>CM073572.1:1260000-1675000 GCA_037074715.1 Magnolia kwangsiensis
ACTTGTAAATTTTGGAATCTAATGCCTCTGGACCACTCCACCCCATCCTTTCCAGGTGAGACGTTATGAAAGTAGCTTTTGAAACTCTAGCTTGGCTGAGCTGGGTGGGCTTGGGCCTGCTAACGGGTTTTAAATATAACCCAACCCGATCCAATTGCTAAATAGGCTTTAAATTTAGGCCCGGCTCAAGTCCACAACCTTTAGTCAGACTTAGAAGCCCGATGGGCCAGTCTTGCCTATTGACAACCCGCACATGTGGCACATATGCTAATTAAAAAGTGGCACTTATGATGCATGCACGATGCTTGTAGTAGGGCTTTCAATGGGCAGGTTTGGCGCCGGCAAACTAAAATTTTCTAATGGGCTCAGCCCGTCAGGCCTGATCTGAAAAGTTCAAAATCTAAGTCGAAGCCAACCCTTGAAGCAGGCGGTTGGCAGTCCTAGCTTAGAAATAATATGGCGGGCAAAAGCAGGTAATTGATGATGTACAGTGGAACATATGGAAGGCTTGACAACGTAGGAGAGCACACAAAGGTGATCTGTTGCATGCATGGTTTGACATGTGGCAAATGCGGTACATTTGGGTGCTTGATGTAGTTGGAATCTGTGGCACGTGGGGCACATCTTTGGAATATTCAGTACAAGAGAATGCCTAATTCAGGTAATCATGTGCATGTGCTACACGTGTGATTCGAGCTAGGTATGGGATGACTTGACTGGGTGGACTCGACTCGTTAAGACCCAACTCGACCCGAAACAAGTGGGCGAGTCAATCTGAACCTAGTAGATTTCATCCGATCCGAACTCAAATGGAGTTGAGTTTGGGTCACTCATGAACTCAACTTGGCTCGACCCAAAATTGAACTCGGTGCTGACTAGACTCGATTCAAAACGCAACGTGTACATATATTAAAAAAAAAATAATCTTAGAATTAATGTTTCAGATATGAGATGACGTGTAGTTGATAAAGAGGCTCCAATTTCAATAGGTTCACTTAGGTTTTGAGTTGTGATTTCAGCGCACAAATACCTGCACCCCCGACATGACTTGATGCTTACTCAACCTAACTCCGTACCTATGACTAGGTTGGATTTGGTCCGGATTAGTCTAGGCCAGGCCTCAAATTAGATTAGGCATGCTGGACTCGATACTGAGTTGGGTCAAGTTTGGGTTAGGTGTATTTTAAAATCAGGTCTAGCTGGATCAGCCTTAACTCAATCCAACCCCACTCGATGACCAGTTATATATGTGATGCACAAGCTGAAGTCACACAAACCAGGCAGGAAATGTATTTGATCACCTTTTAGAAAAATGATGGTTATCAATTAGGTGGAGGAGATTGGTTGAGTGTAGTTTTCCAGCCACGTTCTCAGCCAACCTCCTTTTTTTCTATAGTATAATAACCATGCTGGGGTTTTAGTCTCCTAACCACCGTTCAAGAGCCATTGGCACCAAAGCCTCGGGGCATGTTTGGTGGCACCAAATATCATTTATTCGGTGCACCAAGCGCGCCCTTAAAAAATAAAAGAATAAAAGAAAAAAGCCGAGAAATGAAGGCTCCGGCCCATCTTCCCTATCTTGGTGGTCCATGGGATAACCAAGTTAATGTGCATGATAAGCCCCAGCAGTGGTGTGACCCATGCCATGGCGGTCTTGTCATACAAGTTAACGGGTCAACTTTTTTTTTTTTTCCACACGCACACACACCCCACACACTCACGGGGGTGGAGTTTCACCACCTATGGGTACTCGAACCCTTGACCGGGAGTTGAAACTCCTGAGAGTCTACCACCCGGGCAAGAGTAAGGACCCACTGACTTGAAGACCATGAAGTCTTTACGCATTTCATATCTATGTAATCCAATAACACATATTTGAATAGGAAATAATTTAAAACATAAACCAAAAACTGAAGTCAGTGTAGCTTTGCTAAAAAGGTATTTTTTGTGATTTTGATTTTGAAAATTACTTTTTTAATCTGTTTACTGTGTTTTGTTAACTACTTAAATGAATCAATTTTAGAAAAATATTCTCTCTCTCTCTCTCTCTCAAGATGGTCCTTACCACTTGCAAAGGGTTAACCATTTTACCACCCTATGATCTGTTCCGTCATAATTGAATGGCTAGTCATGATGATAGTACCTACACCGTAAATTGTTTCTATAATCTCAATACATGGCCCAACCTGTGGGCTACAATTCACTTTAAAAAGTAGACCACTGACTAGAAGACGGGGCTATTCACTTTTGTGGACCACCTCGAAAAAATCATACCAAGACCAGGACTAAGTGCCGACTACTTACACTCGGTTTCATTTATCATTAGGACACATGCAAAATCCAGGCCATTCATTAAGGGATCCAATTGTTTGTAGAGTCGGGCAGAATTCGACCCGATTCGATGGATCTGGACTGATCCAATCTGAACCGAAAGCCAGGATCAAGTTGGATCGAGTAGGCCCACTCAGATTCGACCGTACATCGGATCGAGTTCGGATCAGTGGCCAATTCGTACCGATACGAATGGATCTGATCCGATCTGTACAATGTTTATTCAAAACTGTTTCCTGTAATGTTGTCTGGTTGAGATTGAGATATATCTCATTTTTTGTTTAATACCATAAAATGATCTAAAAAATAGATGGACGACATGATGAAATAAATACATTATGGTGGAGTCCACAGAACATCGACCACCTGCCATTGACTGGTGGTAGGGGGAGTAGCCAATCCAACCTCTCATGCCCAATAAAAGAAGTAAAAAGGAAATGGTTTTATGTGGTTGAGTTATGTGCACCCCACTGTGATGTGTGTCTAACATCAACACCGTGCATTTAATGGGTCTCATTTAAATTATGGGATATCATAAAAATCAGCCATATATAGAACTCAGGTGGGCCATATCATCTAAAATCATGTGAAGACATTTCTAAACATATAAAAGCACTTAATGGGGACCACCTAAAAATTGGATGCATCGAAAACTTGGAATGACCCCTAATCCAAGTGAGACACACGTAATGGATGGTCTAAATTTTTGAACCACACCTCGGTGGGGCCAAAAAATGATTATGAATGTTTTAATGGGAGGGTAACCTATGAGGCTATAACCCCTCTCAAGCACGTGAAGCTACCGGTGGGTGTATTATGCTACTGTATTACGTCAGCAAGTTCTATGGGTCCCATCATGAGATATGTGTTATATCCAAACCGTCCATTCATTGGACAGTCTTAAAGCTTTAATCGAAAAATAAGACAAATCTAAAGAATAAGTGGACCACACTGTAGGATCCTTACTCTTGCACGGGTGGTAGACTCTCAGGAGTTCCAACACCCGGTCAAGGGTTTGAGTATCCATAGGTGGTGAAAACCCACTAGGCGTGAGTGTGTGTGTGTGGGTTAAAAAAAAGTAAGTAGACCACACTATAAAAAAAAATAATAATAAACAGAAGATTTAATTCGAATAGTACCCAATTCGATCCGACTCGATTTTTCTAATCGAATCGAACTCGGTTCGAGTCAGGCTAATAGTACAACGGATCGGATTGAATTAGAGGACCAGAATTTGATCCCGCAACAGATCAAGTTC
This sequence comes from Magnolia kwangsiensis, assembly GCA_037074715.1. Lineage (NCBI taxonomy): Eukaryota > Viridiplantae > Streptophyta > Magnoliopsida > Magnoliales > Magnoliaceae > Magnolia > Magnolia kwangsiensis. The sequence goes on from CM073572.1 coordinate 1,263,590, forward strand.
AGGTAATGCATTGAAAGTTTCAAATCAATTTGAGTTGGACCCAATTCTATGGGACTCGAATTGTTGCCCACCTCTAAGCGTATTGGTACCAACTATTTTTTGTACTCATGAACCACGGCACACGTAATGAACAAACCTGATGAATAGCACACGTACACCACGCTTGCACGTGTTCCGTACCCGAGTAGCCTTTTCAGGCACTTGTGCGAAAACTCTGTTACGTTGCATTAATTAGCATGGTTAGACTTGGACCGGAATCCCCTGGGACCACTGTTTTTTTATTCCGGGTATAAAAACCCCAAGCTATGTCGGCTGCAATGTAAAATCCACTCCATCCATCAATTTTTATTCTTGATTCCCCAAGGGAAATAAAAATATAGGCTCGATCCAACACTTCTTTGTCCCTCAAGAAAATTTCAACGGTAGACATTTAATTCACACTGTTTCCCATGGTGAATTCCATTTGAGTTTTGTATATGCTTTGTTTCTGGATTAAAGCTCTAAAATTACATGATAAAATGGATTGGCGGAGCGGATAAAATGCATAAATCACAGTGGACCCCATGGAGTTTACTAAGCACGTCTAGCCACTGAGATATTCAGTACGCCATCCGCTTCGTGGATTTACTATCCAACGTAGTGTCCCCACTGGCCTGTTTGGTCGGGCAGATTGGATGGGATTGAAAGGGATTAGAAGATAGATTTCGAGATTTGAGAGACGTGCCAAATAAACACGGGATCCAATTCCCGAATATAGCAATCCCATGGACCTTAAGACAATCCACCACCATCATTACCTTTAAATTAGACGTGTTTGGTTGGAGGGATTGAAAGGAATGAGAAGGTTTAATCGGTTGACCAGGCCTGCCAAACAGACCGGATGTAACAATCATGGGATATAGCAATCCCATAAATCTTGCCCCAATCCACTGGCGTAGGTATCCTTATTTTGAATTCCGTACAATTCACTCAAATATCATTCAATTCCATCCAAACTGTCTAGCCAAACAGGCCCTAACAGTAGGCTGTTTTGCGTGCTGTGTGAAAAGGGCGTTGTAGTCGATTCCGTACTGCTTGACCCCGGACGCGAATTGCGTCCTACCCCCGCCCCGACGGTAATCCGTCCGGGTAGGACTCCGTGGGTTCAAAGTGATGTAAACCGTTAATAATTTTTCTCAAATCATTTTAACGTATAATATAAGAAATAAGGAGGCTAGAGGTCTTAAGTGGACCGCAAAGTGACGAGTTAACTTCCACCATTAAAAACTTCTTGAGCTCAAGAAGTTTTGGACCAAGCTGATATTTGTGTTTTAACTTCATCCACGTCTGCATGACATTATTAATAGGTTAGATGGTAAAAAAACATCATGGTGGCCCTTAGAAAGGTTTGAAGGGTGGGAGTCATTATCACTGCAGCTTACTTTGATGTGGTTCATTGGAGCTGTGAATATGCTTCAATTTTTTCTTATTATTTTAAAATGATCTGAGAAAAGCAATGAAAGGCGGGGATAAAACAATTACATCACTTTGGACCCAACAGAGCCCTGCCCGGACGGTGGTAGGACGCAATCCGCGTCCCTTAACCTCGTGTAACTCACGCGCTGCGGGATAAAGGCATAAAGCAGATGCCATGCTTTTGGGATGGATGACGTCCTCTGCATTATCTCATCCTAGGTTTCAGGTGATTATAGAACCGTCTCTACCATATTTATCATACATCCCTTCTTTTCGGATCTAAATCTCGAGGTAGATGATGAATCTGGACCGAACGTATTATGGAGTCCACCATCCATGGCCCATGATTAAAATTTAACTGAAGATGACTTCTCCTAAAGATTTTAATGGCGTCTTTCAAATAGATGGTGAAAGGCAAAAAATGGTCAATGTTGTGATTGAGGGTGGGATAGAGAGACAAAACCACTTGCAATCTAAGTAGACCCCACTAGGTGGATGTCCCTGATCAAACGTCTACTATCCACATGTTGACTAAAGACGGAAGTATCATATTATCAGAAAAACCGCTCATCATATCCCAACAATGACTAATATCGATCTTTTTTACATTGACTCAGAAATCAACCGTGTCAACTTATTTTTTGTGGGCTAATGTGACGAGTCAAATCTCGGGCATGGAAAGAGTTCCCTCGACCAAGATTCCCATATACAAACGACGATGGCGTTGTGATAGTCGCTTTCGTTTTGTTTTTTGTTTTTTGTTTCTTTGTTTAAATATATATGTAATATAAAAACCAGCGAGTTTCATTGACTCAGTCAGCCGTGCAATGTCCAATGAAAACGTTAGTCGCTTCATCTTGTAGTTGAGATGTTCTCCATTTGGCATTGCCGAAGCAGAAAAAAGCAGACAAACAAGCTGTGTGTGAACAAAATACAGCTGTACTATGTGTATACCTATCATGTTTCCTAACATACGGCATTTCTCTATCTTCATTGAATATTTCCTCCTATATATGTGTGTGTTAAATCTCTATTATATATGATGTGAGAAAGTCTTCAACTTTCGGTTTTAAAGGAGATAATTAAGTCCATTTCCTGGAAAGTGTCTGGTTGACAATGTAGAGTTCAGATTTTATCCGGAAAAAAAAAATAAAACATTGCAGTGGTTTAGATTTTATGGCTAAAACTCTCCCGTTGCCCATGGTCAACACATGCTTTTCTCTCCCTTCATCTCTTCATGTGTGTTGCACATGCCACAGCGATATATATATATATATATATATATATATATATATATATATATATATATATATATATATATATATATATATATATGGAAACGCTCACCTGAGAGTTCGCATATGAACTTTTTTGAGAACCCATCATACGTGAAGTGGATCCAAAATTTGAACCGTTCATGTGAAGCAGCACCTCATGAAATCCTCCCGAGCCCAAGTTTTACTTTGATCTAAAACTTTGATGGGCCATAAAAAATGAAAACAGTTTCCTCCCTTGATTTGTATTTATCTTTGTTATGGCCTACCAGAATTTTAGATCGGGGTGAAAATTTGTCACATGAGGTTTCTTGAGATTTTGCATCACATGGACCGTTCAGATTAGACACCCATAGCAGGTGTGAAAAGGTGCGCACATGCGTAGGTGCACATGGGAGCATGACTCTCTCTCTCTCTACACACACACATACACACACACACACACACACACACACACAAACTAAAAACCACCATTTTATGGCTTAATTAGATCGAACCAACTAAGGGCCGTTTGGATATATATAATCAAATAAGTTACTTTTTAACTTATGTTAAGTAATAATTAAAGTTTTTTTTTTTTTTTAAAGTTAATTTAGTAAGCATCGTTATAAAAGTAACTTGTGTACCAAAAGCTACTTATCTAATTAATAAGTAATTTATTTTAGTTTTTTAACTTATAATTTTTCTACTTTTTTATCTCACCTTCCATATTAAAGGAGACTCTCTCTCATGGTCCATATCGAAAGAGGCCCCATGTGGTGGACTGTCCACATTGAAGGTGGGGTTCACACAATAGATGCTTCACATAAAAAGTAGGCCCCAAATGATGGATGATCTCTGTTAATGTGAGCACACATATGAACAGACCGTGTCAAATGTCGGCCCATAATGATAAGAGGCCTAGTCTAAGGTGGGCTAGAATAATGGAAAACTCACTTCAAAGGCGGGGCTTACATGATGGATGGTCTACATCAAAGGTGGTCTCCACATGATGAGCAATGGACATTGTAGTTGGGCCCCACATGATGGATGGCCCATATTGAAGTAGCCTCACATAATAGACAACCCACATCAAAGGTCAGTCCTTAATAATGAATGACCCACATCCGAACAACTCACATTGAAGGTAGGGCTTGTATGATGGACAATCCACATCAAAGGTGGGTCCCACATGATGGGCAATTAATAATGGTGGGCCCCACGTGATGAATGGTACACATCAACATAGGCCCCCACATGAGGGACATTAATCTGCATCAAATGATGAGCGGCTCATGTCCAAGGTGGGCCTTGCATGATAAATGACCTAGATCAGAGGTGGGGCTCCACATGATGGGAGGTGGATATTGAAGGTGGGCCCCACATGGTAGATAATAACATTGATGGTAGGTCCCACTTGATGGGTAACCAACATTAAATGTGGGTCCTACATAATGAATTATGCACATTAAAAGTTGGTTCATAATGATGAATGACTCATATTTAAGATGGGCCACATATGATGGATGATCCATATAAAAGGTGGAGCCTACATAATGAATGGTCCACATCAAATATTGGCTCCACATGATGGATGGTGAATGTGAGAGGAACCGAATAAACTTGAAGAATAATTGCTTATGATATTGAAAATAAGCGTGCTTTCTTACTTTTTGGTTAATATTGGTTACCATCCATAAAAGTTATTAAATAACTTGGGGAGTCCACTAATTTTGATAGAAATTGTCTGGGTAGACATAAAGATTGGCCCCAAACACAGCTGAATATTGTTCTATGGTGGGCGTTTTCCACCGCTGTTTTGATTTTTGGGACCCACGTCATTTCCTTTGTCCCCTAAGAATTTGTCCAAAGACTAATAGTAGATGGGCCAACACCTGAATGAGTTAATAATTTTGGGACACTTAAACTGTCCAATGCATTGATCTAGGCTGTTCATTAGGTTCGGCGTATATGAATCATGGACTGCCCCGCAAACATCACACTGATCTGACAAACATGAGCAATCTGATCAGTGCTATTTATATGTATGGTTAAGATCACTTACATGGAAACAGGTCTAATCAATATGTTGATAACCTATTTCTAACGATGTTCTGAACTTTGAATGCCATTCGTTGAAGCCAGGGAAACACCTGCTTCTTTGAGGCCGTGACCGTGGGCCTCCCTTGATATATGTGTTGTATATTCATACCATCCATTCATTTTTGCATATCATTCCAAGGCATGAGATAAAAATTGAAGCACATGGAAATCTCAAATGGACCACACCACAGGAAAGAGTGATGGTTGAATGCCCACTATTAAAAACTTTTTTGGGACCCATCGTAATGATTATTTGCCAACCAAACTATTTATAAGCTCACGGAGACCTTTTTTAATGGTGCATGCTCAATCATTTCCATTTCTCATGGTGGTCCACCTGAGATTTGGATAGGCTTCATTTTTGGGCCACGTCTAAAAAACTCATCTTAAAAACAGATCGACAGTGTGGATATACAATACATACGTCAAGTTGGAAGCCACGGTCACCGCCACACCAAGGTCAGTGTATCCCCAGCCTCGCCCAACCCGCGTTCCTGAAATCTTGCATGCCAAGGAAATGACGTGAGGCTCATTTATTTACAACAAAGCTACCACCCATTTGATTTACTATCAACTGGGACTCGGATCACCTCAACGCTGTGGTGTGTGGTGACTCCGCCAGATTTGGTCGGTGGGTTCATCTGTTTGTCAGAGATGGGCCCAATACATACTCAACCGTTTTCAGGAAACGGATTAGCTACTGCCAGTGAAACCCACCATGATGTATATGTTTCATCCATGCCCTCCATCTATGTTTCATCCATGCCCTCCATCTATTTTTCTAGATCATTTTGCTGATCAGCTTGACCACATTACAGGAAATAGTGTTGAATGAACGTGGACCATTAAAATCTTTTTGGGGGCCATAAAAGTTTTCGATCAAGCTGATCTTTGTTTTCTTCCCTTCATCTGGGTCTGTATGACCTAATCAACAGATTGGATGTCAAATAAACAGTACAGTGGGCCTCAGGAGGATTTTTATGGTGGATATCCATTCACTATTGTTTTCCTGGGTTGTGGTCCACCTGAGATGTATGTCCCTCTCATTTTTGGGATCAAGCACTAAAATGATATGTAAAAATGGATAAACGGAATGGATTAAATGTTTACATCATGGTGGGGCCCACAGAGCACCGACCACCAGCCGATCCGTTTCCCGTTCTCACGCCCCACCAATCAAATGATTCAAATCTCACCGTGTCGCCACAGCACCATTGATGGCCTCACTACTTAATTGGCGTGCTATCAACCAAGCATCTCCACAAACTTTAGGGCCCACCATGGATTCTTTATAATTGCAAAGTATCACTTTTGTTAAGCAGTTGTAACCGTACTATCCATGGCTTTACAAAACAGATGGCTGCAGAAAATAAGCCCAAATCAAAGATGGATTGGATCATTCTGATGAACGGTCCAAATGAATTTATTCAATTAGGAGCCCTATAACTTACAGACCACTGAAAGCAATATAGCATTTTTCTGTAAAAATGCTTAGTTATAATCAATTAATCATCCTTTCTTTCCAAGTTTTAGAACCTGGGTTCAAGCCGACCCGTTCAACCATGACATCCGTAAAGAAAGTGAAAAGAACAAAAATAAAACGAAGAAAAATATATTGGAATCTTGTGCTATCATTTAAATTCTCGTTGCAATGTACACGCACTCGTGATTTAGGCTTCAATCACACCCACAAACCAATCATAATTAAGGTGGTGTTTGGATCACCAATTTTTTAAAACGCCACCTTTCCAGAATTCAAAAATCTACTGTTCATTTTATGGGAGAAATGAGAAATTTTTGGATTTGTGGCATTTTAAAAAATCACTTCCAAACGAGGAATCAAGAAAGGCTGTTTTCCATGAATTTCATAAACTCGCAAAAATCTATCCGGGCATCTCCTTTCTTACTGACGGCCCTGATCATCATTTCACACGCATGCAGATTGTATATTTCCCCGAAGCCCAAATTACGTAAGATTCTCTGCAACTCTTCCGCATCGATGAATCCGTCTCCATTCGCATCAAACAAACAGAAAGCTTCCTTCACTTCTTCCAAGCTCGGTTCCAGCTCCGTGAACAGCACCGAAATCTCATCCGAACCAAAACACTCATTGATCTTATCACCGTCCGAATTACAAGCAATTCCCAGCCTCGCCATTACCATCTCAACATCTTCTCTAGCTAGCATTGCATCCGCTTCATCACTGAGACCGACATGCTCTGTTGTCATGTTCTGCACCTCCTCATTGATATCAGAATCTGGGATTTTTCTGTCATCGAGAGACTTTGATTCCACGAACTTGAATCGGATTAGTGAGCAGAAGAACGACGTGAACTCGAAGCACAGCTCATGATATGCGGTGACCCAGTTGAAAAGTATGTGAAAGAAGAGAATCCCAACAGAGTAAGCTAGTGGCAGAGAGGGTGAAAGGGTGTCTGCTGATGTCATTTCCATTTGGGGTTTTAAGAGATTTGAGGAGATTGTGAAATGGGCAGATTGCCGTTTGATGGGATTGTGAAATGGGAAAATCTGGATTGAGAAATTTGAGGGTAGAGAGGTTGGTTTATATATTAGGTGATGGTTCCTGTTTGGCCTTGCGGCATCGCATGGAATTTTGAAGTGGGCTTGCGAGAAGAATTCTGTGTAGTTTCTTTCTTTCTGCGCTGGAAAGGGTTTGAGTGCAGGAATTTGTTTGAGTGCTGGAATTTCAAGAGAAGTTTCAGCGAAGGATTTAAAAGTAGGTCGGTAGGTTCGTATGATGCGTTGGAAATTTACATTTGCTAGCCAATATAAGAATGTGGGTGTGGCATCCAGACCGTATACCATAGACCAGGTGGGGTCCAGTTAGGTCCCGTTTGGTGAGATACCAGATCCACCGAGGTGGGTGAGAACCCTGACTGTGGGGCTCACAGTGGTGAATGTGCTTAAATCCACACCGTCCAACCATTTTGAAACCTCAATTTAGTGCATTATCCCAAAAATGAAGCTTCTCAAATCTTAGGTGGACCACACCACAAGAAAGAGTCGTTAATGAATCCCCACCATTAAAAGCTTCTTGTGGGCCACGAATGCTTTGGATCAAGATAATATTTATGTGGTCTCTTCATGTAGGTATTTGTGACCTTATCAACAGGTTGGATGGCAAATAAGCATTCCGGTGGAATATTTAATAAACTTTTTGATGGTGGGATTCATCCACGACTGTGTTCTTGTGCTGTGGTGGACCAAAGATTTGAGTCCGCCTCATTTTTTTGAATCATGACTTAAAATGAGCTTTTAAAATGGTTGAATAGTGTGGATTTAAGGCACATACATCAGTATGAGCCCCACAGTTAGGGTCACACCCACCCAAGTGGATCTGGTGGACTCGGACTTGGTGGTGACCCTTCCATTACCAAGATCTTAGTACTGGTTGGTGATGTGGACCCTACCATGATGTCTGTGTATTATCCACTCCGTTTAGTCATTTTTACCTACTCATTTTAGGTAATGATCCAAAAAAATGAAGCACATCTAAATCTCAGGCCGATGACACCATAGAAAAAAGCGGAAATTGAATGTTCACCATTAAAAGCTTTCTAAGGCAGGCTGTAATGTTTCTTTGCCATCCAACCTTTTGATTAATCACATGGACCTGGCCAAACCAAAGGGAAAACACAATTATCAACTTAATTCAAAACTTGTGTGGCTCTCAAGAAATTTTAAATATAGAGCGTTCAATCACCCCTTTTTCCTAGGGCATGGCCCGCTTGAGATTAGGATGTACTTTATGCCCTGAAGTGATTTTCAAATATGGATATAAACGCATGAATAAAGCATATACATGGTGGTAGAGCTCACAAATCTTTTCAAGTACCGACAATAACCACCTGGCACTAGAGGGGTCGATATCCAATCCCAATGCGGTTGGTGGGAATAAGAATTCAAGTCCAGCAGGAGCCGATTATGTATTACCCAAACCGATATGGTATGGGTCAGGCTTGTCATAGTTTCGTCTGCGCCGGTCGAGTCAGATTAGTTGGTGCCATGCAAGTGGTGAAGCGTTGATTCGTCGGGAACTGCGGATCCCAACGTGATGTATATGTTTTATTTCCAGGCCATTTATCTATTTTTAAAGCTTATTTTATGATATAAACCGGAAAAGAAAAGGTTAATTTTCTTAGGTCATTAAGAAAATAAATAGATTTAATCTGCCTTCAAGTGTGCCTAATCATCATGTTATGTCACATAATGTATTAAAATTAGGGCTAAAAAGCTTAGGCACAGTTACTAGAAAGCTCATAAAGATAAGGGCATTTTGGTTTTAAAAAAATTAAAAGGTATTAGAGGCCGAAAAAGAAAAAGAAATGGAAAGGAAAGCCATTCTCTTTAACCGGCCCTTGGCGTCATTTTGATAAAACTCATGTCATAAGTTTCACACCCTCACAAGCAGCCCTCTTCTTTTTCATCCAGCACAAAATTCTCCCTGGTGAGTGGTGTAATAGACTATTCCATAGGTTGATTGCAGTCAATGGGTTGCAGCTAATGCAACTTGCGCAATATCCAAGCCTTCCATCATGTGGGTTTGACTACGTAGAAGCTCTTGCATGAAATAAATCTCATCCATTCAACAAGTGGGCTATTGGATGATAAAAAGAAAAACTTGCATCCAAGTTTTTTTCAGCCGTATATTTTCCATAAATTCTACCACACCCAAAGAGTGGACTGCCCTTATTCTTGGCAAAAATCATCTGGAAAGTAGTACATAAGCTGCTTTACATGCTTGTGGGCTTAGCAAAGGATTAGTTCTCGATCAAACGAATGAGCCACGCCGGCAGATGTGAGGTGTGTACATGAGCTGCATCCGGCATACTTGTGGGCTTAACAAAGTTCTAAATTACATGAATACTTTGCATGATCATAAACCAAACACTAAGGGCGTGTTTGGTCCGTAGAATTGAAGGGTATTGATTTGTATTAGATGGGATTAACATCATTACCACACAATAATTGTATATCTGGAAATTCCATGGCATTGTAGTCATCTAATTCCATGTTTGGGCTAAAAATTTTGCTACACGAAAACATAGAATTAAGTAAAATTATGTTTGGTGGATCATGGAATTGTGATCAACGGACCAAATTCAAAATGAATTTTGTTCACAAGTATACATATATAACTAGAACGTCATGTATAAACAGTGTATGTAGATGGACCACATGCATAAACGCATGCATCAATTTGAGGCCCACATGTGAAGTGGATTTTAAAACCCATGGATATCACACACGGGAACAAATGCATGCAATTACATGAGATTAGAAGGGATTAGGAGGGATGGGATTCCAAAAACATAATTATTATCCATGGCATGGCAGGGATTGTCCCCGTTGCCATGGGGTAAGATAAATGGCATGCTTTGTTGGTAGTACGAAGGTACATTGAATGGATATACTTACCATCATTTGAAATTATTGAGAATAACACACGTGTGTTATATCTAAACCGTTCACTTGTTTTGTAATCTCATTTTATGGCATATGTCTAAAAATGAGGTAGCTCCAAAACTTATGTGGTCCCAAAGACTTTTTCAATGGTGATTATTCAATCCCCGTTGCTTTCTATGGTGGGGTCCACTTGAGCTTCAGATTTACCTGATTTTTTGGCCAGTGCTCTAAAATAATCTCAAAAGATGGGTGGACGGTGTGGATATAGCCCACACATCATGGTGGGACCTGCACAACTTACTAACATTGAGTGAAATTGGCCGGGACCAATGCAATTCCATCTAATCTAATTCCAAGCTTTTTCATTCTTTCCCAACGTGGAGCGGAATTGGCACACGACCACGTGAATCCCATCCCACCTAATCCCTTCTAGTATTCCCACTGCCCAAACAGGCCCTAATTGCAAATAAATAGCTAAGCTCAGTTCCTCTGCAAGATCTTGTAGTGCATGGGCCCACCATGGTGTGTGTATGACATCTAACCTGCCATCCAACTTTCATGGGTTGCCCGCCATGAAAGTTGGAAGCTGCAAAAATCAGGTACATCCAATCATCATGTGAGCCACTGGAAGAATTTGGAGGTTTACAGAGGTGGTTGACTGTTTTATATGGTATGGCCACCTAATAATTGAATAAGAGTGATTTTTACTTAATTCTATTGGATGGTGAGCGCTCACACACTCAAACTTTTGAACCCTCTTGCTGCCCGATTGTTTAATTCACATGATCACAAGAGAGAGAAAAGGAGGAGAAGATATACTTAGAGATTTGATGTAGAGTGGGTCACCCCAATCAATGATAGAAGTTATCTGGACCGTTGGGCCTCAAATCAGGCGTATCTCGCAATTTCGAATGAGTTATCGGATGTAAAATATATGATTTTGGGTAGAACGAGCTACTTTAGCCACCCAACCCTACTATGCCGGGTTGTGCAAGCCGGATTTGAAAAATACCATCAGATCGACAGTCATTTTCTTATTGGGCTTTAGGAGTTGCTTCAGTGCGGGAAGTGCTTAGAATAATTAGGTGAACAACTTAGTGAAACCAACTACGACACTTACCATAACCTTGTGCACTAGTAGACATCATGACCGTCTATGAATAGTAAGTTTATCATTTACGGTAAGTTGTGTATTCTAGCCTAATAAAAGGGTTGTCAACTTGTTTATTCCATTCATCAATTAAATTATGAATTTTTTAGAATATATATATATATATATATATATATATATATATATATATATATATATATATATATATATATATATATATTTCCTTGTGGATTTGAGAAGTCTCTGTGATGAGTCCAGATAAGCTTCATGGATTCGGAGTAGTTATCCCTAAGGAAGACGATGATTGACCTCATCACATTCATTCCTGGGTCAAGAAGGTTCTTAGAAAGGAGGAGAAGAAGACTTTGAGAAGGAAACTTCTCTCCCCATTACACTGCTCGCTCACGTGACTCATGCACACATGTGGAGACTTGAAGCCCTTTCTTATTAGAAGGCACGCACACATGGCACAATGGGCCCATCCAGTTGAATAAGGTTTACATGCAGGGGAATAACTTCTTACACTCACAAGCATATATTGTAGAATAAGAGAAATTTATGACAGTACGACCCATTTATGGCCCATTAACGCGTTGAAGCCCACTGCATTTTACCTCACCAGAATAAGTCCCAGCTATACAGACGACTTGCTAAAGGTCGAAAATGGCCCTACTTTTTCATCTTTTTGAAAATGCTGGCACTCCCTATGGCTACAAATTATAACCATAGTAATAGATACTAAAATCTGTAGCCATAGATGACTGTCCAGGGTGGGCTCACCGAACTGGCAGCCTCATGCTAGTTGTTGGCCTATCCGATGGGGCCACGCCCATCTAGTGACCCCTATGGCTATGGATTATAATCGTACCCATAGACGGACTGCCATGACAACGGTTTATGTAAATTATTTTATTTTATTATTATTTTTTTTATATGGAGAACTTTATTCTACCTACAATTTTCTTAAACACATATTTATATAAATATGTATATATAAGCATATAAAATTTATTTTCTCTATTTTTTATTTATTTCTTTATTCATTTAAAAAGTATATCTTCTAAACCAAAATTAGTTACTCGATGACCCCTATATGATTTTGAGGTAGGAGAAGCTACTTTAGCCAACCAACCTAGTTATTTTTCAAGATTCGATCAGGTCGATGACCACGAATACATGGAAATGACCGTGAAGTGAAGGGAATTAACCATGAAATGCATGGAAATGACCGTGAAATAAAACGAAAACGCCAGAAATAACCGTGAAATGCATGGAAATGACTATGAAGTAAAGCGAATTGACCGTGAAATGCATGGAAATAACCATGAAGTGAAGGGAATTGACCGTGAATTAAAACGGAATCGCGGTGATTGACCGTGAAATGCATGGAAATGATTGTGAAGTGAAGCGAATTGACCGTGAAATGGATAGAAATGACAGTGAAATGCATAGAAATGACCGTGAAGTGAAGTGAATTGACCATGAAATGCATGGAAATGACTGTGAATCAAAACAGAGTTGCCGGGATTGACCGTGAAATGCATGGAAATGACTGTAAAGTGTAGGAAAATGACTGTGAAATGCATGGAAATGACCGTGAAGTGAAGGGAATTGACCGTGAAATGTATGGAAATGACCGTGAATCAAAACGGAATTGCCGGAATTGACCGTGAAATGCATAGAAATGACCGTGAAGTGAAGTGAATTGACCGTGAAATGCATGGAAATGATCGTGAAATGAAGCGAATTGACCGTGAAATGCATGGAAATGACCGTGAAGTGAAACGAATTGATCTTGAAATGCATGGAAATGATCATGAAGTGAAGGGAATTGATCGTGAAATGCATGAAAATGACCGAGAATCAAAACGGAATCACTGGGATTGACCGTGAAATGCACGAAAATGACTGTGAAGTGAAGCAAATTGACTGTGAAATGCATGGAAATGACCGTGAAGGGAAGGGAATTGATCGTGAAATGCATGAAAATGATTGTGAATCAAAACGGAATCGTCGAGATTGACCGTGAAATGCATGGAAATGACCGTGAAGTGTAGGGAAATGACTGTGAAGTATAGGGAAATGACCATGGAAATTCCCTTTACTTCACGGTCATTTCAATGCATTTCACGGTCAATCCCGACGATTCCGTTTTGATTCATGGTCATTTTCATGCATTTCATAGTCAATTCCCTTCACTTCACGGTCATTTCCATGAATTTCATGGTCAATTCGCTTCGCTTCACTTCATGGTCATTTCCATGCATTTCACGGTCATTCCGGGCGATTCCGTGTTGATTCACGGTCATTTCCATGCATTTCACGGTGATTCCCAGCGATTCCGTGTTGATTCACGATCATTTCCATGCATTTCACGGTTAATCCCGGCAATTCCGTTTTAATTCACGATCATTTCCATGCATTTCATGGTCAATTCCCTTCACTTCACGGTCATTTCCATGCATTTCACGGTCAATCCCGACGATTTTGTTTTGATTCACGATCATTTCCATGCATTTCACGGTCATTTCCCTTCACTTCATGGTTATTTCCATGCATTTCATGGTTAATTCACTTCACTTCACAGTCATTTTCATGCATTTCATGGTCAATCCCGGCAATTCCGTTTTGATTCACGGTTATTTCCATGCATTTCACGGTCAATTCCCTCACTTCACGGTCATTTCAATGCATTTCACGGTCAATTCGCTTCACTTCACAGTCATTTCCATGCATTTCACAATCAATCTCGGTGATTTCGTTTTGTTTCATGGTCATTTTCATGCATTTCATGGTCAATTCCCGTCACTTCACGGTCATTTCCATGCATTTCACGGTCAATTCGCTTCACTTCAAGGTCATTTCTATGCATTTCACGGCCAATCCCGACGATTCCGTTTACATTCAAGGTCATTTCCATGCATTTCATGGTCAATTTCCTTCACTTCATGGTCATTTCCATGCATTTCAAGGTCAATCCCGACGATTCTGTTTTGATTCACGGTCATTTCCAGGTATTTCACAGTCATTTCCCTTCACTTCACAGTCAATTCCATGCATTTCACGGTCAATTCGCTTCACTTCAAGGTCATTTTCATGTATTTTACGGTCAATCCCAGCGATTCTGTTTTGATTCACGGTCATTTCCATGCATTTTACGGTCAATTCCCTTCACTTCACAGTCATTTCCATGCATTTCTCAGTCAATCCCAGCGATTCCGTTTTGATGCATGGTCATTTCCATGCATTTCACGGTCATTTCCATACATTTCACGATCAATTCACTTCATTTCAAGGTCATTTCCATGCATTTCACGGTCAATCTCGACGATTCCGTTTTGATTTACTAGCATTTCCATGCATTTCATGATCAATTTCCTTCACTTCATGGTCATTTCCATGTATTTCACGGTCAATTCGCTTCACTTCACAATTATTTCCATGCATTTCACGGACAATTCCCTTCACTTCACAGTCATTTCCATGAATTTCACAGTCAATTCGCTTCACTTCACTGTCAAATTGCTGGATTGACCGTGAAATGCATGGAAATGACCGTAAAGTGAAGCGAATTGACCGTGAAATGCATGGAAATGACCGTGAAGTGAAGGGAATTGATCGTGAATCAAAACGAAATCGCTGAGATTGACTGTGAAATGTATGAAATTGATCATGAAGTAAATGAAATGAATGAAATTGAACGTTAAGTGAATGAAATGGATATTCAACCATCAAACTGTTGGAATCTTGGAAAATAACCTGGTTAGTTGGTTAATGTAGCTTCTCCAATCGTAAAATCATATAGGGTACATCAAGTAACTAATTTTAGTTTAGAAGATATTTTTGTTAAATGCATAAAGAAATAAATGAAAAAAAAAAGAAGAGAAAAAAAATTTATACGCTTACATATACATATTTATATAAATATGTGTTAGAGAAAATTACAGGTAGAATAAATTTCTCCATGTTAAAAAAAATAAAATGCACGGACTGTACTCACGATAGTCTGCTTGTGGCTACGGTTATAACTGTAGCTATAGCGGCCGCCAGATGGGCATGGCCTCGCCAAACAGGCCAGTAACAAGTGGGAGGGCTGCTAGTTCGGCAAGGCCACCCCGGATGGTTATCTATGGTGACAGATTATGGAATCTATAGCTACAGTTTTAATCTGTAGCTATAGCTCTGCATGTAGCTTCCAACCTCGCCATTTTACTTTGAACGTCTACCGTTGAAACCCTTTTACGGGTCACGGAAATTTTGAATCATTATGAAATTTATTTTTCTTGTTCATCCAGTCTGTGTGACCTTATGAATAAATTAGATAGAAAATAAATGTTATGGTGGGCCCTACAAAAGTTTCAACGGTTAATATCAATTTTCTACTATGCTGTTTGTGGTGTGGTCCAGTTGATCTTTGGATATGATTTTTTTTTTTTTTCGACAATTCTCTGAAATGATCTCGAAATATGGATGAACGTTATGGATATAATAAATACATAACTGTGGGGCCATGTAATTTTGATTTCTTTTGAACCGTTCGTACAACTTGGAGTTCGAGGAGCGTCGGCCTCGTCTTCGAGCACCCGCCCGATCCGCTTGAAGGAAAAAGAAGGGGGCATTTTCGACCTTTGGGAAGGCGTCCGTATATCCGGGGCTTATTCTGGTAAGGTAAAATGAGGTGGGCTACGTCGGATAAATGGATCGTACAGACGTAAATTTCTCGTAGAATAAGCATGTTGAAAGAAGGTCTTGTAAAGGAACCATCCTCGTGATAAAATAGGCAGTTGTTAGATGGCTATTGTAGCTGTCATATTCACACCATGTCTGATTCCCACCTAAAGCAATATCCATATGTGATCGCATTACTATATAGAATACTACTTTCTAGTGTTCATACAGGTTGCAAAGATTTCTAACAAAAGCATTGTTTTCCATGATCTTCCATGAAGGTACATTACGATACACAATCAAATTGGATTGCAGTCATTAATACAGTAAACCACGGTTGCGCAGGAATAATGAAATGGTAATTTCTTTCTTAACTTCAGCTTGGCTCCAAAAAAGACAGAAAATGCAAACTATATTAGAAAACAAGGAAATAATAAAAAAACGAGATCAATTTTCATGGAAATTGTCTCTTTCGTTGTTTATGAAATGAAAAGTAACAATGGAAATCAATTGTAATTATTAAGGTTTTCCCGAAATTTTGGGGAAATCAATTTCTTTATAAAACAATGTGTTAAATTTCTATGTTCATTGTTATGAGAGGCTACTCCCACCATTACCATTGACTTTCAACATTTTCACAAAAATTAACTATTTAAAACAAACAATATATACTGGTTTCATGTCCATGGTTTTCCCTGCCAGTACGATTTGACCAGAGTTTTTCACATCCTCATTTTATATTCTTCCTCTCCAAATAGTCCCTAACAAAATTTCCAATTTCCTTTTTATTAATCCCTAAGTTTAAAATTCAATTCATTCATTCAAATGCAGCCACAATTCTTTTCATAATTATAATCGAATGCATATGTTTAGATCTAATTCAGTCTATGAAATAATGCCAATCACGCGTATGTTACCGAGGTTGCATTTGGGATGCACTATTGCTGTAAGGTGTAATTAGTACTCCAAGGAAAGAGGAAGGAAATGTCCAAATTATAATTTTCTTTCCTTTGCATTCAGGAGATGGCATGGGATCTAAATTGCAATCATATTCCTTTCCAGTTGTACTTGAAAGAAACACAAATGCAATTTGAGGGTAACTTCTTCGTTGTGAAGACTAGGAGGCTTCATTAATTTGAGGAATATTATGAGTCATGCTAAAATAATAATAGCATATAAGATTATTTGAATCACAACTGAGTGGGGTCCACTGATATTCCTGATCATACTATCCAACACTTAGGATAAGTCAGACCGTTGATCAATAAGGCTCACTTTATAGAATTCTTACATCATTCACACCATTGCTGGCACCCACCTGGTCACATGTAACCATGTCGATGCATCTTTTTTTCCAGTGTACCTATCTTTTTCTTTAATTTTCTTGCCCCTTTATTTTATTTCCATTTTTTTTTATTGACTAGGCTGCATCTGGACTCTGGACCTGCTAGACTTAGGATTCTTATATTCGATTTCCAAATTCCATGCAGAATATGTGAGGAAATTTCGAGAACAAGAACAGAGCACAGGGTGACTAAATGGGCTCAGAATGTCTCTTCCGCTACATGTACATCTACACATGTGCCTTGCAATCCTTATGAATAAATGAAAATTAAGGGTGTGTTGGATGCACAAGCTAATAATATTGTGAGTCTTTGGTTTTAATTAAAGTGAAATGATAAAAATTCATGATGCTTCTAGTTTCTTTAGCAAGGAGGAAATAGTTTCTTTTAAGAATAACTTAAGAGAGTAAAGAAATCTCACTACAATAGCATACTTTCATGTTAAGGAAATTGAGAGGTCTTTTAGTTTTTCTTTTAATAGATTGTTTGGTAATGATCTATTTTCATTTATTTATTTAAATATAAGAGATTTTACCTTTTAATAATTTAAAATAAAGAGATTTTTTTAGAGATTCTCTCTCTAAAAATGTTACTAACCACTTTTAAAAATGTAAATCGTTTTACCAACCTTATATTTTCCGCCGTAATCAAATGTCTAGTCAAGATAATACCCACACCTTAAATGGTTTCCATCATCTATGTGCATGGCCAATTGGCTGACTAGAAGATCAGACTATTCACTTTTGTGGGCCACCTGGAAAGAATCATTCCAAGGACAGGACTAAATGCCTACTTACTCTCGGTTTCACGGACCATCAGGACACATAATCCAGGCCATTCTTCATTAATGAACAGATTTGGCAGATTTTTCTTCAACAACGTGGTGCTCGCCTGATGATAGCACACGTACCACACGCTTGCACGTGTTCCTTACCCGAGGAAGCTTGGCAGGGCATTTCTGCGAAAACGCTGTTATCTTGACTTGGACCGGTTTCCTTTACGACAACTGTATTTCATTTCGAGGGTAAATTACCGAAGCAATATCGGGCCCACAACGTCAAATATGTAAAATCTGTTCCGTCTATTAGGTTTTATTCTTGATTATAGGCTCATTGTTGAAAAATTCATTCCGTTTCACTCAGGTGGGCCACACCACATGTAACAATGGGGATGGGATGACAAGCATAGGCTTAAGTGAGGCTACTATAGTATTTATCTTTCATCAAAACGGTTTGAGGTGTAACTAATCAGAATGAAACGAAGAGGCAGAAATCAGTATGATCTAAAACTCAGGCAGGCCACACCGCAGGAACTTAAGAGGTTTTAGGAGCAATCTTACATTGTTCCCATCGGTGTAGCCCATATGAATGTTTTATCAGGATTATATTTTTATTACATGGTTTAAATAGGGATTATCACCTGATGGACGGAGTGGATTCACGTATTCAACAAGATGCGCTGCACTAAACGTAGGGTGTTTTAGGCGCTGCGTGAGAAATGTGTTGTAGATTGGGTACTACACCCAACTGTCCCGAGCTCGTAACAGGCTGGACCTCTTAGGGTCCACCATGATGTAGGGATCTATCTACACTGTCCATTCACTTTTTCATATCATTTTAGTTTATAAGCCCAGAAATGAGATAAATCCAATCCTCAACTACACCACACAATGGGGATTAAATGAACACCATTAAAAGCTTCTTGGGAGGTACAGAAGTTTTGGATTAAGTGGATATTTGTTTTTCAGCCTTCATCTGGGACTACGTGACCTTTTGAACAGGTTGGATGGCTAATAAACATCAAGGTGGGTCTATTAGAGCTTTGAATCGCTCTCATTTTTTAGCCCATGCATTAACATGGACGCGGATTTCCTCAAGGCAGGCAAGGATGTTGGGTGAGGGCCACCATCATGTTTGTGAGAAATATACTCCGTGCATCCATTTGACGAGATCATTTTATTAAAATCCACAAAAAATGAGGTGGATCCAAAATTCAATTGGGCCACACGAGAAGAAACAATGAGGATTCAGTGACAACCGTTGAAATATTCTTGTGGCTATAAAAGCCTTGTTTAAGGCTAATTGTGGCTATAAAAGCTTTGTTTAAGGCTAAACGTTTTGTATTTTCACTTCATCCATGTGGTAATGACCTTATAAACGGTTTGGATGGCATATAAACATCAAGATGGAGCCTAGGAAGGTTTCAACAGTAGGTATTTCTTTTCTCAATTTTCCCTCGCGTGTGGCCCACCAAGTTTTGGATCCACCTCGTTTTTGGTCTTTTGTCCTAAAATGAAATCATCAAACGGATGAACGGAGTATATTTCCCCCAAACATGGCGGTGGCCCCCACCCAGCATCTTGCGCGAGAACTTCCTGCGAAAGGCTTTCGCAGGAAATCCGCCACCGAGTATTCGGATTCTCTATTTCAAAAGAGAAAATGACCACTGTAGACAAAACCTTTTACCTAGCGGTTTTTATCGCGGAATACAAACTTAAGTTACCAACTTAGACTAACACGTGCGGACAGCGACTTTGAGGACGAAACTACCCCTCCTTTTTACGCCGTTGCTTTTCCTCTCCCTCACTTCTCTCGCTCCATTTTTTTTTTTTAAAAAGGACGAAAACTCCACCGCTACAGCTGTTGCTTGGATCGCACCACGCTCTAGCTGGATCCCACCCTCTCTATTCATCAACATTAGGGGTGTACACGAACCGAGGTAGGTCGGTTAGCTCGCTCAACTCAAGTTGGAAAAGCTTGATTCAACTCGGTTCAAAGCTAAGTTCAAGCTGAGTTGAGCTGATTTTTTGAGCTCGAAAATGAGTTCGAGCAAGCCTCAGCTCGACTCAACTTGGACAGATTCCAGCTCGAATCGGACCAGTTCAATGAATCGGTTACTCTACCATTGATGTTGCTCACCAACTATCTGATAAAATGACTCAACGAAATGTGGCCGGTGGCAAGGAAAGTATGTACATGAAACAAATACTTTTTTTCTCTTTGTTTTTCTTGGTTTTTATGTTGCTTAGAAGGTATTTGATAAAATACCTATAAAATAATTGCATTTGTTTGTAAAATAGTGGGATTTTGAAGTTGCAACTCAGGTGTTTGTGAAAATGCCTCAATGACGAACTCGGCTCGAGCTGCTGACTAAACCAAGCTGAGATGGC
Source organism: Magnolia kwangsiensis (assembly GCA_037074715.1). Taxonomy (NCBI): domain Eukaryota; kingdom Viridiplantae; phylum Streptophyta; class Magnoliopsida; order Magnoliales; family Magnoliaceae; genus Magnolia; species Magnolia kwangsiensis. Next base: position 1,284,119 of record CM073572.1, read on the forward strand.
CAGTCAGGCTCAAGGACAGAGCCTAGCCGAGTTCGAGCTGAGGTCAGCCAGTGGCCGAGCCAAGTCGACATGAGGCCAGCTTTACTCGGTTTGACTCGATGTACACCCCTAATCAACATTATCTCATTTTTCCTGAAAATGTTGCCTCCACGGAAGACAGTACGCATGACAGGTATGATATACATTTACCTAAACGGCGTAATTTTTTTGTGGGCCATTGAAATGCCGAATGAAGCTCCCATCTTGGTTTTCGGTTCATCCATGCGAAAATCATCCTATGAACATGATGGATTACAAGTAAAACATCATTATAGGGGCATAACAAGGTTTCCATGGTGGAAACACTGTTTCCTGTGGTGTGATCCACTTGATATTTCAATATGCCACCATTTTGGGCTGAAACCCTTTCTTTAGATGGAAAAATGGATGAACGTCATGGATAGTCCACATACATTCAAGGTGGGCCCAACTCAATATTTTTAATTTTTTAATTTTTTTAATATTTTACTATTAATTTTTTTAAAAAAGTTTTTTTAGGTTAGCTTGTTAGTACACACCCATGTCAATACACACACTCCATGTTAGCCACCCCCGCTAGGAATCGATACCAGGACCTCAAGTGTTGACATGAGGTATCTCTACTCAGTCTGCCAATTGAGCTATGGATCTGGGTGTGCCCAACTTAGTTAACTCAGCACTATAAGTGCATACTGAAATTTTTATGAACCACTCGGTCAATTTTATTAATTGCTCCATCAAATTCACCGAAGAGAATTTCATGTAAATCTCGGTCAATTTCATTAACTGATCGGTCAAATTCAACAAATTAAATTGTTAGGCTAGGTCAATTACATTTAAAGTTCATTCCAATTCATGTTAGCCTCACCCGATTTCAAGCTTGCCTCGCTCAAATTGATGTTTCCCTTGCTCAATTTCTCGGTTGCTTCGTTGAATTTTTTTCGTTGCCTTGCTCAACTCCTAGGTTACCTCGCTCAATTTCTAGGTTCCCTCGCTCAATCCTCGCTCCAATTTCTACGTTGCCTCGCTCGCCTCGCTCAATTTCTAGCTTCCCTCGCTCAATTCTTAAGTTGCCTCACTCCAATTTCGATGTTCCCTCGCTCAAATCCTAGGTTGCCTCGCTCAATTTCTAGCTTCTTCGCTCAATTCGTTGGTTGCCTCTCTCAATTTCTAGGTTCCCTCGCACAATTTGTAGCTTTCCTCGCCTCGCTCAAATCCTAGGTTGCCTTTTACAGTGTGGTCCACTTGATAATTAGATCTATCTTATTTTTCGTCCCAAGCCTTAATATGAGCTCGTAAAATATATGGACAGTTTGGATATAACACATACATCATGATGGGACCCACAAAAGAAGCATAGCAAAAAAAAATAAAAATTCAGTTTGCCCCGCTCAATTTCTAGTTTGCCCCGCTCAATTTCCAGTTTGCCCGCTCAATTTCAATTTCCAGTTTACCCCGCTCAATTTTCAGTTTGCCCCGCTCAATTTCCAGTTTACCTCACTCAATTAAGCGTTTACCCCACTCAATTTCCAGTTTGCCCCGCTCAATTGAGCGTTTACCCTGCTCAATTTTCAGTTTGCCCCGCTTAATTTTTAGTTTGGCCCACTCAATTTTCAGTTTACCCCGCTCAAATTTCAGTTTGCTACGCTTAATTTCCAGTTTGCCCCGCTCAATTTCCAGTTTGCCCCGCTCAATTTGCCCCGCTCAATTTCCAGTTTACCTCGCTCAGTTTGCCCCACTCAATTTCCTTTTTGCCCCGCTCAATTTTCAGTTTGCCCCGCTCAATTTCCAGTTTACCCCACTCAAACTGATTTTTTTTTTTCTTTTGTGGGTCCCATCGTGATGTATGTGTTATATCCAAACCGTCCATATATGAGCGGGGCAAACTGAAAATTGAGCGGGGCAAACTGAAAATTAAGCGGGAAAAACTAGAAATTGAGCGGGGCAAACTGAAAATTTGGTTATATGTTTTGGTTTAGGTTTAAGTTAAGGTTTAGGTTTAGGTTTAGGTTATAGGTTTTAGGTTATAGGTTTAAGCTTTAGGGAATTGAGAATAGGTTAAGGTTTAGGTTTAGGGAATTGGGTTCAGGTTTGAGATCGGATTTAGTTTGGGTTTTCAAGTTTAGGTTTAGGTTAAGGAGTTGAGATTAGGATTAGGTGTAGGTTTAGGTTTAAGGATTTGAGAATACATTTAGGTTTTAGGTTTAGGTTTAGGTTTTAGGTTTAGGTTAGGTTTAGGTGTAGGTTATATGTAATAGCTTTAGGGAATTGAGAATAGGTTAAAGTTTAGGTTTAGGAAATCAGGTTCGGGTTCGGAATAATCCCTAAAAAAAAAAAAAAAAGAAAAAAGAAAAAAATAATAAAAAAAGTGCATTGCATTGACCCGGTCGACCCCAACTCGCTGGCTTCTTTTTCATTTTTTTTCCTTTTCTCTATTGTAATCCCCGCTGGGATTTGAGTTTAGGTTATAGGTTTAGGTTTACGTTATAGGTTATAGGTTTGGGATAAGGTTTAGGTTTAGGTTTAGGTTATAGGTTTTGGGATTTGAGGATGGGTTTGGGTTAGGTTATAGGTTTTGGTTTTGGTTTAGGTTATAGGTTATAGGTTTAGGATAAGGTTTAGGTTTAGGTTTAGGTTATAGGTTTTGGGATTTGAGAATGGGTTCGAGTTAGGTTATAGGTTTTGGTTTTGGTTTAGGTTATAGGTTTTGGGATTTGGGAATAGTTTTAGGTTATAAGTATAGGCTTAGGTTAGGTTATAGGTTTTGGGATTTGAGAATGGGTTCGGGTTTAGGTTATAGGTTTTGGTTTATGTTATAGGTTCTGGGATTTGAGAATGGATTTGGGTTTAGGTTATAGGTTTTGATTTTGGTTTAGGTTATAGGTTTAGGTTTAGGTTTGGGTTTGAGTTTTGGGATTTGAGAATGGGTTCGGGTTTAGGTTACATGTTTTGGAATTTAAGAATGGGTTCGGATTTAGGTTATAGGTTTTAGTTTTGGTTTTGGTTTAGGTTATAGGTTTTGGGATTTGAGAATGGGTTCGGGTTTAGGTTATAGGTTTTGGTTTAGGTTATAGGTTCTGGGATTTGAGAATGGATTTGGGTTTAGGTTATAGGTTTTGATTTTGGTTTAGGTTATAGGTTTTGGTTTTGGTTTAGGTTATAGGTTTTGGTTTTGGTTTGGGTTTGAATTTTGGGATTTGAGAATGGGTTCGGGTTTAGGTTACATGTTTCGGAATTTAAGAATGGGTTTGGGTTTAGGTTATAGGTTTTAGTTTTGGTTTAGGTTATAGGTTTTGGGATTTGAGAATGGGTTCGGGTTTATGTTATAGGTTTGGTTTTGGTTTAGGTTATAGGTTTTGGGATTTGAGAATGGGTTTGGGTTTAGGTTATAGGTTTTGGTTTAGGTTATAGGTTCTGGGATTTGAGAATGGATTTGGGTTTAGGTTATAGGTTTTGGTTTTGGTTTTGGTTTAGGTTATAGGTTTAGGTTTAGGTTTGGGTTTGAGTTTTGGGATTTGAGAATGGGTTCGGGCTTAGGTTACAGGTTTTGGAATTTAAGAATGGGTTCGGGTTTAGGTTATAGGTTTTGGTTTTGGTTTAGGTTATAGGTTTTGGGATTTGAGAATGGGTTCGGGTTTATGTTATACGTTTGGTTTTGGTTTAAGTTATAGGTTTTGGGATTTGAGAATGGGTTCGGGTTTCTGTTATAGGTTTGGGTTTCGGTTTAGGTTATAGGTTTGGGGATTTGAGAATGGGCTTGGGTTTAGGTTGTAGGTTTTGATTTTGGTTTAGGTTATAGGTTTTGGTCTAGGTTATAGGTTTAGGATAAGGTTTAGGTTTAGGTTTAGGTTATAGGTTATAGGTTTAGGATAAGGTTTAGGTTTAGGTTATAGATTTTGGGATTTGAGAATGGGTTCGGGTTAGGTTATAGGTTTTGGTTTTGGTTTAGGTTATTGGTTTTGGGATTTGAGAATGGGTTCTTGGGCTTCATGCACTCATTTATAGCCTGATTCACCAACTCATTTGTGTAACTGATTGACTTTTCCTTATTGCAACAGATCCTAGACTTTTGTAACTAATGCACATGCTTGTGAAGTGATGCAGATCGATGGATGGTTGTGAAGTGATTCATTGACTTGTTCTGTGATTGCAGTGATGGATTGTAGGTTTTTGTGAAGTGATGCACATTAATGGTTTTTTTTTTTTCCAAATCAATGGTTACTTTTCTTTCTTACACTCATTTGTAAACTGATTCATGCACTCATGTGAACTAGATTGTATCATGTGATTGCAGCAGATCCTAATCTAATTTGTCAACTGATTCATAGACTAAACTCCAGACAAATCTGTGAACTGGAACTCATTTGTGAACTGAACTTGAACTGGAATGCGAACTGTAGCTTGAACTGAACATTTTGTTGAAGTCTATACCATTGGAATTTTAGGTGGATGTTGCATGTGGGAGGATTGGAGCTACATATTTCAGATTCAAGCATCTGGTACGTCTCTTGTTAAGAATGAAAATGTATAGTTATCATTGTGGTTATAGTTATTCATTATGTGACAGGTTTTCAGGTGAGATGAATGAGTTTCAAAAGAAAACAGTCTGTAGTTTTGAGAAGCGATTTCCAATGCCATTTTATGTTTAAATGTATATTTCAGATTTAAGCATCTGGTACGTCTCTTGACTCAAGAATGCACATGATTGGAGTAGTCTGGCCATTTGGACAGATCGTGTTATTATTTGCTCGAAATTGATGGAGCAGACCCGGATGTGCGTCGGAGCTATCCGGAAGAGCGGGGGTTCCTGGAAGGTGGGAACCGCTGTTATGACCATGATGAAGCTGTCCATTTCCTATGGACAGCATTGGAAGGGCCTGACCATTTGGACTAGCCGTGTTTATGTATTTGCTCAAAATTAATGGAGCAGACCCGGATGTGCGTCGGAGCTATCCGGAAGAGCGGGGGTCCCTGGAAGGTGAAAACCGTTGTTATGACCATGATGAAGCTGTCCATTTCCTATGGACAGCATTGGAAGGGCCTGACCATTTGGATAGACCGTGTTTATGTATTTGCTCGAAATTAATGGAGTAGACCCGGATGTGCGTCGGAGCTATCCGGAAGAGCGGGGGTCCCTCAAAGGTGGGAACCGCTGTTATGACCATGATGAAGCTGTCCATTTATTATGGACGCCATTGGAAGGGCCTGGCCATTTGGACAGTCCGTGTTTATGTATTTACTTGAAATTAATGGATTAGACCCAGATATACGTTGGAGCTATCCGGAAGAGCGGGGGTCCCTCGAAGGTGGGAACCGCTGTTATGACCATGATGAAGCTGTCCATTTACTATGGACGGCATTGGAAGGGCCTGACCATTTGGACAGGCCATGTTTATATTTGTATTTGTAGGTACCATACCCTTAACTTAAACTTGAACCGATTCTCAAACCCAAAAACATATAACCAAAATCAAAAGCAAAACTAAAACCTATAACCTAAACCCAAACCCATTCTCAAATTCCAAAACCTATAAACCAAAACCAAAACCAAAACCTATGATCTAAACCCGAACCCATTCTCAAATCCCAAAACCTATCACCTAAATTAAAACCATAACCAAAACCTATAACCTAAACCCGAACCCATTCTCAAATCCTAAAACCAAAAACCTAAACCTAAACCTTATCCTAAACCTATAACCTATAACCTAAACCAAAACTATAACCAAAACCTATAACCTAAACTCGAACCCATTCTCAAATCCTAAAACCTATAACCTAAACCAAAACCATAACCTAAACTCGAACCCATTCTCAAATCTAAAAACCTATAACATAAATCTAAACCTTATCCTAAACTCATAACCTATAACCTAAACCAAAACCTATAACCAAAACTAAAACCAAAACCAAAACCTAAACCTAAGACCTAAACCCGACTCATTCTCCAATCCCAAAACCTATAACCTATAACCTAAACCGAAACTAAAACCTATGACCTAAACCCAAACCCATTCCCAAATCCCAAAACCTATGACCTAAACCCGAACCCATTCTCAAATCCCAAAACCTATAACCTAAACCAAAAACAAAACCTATGACCTAAACCCGAACCCATTCTCAAATCCCAAAACCTATAACCTAAACCTAAACCTAAACCTAAACCTATAACCTAAACCCGAACCCATTCTAAAATCCAAAACCTATAACCAAAATCAAAACCAAAACCAAAACCTATAACCTAAACCCGAACCGATTCTCAAATCCTGAAACCTATAACCTAAACCAAAACCATAACCAAAACCTATAACCTAAACTCGAACCCATTCTCAAATCCAAAAACCTATAACCTAAACCTAAACCTTATCCTAAACCTATAACCTATAACCTAAACCAAAACCTATAACCTAAACCAAAACCAAAACCTAAGACCTAAACCCGAACCCATTCTCAAATCCTAAAACCTATAACCTAAACCAAAACCATAAAACCATAACCAAAATCATAACCAAAACCTATAACCTAAATCCGAACCCATTCTCAAATCCTAAAACCTATAACCTAAACCAAAATCATAACCTAAACCTATAACCTAAACCCGAACCCATTCTCAAATCTAAAAACCTATAACATAAACCTAAACCTTATCCTAAACCTATAACCTATAACCAAAACTAAAACCTATAACCTAAACCAAAACCAAAACCAAAATCAAAACCTAAGACCTAAGCCCGACCCATTCTCCAATCCCAAAACCTATAACCTAAACCGAAACCAAAACCTATGACCTAAACCCAAACCCATTCCCAAATCCCAAAACCTATGACCTAAACCCGAACCCATTCTCAAATCCCAAAACCTATAACCTAAACCAAAACCAAAACCTATGACCTAAACCCGAACCGATTCTCAAATCCCAAAACCTATAACCTAAACCTAAACCTAAACCTATAACCTAAACCCGAACCCATTCTAAAATCCAAAACCTATAACCAAAACTAAAACCAAAACCGAAACCTATAACCTAAACCTGAACCAATTCTCAAATCCTGAAACCTATAACTTAAACCAAAACCTATAACCTAAACTTGAACCCATTCTCAAATCCAAAAACCTATAACCTAAACCTAAACCTTATCCTAAACTTATAACATATAACCTAAACCAAAACCAAAACCTAAGACCGAAACCCGAATCCATTCTCAAATCCTAAAACCTATAACCTAAACCAAAACCATAAAACCATAACCAAAATCTATAACCTAAACCCGAACCCATTCTCAAATATTCCAAAAACCTATAACCTAAACCTAAAACCTTATCCTAAATCTCTAACCTATAACCCAAACCAAAACCAAAACCAAAACCAAAACCTAAGACCTAAACCCAAACCCATTCTCCAATCCCAAAACCTATAACCTAAACCAAAACCTATGACTTAAACCCAAACCCATTCTCAAATCCCAAAACTTATGACCTAAACCTGAACCCATTCTCAAATCCCAAAACCTATGACCTAAACCCAAACCCATTATCAAATCCCAAAACCTATGACCTAAACCCGAACCCATTCTCAAATCCCAAAACCTATAACCTAAGCCAAAACCAAAACCTATGACCTAAACCCGAACCCATTCTCAAATCCCAAAACCTATAACCTAAACCTGAACCCATTCTAAAATCCAAAACCTATAACTAAAACCAAAACCAAAACCTATAACCTAAACTCGAACCGATTCTCAAGTCCTAAAACCTATAACCTAAACCAAAACCATAACCATAACCAAAACCAAAACCAAAACCTAAGACCTAAACCCGAACCCATTCTCCAATCCCAAAACCTATAACCTAAACTAAAACCTTATCCTAAACCTATAACCTATAACCTAAACCAAAACCTATAACTTGAACCAAAACCAAAACCTATGACCTAAACCCGAACCCATTCTCAAATCCCAAAACCCAAACCCAAACCTAAACCTAAACCTAAAACCTAAACCAAAACCTATAACCAAAACCAAAACTAAAACCTATAACCTAAACCCGAACCCATTCTCAAATCCCAAAACCTATAACCTAAACCAAAACTAAAACCTATAACCTAAACACAAACTCATTCTCAAATTCCAAAACCTGTAACCTAAACCCACACCCATTCTCAAATCCTAAAACCTAAACCCAAACCTAAGCCTAAACCTAAAACCTAAACCTAAACCTATAGCCTAAACTCAAATCCCTAAACCAAAACCAAAACCAAAACCTATAACCTAAACCCGAGTCCATTCTCAAATCCCAGAACTTATAACCTAAACCAAAACCTATAACCTAAACCCGAACCCATTCTCAAATCCTAAAACCTATAACCTAACCTAAACCTATACTAATAACCTAAAACTATTCTCAAATCCCAAAACCTATAACCTTATCCTAAACCTATAACCTAAACCTAAACCTATAACCTATAACCTATAACCTTAACCAAAACCTATAACCTAAACCAAAATCAAAACCTATAACCTAAATCCGAACCCATTCTCAAATCCCAAAACCTATAACTTAAACCAAAACCAAAACCTATAACCTAAACCCAAACCCATTCTCAAATCCCAAAATCCAAACTCAAACCTAAACCTAAACCTAAAACCTAAACCAAAACCTATAACCAAAACCAAAACTAAAACCTATAACCTAAACCCGAACCCATTCTCAAATCCCAAAACCTATAACCTAAACCAAAACTAAAACCTATAACCTAAAGCTGAACCTATTTTCAAATTCCAAAACCTGTAACCTAAACCCGAACCCATTCTCAAATCCCAAAACCTAAAAATCAGTGGGGATTAAAACAGGGAAAAGAAAAAAAAAATGAAAAAGAAGCCAGTGAGTTGGGGTCGACCGGGTCAACCCGGTCGACCGGCCTATCGCTACGGATTATAACCGTAGCCATAACTATAATGCTCTACACTTTTTTTTTCTTTTTTCTTATTTATTTATTTTTTATTTTTTACTTGGAGAACTTTATTGTACCTACATTTTTCTTTGATACATGTGTATATAAATATGTGTGTGTGTGTGTGTGTGTGTGTGTATAAATATAAATTTTTCTCCTTTTTTTTTCATTTCTTTCTTTATTCATTTAACAAGAATATCTTCTAAACTAAAATTAGTTACTTGACGTACCACATATGATTTTGGGGTAGGAGAAGCTATTTTAGCCAACCAACCTAGTTATTTTTCAAGATTCCATCAGGTCGATGGTCGAAAATATATTTCATTCACTTCATGGTCAATTTCAATCACTTCATGTTCAAACTAGAAATTGAGCGAGGCAAATATGAAATTGAGTGAGTAAATTGAAAATTGAGCAGGACAAGGTATGAATTGAGTGAAGGAAGCTAGAAATTGAGCGAGGTTTAGGCTATGTTGAAATTGATCGAGGTTCCCTTGCTCAAATCCTAAGTTGCCTGGCTGAATTTCTACGTTGCATCGCTCAATTGCTAGGTTGCCTCGGTCAATTCCTAGGTTCCTTCACTCAATTTATATATTGCCTCACTAAATTTCTAGCTTCCCTCGTACAAAAGCAAAATAACAAAAAAAAATAAATAAATTCAATTTGCCCCGCTCAATTTCTAGTTTGCCCCGCTCAATTGGCAAACTAGAAATTGAGTGGGGTAAACTGAAATATATATATATTTTTGCTTTTGTAGGTCCCATCATGATGTATGTCTTATATCCAAACCGTCCATATATGAGCGGGGCAAACTGAAAATTGAGCGGGGCAAACTGAAAATTGAGCGGGACAAACATGAAATTGACCCCACTGTCAATATCTAGTTTTTTCACCTTTTATTTTAGGGCTTTCATGTTTGCCCCGCTCAATTTCCAGTTTGCCCCGCTTAATTTTCAGTTTGCCCCGCTCAATTTCCAGTTTGCCCCGTTTATATATGGACGGTTTGGTTATTACACATACATCATGATGGGACCCACAAAAGCAAAAAAAAATAAATCAGTTTGCCCCGCTCAATTTCTAATTTGCCTCGCTCAATTTCTAGTTTTCCCCGCTCAATTGAGTGGGGTAAACTAGAAATTGAGCGGGGCAAACTAGAAATTGAGCGGGGCAAACTGAAAATTGAGCAAAGCAAACTGAAAATTAAGAGGGGTAAACTCGAAATTGAGTGGGAAAAACTGAAAATTGATCAAGACAAACATGAAATTGACCTAAACCTATAACCTAAACTAAAACCAAAACCTATGACCTAAACCCGAACCCATTCTTAAACCCCAAAACCTATAACCTAAACCTAAACCTAAACCTTATCCTAAACCTATAACTTATAACCTAAACCAAAATCAGAACCTATAACCTAAACTCGAACCCATTATTAAATTCCAAAACCTATAACCTAAACCTAACCTTAACCTAAACCTAAACCTATAACCTATAACCTTAACCAAAACCTATAACCTAAACCAATACCAAAACCTATAACCTAAACCTGAACCCATTCTCAAATCCCAAAACCTATAACCTAAACCTAAACCTAAACCTTATCCTAAACCTATAACCTGTAACCTAAACCAAAACCAACACCTATAACCTAAACCCGAACCCATTATCAAATCCCAAAACCTATAACCTTAACCTAAACCTAAACCTATAACCTATAACCTATAACCTTAACCAAAACCTATAACCTAAACCAATACCAAAACCTATAACCTAAACCCGAACCCATTCTCAAATCCTAAAACCTATAACCTAAACCTAAACCTAAACCTTATCCTAAACCTATAACCTAAACCAAAACCAAAACCTATAACCTAAACCCGAACCCATTATCAAATCCCAAAACCTATAACCTAAACCTAACCTTAACCTATAACCTATAATCTTAACCAAAACCTATATCCTAAACCCGAACCCATTCTCAAATCCCAAAACCTATAACCTATAACTTAAACCAAAACCAAAACCTATAACCTAAACCTAAACCCAAACCCATTATCAAATTCCAAAACCTATAACCTAAACCTAACCTTAACCTAAACTTAAACCTATAACCTATAACCTTAATCAAAACCTATAACCTAAACCAATACCAAAACCTATAACCTAAACCCGAACCCATTCTCAAATCCCAAAACTAAACCAAAACCTATAACCTAAACCAAAACCAAAACCTATAACCTTAACCCGAACCCATTCTCAAATCCCAAAACCTTAACCTATAACCTAACCTAAACCTATAGTTATAACCTAAAACTATTCCCAAATCCCAAAACCTATAACCTAAACCTAAACTTAAACATAAACCCGAACCTATTATTAAATCTCAAAACCTATAACCTAAACCAAAACCAAAACCTATAACCTAAACCCGAACCCATTCTTAAATCCAAAAACCTATAAAATAAACCTAAACCTTAACATAAACCTATAACCTATAACCTATAACCTAAACTAAAACCTATAACCTAAACCTAAACCAAAACCTATAACCAAAACCTATAACCTAAACCAAAACCCATTATCAAATCCCAAAACCTATAACCTAAACCAAAACCTATAACCTAAACCCGAACTCATTCTCAAATCCAAAAACCTATAACCTAAACCTAAACCTTAACATAAACCTATAACCTAAACCAAAACCTATAACCTAAACCTAAATCAAAACCTATAGCCTAAACCAAAACCAAAACCTATAACCTAAACCGGAACCTATTATCAAATCCCAAAACCTATAACCTAAACTGAAACCAAAACCTATAACCTAAACCCCGAACCCATTCTCAAATCTCAAAACCTAAACCTAAACCTAATCCTATAACCTAAACTCAAATCCCTAAACCTTAACCTATAACCTAACCTAAACTTATACTTATAACCTAAAACTATTCACAAATCCCAAAACCTATAACCTAAACCTAAACCTAAACTTGAAAACTCAAACTTAAACCCGATCCCGAACCCGAACCTGATTTTCTAAACCTAAACTTTAACCTATTCTCAATTCCCTAAAGCTATTACCTATAACCTACACCTAAACCTAACCTAAACCTATAACCTTAACCTAAACCTAAAACCTAAACCTAAACCTAAACCTAAACCTAAAACCTAAATGTATTCTCAAATCCTTAAACCTAAACCTACACCTAATCCTAATCTCAACTCCTTAACCTAAACCTAAACTTGAAAATCCAAACTAAACCCGATCTCAAACCTGAACCCGATTCCCTAAACCTAAACCTTAACCTATTCTCAATTTCCTAAAGCTTTAACCTATAACTTAGAACCCATAACCTAAACCTAAACCTAAATCTAAACCAAAACATATAACCAAATTTTTAGTTTGCCCCGCTCAATTTTTAGTTTGCCCTGCTCAATTTCTAGTTTGCCCAGCTTAATTTTCAGTTTTTCCCGCTCAATTTTTAGTTTACCCCGCTCATATATGGACGGTTTGGATATAACACATACATCATGATGGGACCCACAAAAGAAAAAAAAATCAATTTGCCCCACTCAATTTCTAATTGAGCGGGGCAAACTGGAAATTGAGCGGGGCAAACTGGATTTTTTTTTTTGCTATGTTACTTTTGTGGGTCCCATCATGATGTATGTGTTATATCCAAAGTGTCCATATATTTTACGAGCTCGTATTAAGGCTTGAGACGACAAATAAGATAGATCTAACTATCAAGTGGACCACACTGTAAAAGGCAATGGGAAATTGAACGTCTACCATTGAAACCCTTTTAGGGGTTACAGAAGTTTTGGATCATTATGAAAATTTTTTCCCTCTTCATCCAGGTCTTTTTGACCCTATGAATGAACTTAGACGAGGAGGATTTCTCATAAACATCACAGTGGGCCCCCTAAAGGTTTCTAACGGTTGACGCTCATTCAACACTATTTCCTGTAATATGGTACACTTGAGAACTGGATATATTTCATTTTTGGTCTCATACCATAAAATGATCTGGAAAAATATATGAATTGAGCGAGACAGCCTACGAATTGTGCGAGGGAAGTTAGAAATCTAGTGAGGCAATATATAAATTGAGCGAAGGAACCTAGGAATTGAGCGAGACAACCTAGCAATTGAGTGATGCAACGTAGAAATTCAGCAAGGCAACTTAGGATTTGAGCGAGGTTCCCTCGCTCGATTTCAACGTAGCCTAAACCTCGCTCAATTTTTAGGTTCCCTCGCTCAATTTCTAGCTTTCCTCGCTCAAATCCTAACTTGTCTCGCTCAATTTCTAGATTTCCTCGCTGAACTCCTATGTTACCTCGCTCAATTTCTAGCTTCCCTCACTCAATTCATACCTTGTCCTGCTCAATTTTCAATTTACTCACTCAATTTCATATTTGCCTCGCTCAATTTTTAGTTTGACCATAAAGTGATTGAAATTGATCGTGAAGTGAATGAAATGTATTTTCGACCATTGACCTGATAGAATCTTGGAAAATAACTAGGTTGGTTAGCTAAAATAGCTTCTCCTACCCCAAAATCATATGTGGTATGTCAAGTAACTAATTTTAGTTTAGAAGATATTCTTGTTAAATGAATAAAGAAAGAAATGAAAAAAAAAAGAGAGAAAAATTTATACACACACACACACACACATATTTATAAAAACATGTATTAAAGAAAAATGTATGTACAATAAAGTTCTCCATGTAAAAAATAAAAAAGAAAAAAGAAAAAAAAGTGCATAGCATTGTAGTTATGGCTACGGTTAGCCGGTCGACCGGGTTGACCCGGTCGACCCCAACTTGGTGTCTTCTTTTTCATTTTTTTTTTCCCATTCCGAGTTGTAATTCCCACTGATTTTTGTGGGTCCCATTATGAGATATATGTTATATCCAAACCGTCCATCTATTCAGTGAACTTGTATTAAGGCTTGAGATGAAAAATAAGACAGATCTAGCTATCAAGTGGACCACACAGTAAAAGGTAATGGGGAATTGAGTGTCTACCATTGAAACCCTTTTAGGGGCTGCAGAAGTTTTGGATCATAATGGAATTTTTTTTTCCTCTTCATCCAGGCCTTTGTGACCTTATGAATAGATTGGATGGAAAATAAATGTTATGATGGGCCTTACAAAAATTTTTAACGGTGAAAATCAATTTCCCCGCTGCTCTTTGTGGTGTGGTCCATTGATTTATGGATATGATTTTATTTTTTTTGGATAATGCTCCGAAATGATTTTGAAATACGGATGAACGTTGTGGATATGATAAATACATAGCTGTGGGGCCATGTAACTTTGATCTCTCCTACGCCGTTCGTACAACTCTCAGTTGGAGGAGCGTCAGCTCTCGTCTTCGCAGTGAAAAGGAGGGGTAGTTTCGTCCTCAAAGTCGCTGTCCGCACGTGCTAGTCTAATTTGGTAACTTAAGTTTGTATTCTGCGATAAAAACCGCTGGGTAAAAGGTTTTGTCTACAGTGGTCATTTTCTCATTTCCAAAGGCCACAAGGTAAGGATACTATAGAACCTTCTTTATTGTATTTATCATAGATCTCTTTTTTCAATATTCAAGGCTCACGGTAGATAGTAGATCCGGACCGTACATATAATGGATCCCACCATTCATAGGTCATAATTAAAATTTAACCAAAGATGACTGCTTTTAAACATTTTATCAATGTCTTTTAAATAGACGGTGAAAGCTAAAACGGTAAACGTTGCGATCTAGGGTGGAAGGAGAGATGCAAAACCCCAGTAGGTAGATGTCCCTGATCAAAGGTCTACTTACAATGTATATTATCATGAAAACTGCCCAATCATATCCCAACTTGCCATTACTCAGAAATCAACCGTCTCAACCTATATTCGCGGGCTAATGCGACGAGCCAAAATTCGGCTTGGAAGGAATTGCCTCCGCCGAGATTCCCGTATCGACAGGAAGATGCCTAATCATGTCCCATTTCCACCGCTAGCGAATAGTGTATAGACGTCCTTGAGAGGATTTTTCAATTGTATACGTGACTAAGGTGACGCACGTGGAATGATACATGGATCTGGACTGTTCAATTATGGAGATACTCTATACCATTGACTAAAAGGTTTAAAAATGGGTTTTGGTTTCCAACTTCCTAATTAGATGGTTAAGATTTCTTGATCGCTTTGATGTCAATGACGTGTAAGAAGGACATTCACTGGTCATGTTTCAACATGGAATAAGGGTGGAAACATTTGTGATTTTTGGACAATGTAGTGAGTTGTAATTTGAGTTGATGCATGTGCACATGTGCAATTTGTGATACCCAGCATTTTACTGTGGCAGTGAATCAGAGAACTCTCCTCAAAATTCAAATCACAGCCTGCGCTCCGTGTGGCAGCAATTAGAGCTGGGCACAGGATGACTCAACTCGCCAAAATCGAGTCATCTGGCTCGTTTAAATCTGACTCAAGGTTCCGATTGGTTTTTTATTAACACACCCCACGCACTCACGCTGGTGGAATTTCACCACCTATGGGTACTCGAACCCTTGACCGGGAGTTGAAACTCCTGAGAGTCTACCACCCGGGCAAGAGTAAGGACCCAAGGTTCCGTTTGCTCAATTTGAAGCATAAAGCCTGAATCTGAAGTCTAAACCTTAAATTTGAAATCTGAAATCTGAAGTCAAAAAACTTGCTTGGTAATTATGGCTGAAGTCTGAAAATTTAGTACTGAATTTGAAATAATCTATTTGTTAACAAAAATATGAAATGTCTGAAATATGTTAATTTGACACATTTGCCTCCATCTCTTGTTTGAAAATATTTTACATTATAAAGAAATTATTTTTTATTAAATAAAAATAAAATTATACGTAAAATTATACCATTTAATTCAAATAAAATATGAAGTAATTGATAGAAAATTAAAATATCATTATTCCCAAAATTCCCGCGGACGCTCCTCAAGGTCCAAGTTGTACGAACGGTTCAAAGGAGATCAAAGTTACAAGGGCCCTATAATAATGTATTTATTATATCCACACCGTTTATCAAATTTTTGAGATCATTTTAGAGCATTATCCAAAAAATGAATCATATCCAAAACTCAAATGGGCCATACCTAAAATAGCAGAGGCATAATGATTTTCACCGTTAAAAAATTCGTAGGGCCCACTATAACGTTTATTTTCCATTTAATCTATTCATAAAGTCAAAAGTATTTGGATGAAGAGGAAAAACAAATTTCATATTGATCCGAAACTTCTGCAACCCTAAAAGGGTTTCAATGGTAGACAATCAATCTCCCATCATTTTTTTCAGTGTGGTCTAGTTTATCTTTAGATCTGTCTTATTTTTCAGCTCAAGCCTTACAACAAGCTTGCAAAATGGATGGACGGTTTGGAAATAACAAATACGTCATGATGGGACCCACGAAACTTGCTGACGTCAGTACATTAGCCAATCCGCTTCCCAATTCCATCCCAGCCCGGGCGCGGATTAGCTACTGACAAGCTGAGTAGCGAGACTGGCTACTGAAGTAACGTCACCAAGTTTCTTGGGCCCCACCATGATGTATGTTTTGTATTCACGCCGTCCATCCATTTGGAGGGATCATTAGGGCAAGATCTAAAGAATGAATTAAATCCAAAGCTCCAGTGGACCCCAGCACAAAAAACAGTGGGGGCAGTGACGGCCACCATTAAAAACTTCTAAAAGCCACAAAAGTTTTAGATCAACCTGATATTTGTGTTTTCCTTCTTTCGTGTCTTTTTTTTTTAACGTTTGAATAGGTTGGATTTCAAATAAACATTGTGGTGGGCCTTAGGATAGTTTCAACGGTGGGAATCACTCTCCCCACTGTTTTCTATGGTGAGGTCCACTACAGCTTTTTATCTGCCTAATTCCTTGGATAATGCCCTAAAATGATATCTCAAAATGGATTGACGGTGTGGATAAAACACATACATCACAGTGGGGCCCATATAACTTGGTGATGTCACTTCAGTACCTGACGCGCTACTCAACCTGACAATATCTAATCCACCTCCCCCATCCGCTTCAAACGCGGATTGCCTCCTAACCCCGCCCGAACGGAAGGGCTCTATGTGGCCCACCATGATGTAAGTATTTTATCTAAGCCGTTCATCATTTTTCTCATATTATTTTAATATGTGATCCTAAAGATGAAGCAGGTCCAAAGCTCCAATGAACCATACCAAAGGATGTTGCAGTGATAATGACATCCATCGTTGAAACCTTTCTAAGGGCCACAGTGTAACACCTCGTGTTTTCAGGGGCCGTGTAAGAACTCGGCTCCCGAATTCTCAAGTGTCATGAGTGTCCTAATGAATTTTATATTTTGATTACATTTGGATGATCTCATAAACAATGAAGGATTTAACAAGGCATGAAATATAAATACATTATAAAGTAGTATTAATTGCTATTAAATTAAAAATATCTAAACGACAAATTCAAAATCATCTAAATAGGGAACTAGTCCCACCCATATATGACCCAAGGCGACTAGGGCTTTGGTACATACCCCGTGGTGGCCCGAACTCAACTAAAAAGATCCACCGAAAGTCTAGAAGAAGGAAAGCTCCTCTTCCCTATCCTTGCTCACCTTGCTTGGCTCGTCGAGCTCTTCCTCACCTACATCTAGTAAAGAGTCTGGTTGGTGTTTTAAAACACCATCTCAGAGTGGGAGTGAGTGATTAACTCAGTGAGTGCTATTAATCTTAAGTTATAACAGCCATCAATTATAATATGAATTTAATGAAACGCAGCTAATCATCAACACCTAACAACTCTTATTAAAATGCATGCATGAAGAATGATATGATGCATGCCCTCGCCACAACGCTCCCTCGAGCGACTCCATCTAACGATCGCGTATGTCAGCACTCACTCAGAGCGACCTCGACTTCCGAGTCGCCACCCTAACTAGTGCAATGCAATGCGATTATGTTAGCCGAGTTATTAGTTAAGTCCAGTCATCCAGTAGATTGGAAAATTTGATAGACCCCACGTATCAATATCCTAAGCTGGTTGCGAGGCCAAGGCCCCCCAACGCGTGAGGCCAAGACCCCGCGGTCCATGATCCTGTTAGGTTCCTCATCCCTGACTTCAAGAACATGAGGAGTGCCGAGAGAAAGGGATCGCTAGCGGTCACTACGGTGAGGTGTGACACCCCAGTGTAGGCCGACAGCTCATAATAGTGGCCCAGTCTACCATGCCTGACTCACGGGGCTGTGGACCAGTTTCAAGTGGGTTATTGGTGGATGACAACGGTTGTAAAGTGGTTCAGGTTCCATACATATGTGAGTAAACAGGGTTGGTTAGCCTGTAGACTAGACAACACGAGTCCAGGAAAGTACGTGATAAAACGGCATCGGGTGCAAACAACCCATGTAGTTTAACTATTGTCGCCCACACACACTCTCTCAAATCCATGGATTTAGCCTCAAGGCGGTCCTACCAACGGAATTGCCTTCACTCTCCTCATGTTCCTAGCCAATCCAAGGGTACGAATAGTGGTTCATAGCATGCCGACTACCAATGTATCACTAGAATAAACAACATCATGTTCTCATACTTCACCACATACAATTCAGATTCTCATAGCATGCAAGACTAACCATATCAAGAAGAAGTGCATGTGAGTGTGATGGTGTGTGTTTGTGTGAGGAAGTTAAGCACTTCCTCCATCTTAGGAAATCATATGCATAAGAGTATTGAAATTATAGATACCCTACCCAGGCTACATCTTGCGAAGGTTAAGTTAATCCACGAACCATGATCACACCATACCCTCATCCCAGCTTAAACCAAACCTGACCCCAAAATCACAAAAAACCTCCAAACCAAGACCCAAAACCTCAATCCAAACCATTCAACACACATGTAATCCAGCCTATACCCTATACCCTGACCAAGACCCAAGTCGAAACTCTCTTTTTTCAGTCGAAAATTCCAAAAGGAGACTTCTGGGTAAACCCGCACGATGTACAAAGCTTGCACGTGCGAAACTGGCCCAAACTGAGCCCGGGCGGTAGTCTGACTACCGCCTGCGGTACTTCAGGTACTGCAGCTCTCGACTCGCATGTGGACAGCTGTCCCAGCATCCAAAAGTCAACTTTTTCCTGAATTTACCCCCCCAAACTTCACTATTTACCATTTTACCGCCCCTCATAGAAAATGAGAGAGTGTCATGTAACATTCCTCTCTCCACAACCAACCATAACTTGCCATATCATCCTTTACCCCTCCCAAACTCAGAAATTACCAGAATGCCATTGGAGAAGGCTATAAATAGTCCTCTCCTCTTCTCATTTCAAGAGGAGGAAAAAAAACAACAACATCTTCTCATCTAAGAGAGAGAAAGTGAGAGAGAGGAGTGAGGAAGAGAGTGAAGGAAAGGGAAGGAGCTCTCAAGCCTTCAAAGATCTCATTTTTTCAGCCACCCCCTAGCCTTCCTCTCAACCTTTCCAACCCATAAGCCTAGCCTAGACCTGATCCTGGTCCGATTCATGTCTTAACTTACTCAAGATCAAGCCAAGAATCTATTTACATACAAGCATCCATCATGACATTTATTCCCTTCTCAACCCCCCTGCTTTTCTAAATCTCTAGTGAACGTATGCTCTGTGACTTGCTATACACTGGATCTTGTCACATCAAAAATTCATAGTGATCTAGTTCATCTTTTCTTTACCTTTTTATATAAGCATCATCACATCCGCTTTTTAGACATACCGTTGGACGTATGCTGTGACTTGTCGAAATCTCGGATCTTGTCATATCAGAAATTCACGTGTGTGCCTAGTCCTAATCTAACCATATCATTAATCCCTTGAGATTTTTTACCACACTAAGTAGAGACCGTACACTTGTACGGGTAGAGAGGGTGCCTAACCCCTTCCTTCTTTGTAACTGAGGTCCCTTATCCAGAATCTCACATCGCAAACCAAGAGTCAATCTAAGATAGGAGAGTCTTCGAATTTCTCCAATCTTACGTATTTCTCGGTTCTAGCCGACCACGGGATTTCGAGATTTTTTCAGTTAGTGGCGACTCCAACATTCATTATCAGCTTATCCCCCTATCGACCCATTACAAATCCAAAATCAGTGTGGGCACCGATTTTTCAGTGTCTACAGAATTTCGACTCCACTGGGGAGAATTTTAGTTCGCACTAGCTGATACCCGAAAGAGTGTGGTATTCTGATCTCAAGGGAAATCATCATCTGCATTCATACAAAATATAAAAAAAAATAAAATGAGTCCTTAGCCTACACCTGTTTAGGCTTAGGTCTGAACCATGACCACTTGATCCCATGCAGCCATGACCTCTCAAGTTGTCCATGAAGAGGAGTCGACAGCTGAGCTAGCTCCCTAAACATCAACACCTGCACCTACACCTGCACCTGCACAACCACCACTATTGGCTTAAGTAGACCCCCAAGCTAATACTTCTACACAAGAGTTGCTACTTCGAAGAATGCAAGAGTTACTACTTCGCTTGGTATAGAATCCCTCCCCAAATAAACAGGCAACTCAGCCTAGTGTACAGAATAGCTCACTCCCATAAACTCCCTTCGCCTTCTCTCTTATTCTTCCAGCAAATCCCGTGCTCCCTCTCTCAGTAGAGTCGACACAAGACCAACAACAACCAGCAAACGGGAGCAACCCTCCCGCACTTCTCTATTTAACACATCATAAAAATCAGGTTACGACATAGGCTCCTGTTGAGGGTCAAATATTGCATATTAGACCCCAGTTATTGTCTGGATTTACGAACATGATACCGTTTAATGGCCCGCTTAAACCGTGTTTGTGATGCAAAGTGTATTTACGAGCATGGACTGAAAAAGGGAGCTTAAAGTATGAATTTAACGCTCTGATGACACTAAAGGCAAGGGACGGACTCCAGGGGGCCAAGATCGACGACATTACATGCCAGTGATCCAAAAAAACCGAGAAACTGAAGCTCAAGTAGCTCGAAAGACGTCCAGAGTGCAAAATCACAGGGTTCCCACCATCAGTTAGGCTCGAAACTTCATATGTAGCCTAAGGACCATAAATTAACCGTACATATCAAAAATCAGTCATTTGATCATCGTGGAAGTGGGCCAACGGACAGATCAACCCAGGAATCTTCGATTCAAGGCCCACCTGAGATCTGGAGAGGCTTCAATTTTGGTCTTAACCCCTCATAGTTGACAACAAAGAGGATGGACGGAGCGGATTGCTCACATACATCACAGAAGACCTCATATGTACGACGAATGTACATAGGCTGCGAGAGCACTAGCCGTGCACAGAAAAACTAAAAACGGGTCAGCAAGCGCCGACTCGTCTTCTTCTTGCACAGGACAGCGCTCGCACGCCGTCCGCCATTTTTTCCTAGTGGGATCCACCGATGATCCAATGGCCAGATCAGAACCATCCATTCGTCCCAAAAAGGGGGTGTAACCTACGCCTAGGTATCCGTTTTCTTTCATGCAGGCGATTGCAAGATCCTAGCTGTTAAAAGGACGACGGACAGTGAAATGAAGATTCTCGTGGGCCACATAAAAAATGCTCCAAAAACATTCCTTCCTTAATGGTTTTTCGAGAGAATTCAAATGAATGGAATGGATCCCTTGTCTGATACCAATCACGGGCCCACCATCTTTCGTAGTAACACGTCCCTGAAGCTCTATTTGTGAAACAAAGCTGCGGACGAAGCTCGGTGGGCCACTATCATCATATCATTCAATGATGCAAGCCGTTCATTAGAACTATGAGGTCAAAACGACCGTACAGAGGAGGTTTTTTCAAACCCATGCACATATACTCAGAAGATCATTGATCAAATGCAGTTCGAACGGTAGAACGATATTCTTGATGGGCCACACCAAATATGACCCGAATAACATCAATCCCGACCGATTTTTTGAGGCCAATCCAATAGTTGGAATGGATTTATATACTGACAACCGATCATGGGTCCCACCAAGGTTCAACGCACGAATGGCTTGCATAAGAACGTGCTGCGTAAACACATGGCTGCGTAATTCTCCAGCAACCGACCTCCCTACAGCTACTTATAAAAGAAAGAGAAGAGGGAGATAGGGAGAATCTTTTGGGCTTGGTCTGGAGGTGGAGAGAGAGAGAGTAGGAAGGCAGCCGTGGAGAGTGGTTTGTCTAGAGTTTTTTAATTTATTCTTATGTGTTTAGCCTAATCATGTTTGGCTAAACCTCTTAGCTAGGGCTAAGAGGTGAAGCTTGTAGCATGATGGGAACTCTTTACTTGTCTTTTGTTTAGCCTGAACTGAGTTTTTATTATAGTTTAATTATGAAAATATTTTTAGTCTTTAATAGTTTGTTGTAACTGAAATTACAATGGGTTTGCAATGGCTTTGAGCATGTTTTCTTCCTTTTTATTTTTATGACATCAGGAAGTCCTGTTGTTCACCATAGTCTCCTGGACATGGTCGGATGACGGTACCCTTCCTAACCTTCATACATGTGATTGGTTGGTAATTAGTTTAATTCTGTTGTTTTCTTTGTCTCCTGGGCATGGTTTGGCGATGGAATCCATTCTAATTCATATATCTTTCATCTTTAAAAATTATATCAACTACAGTTCAGTTAATTTCCATGGTTCTTGACGCAGGCGTAAGATCTCCCTGATCTCTACAAGTGGATCCTCTGAATTCCTAGTTTCGTATCTCCGATTTCTCTTAAGTTTTAGATAATAATTTCACAATTATTCCTTAAATTCTAGTTGATTTAGATTTCATCTCATTCTAGTTCTAATTCTAGTTAGTTTTAGATAACGTACAGGTTTCAGTCCCTTGGGATTTGATCTCGGTCTTACCGAGTTTATTACTACATCACAACCCTACACTTGGGGTGTGAACAGCTCCCCCTAATGGGAACCAGAGACAAGAACTGGAGGATGTCCATGAAGGGGGCCAGTTTCGAGTCCAATTCACTCCCCCTAAAGGGAGCAACATCCCGGACTTGGAGGATACCCCACGCGGGAGCCATTTTCGAACATCACACCCTCATCTGAAAGGGAGCGGTGCACAATTTCAGCTACCTCTCGCTATCGGGAGTCCACCATCTTTCCAGCAACCCCCTATTCTCGATCCATATGAAGAAGAAGCAGCACAAGCTCTACAGCAAGGGGCAATATACTTGCAACAAGGCAAGTCAGAAATTGAGGAACTACACGAGCAATTACAAATGGTACAAAGTCAGCTTCAAAGACAGCAAGGAGTGGATCACCCATCCACCAAGTTTAGGGACCTTTGTCCCTTCCCAGATGCCTGGGTACCCCCGAACTTCGAGGTATCAAAGTTCAAAAGGTATGACGGTAGCGGGTGCCCCACAACACATCTAAAAGTATTTTATGGGGAACTCAATGGGGTAGTAGGGAATGATGGAGCCTTAATATGGCTCTTCCAGAAATCCCCCAAGGGCGACGCTTTGGATTGGTATACCTCGTTGGACAGCCATCAAATCAGAACCTGGGAAAAACTCTCCCAGGCATTCATTGACTGATTCTCCTACAATCTGAACATGGCTCCAAGGAGATCTGATTTGGCTGCCTTGAGACAAAAAAGTGACAAATCGTTGTCAGCATACGTGGGAAGATGGTGGGCCATGGCAGCACGAATGAGAAACCTCGTCGATGATGAGGAACAGATATTCATGATCGTACACTCCGCAAATCTCAACATTTCAGGATATCTAATCTCATATCCCTACGTAAATTTCTCTCAAGTCATCTGAGCTGATGAACAAGTGGAAGCCGGGATCAGAGCCGGAACCATTTTTCCATGGCCACATCAGACCCCTTCAATTAAAAGAAAAAAAATTGAGGGGAGACCTGTAGGATATGGGAATGGAAACGGTACTGCTCCCGTGCAGCGCACCACAGAGGTTAGCAATATCGTCACTAACACTCAAGGCAATCAATACGTTCCACAATCGAAGCCACAACAAGACAAGCAATACCAACAATAATCAAATAGGTAATACCAATCACAGCAAACCCCACATGGATATCAGGGGCAGCCGTCTCAACAACAACAGCAACAGCCTCGGGGGAATGCACCAGGTCCATACAAACAGGCAATGTTAGGAAAAAAGTTCACCCCTTTAGCACAAACATACAGTCAGGTTCTAATAATGTTGATACAAAAGTAACTCCTGACACCACTTCAACCGCGACTTCCTCCCAACCCCTTGCTGCCTGGTTATAATGAGAATCAATATTGTGCATACCATCAGGCCCCTGGCCACTTGACAGACCGCTGCTTCGCTTTGAAATATGCGGTCCTAGATTTGATTGAAAGCCAAAAAATTACAATCGCTCCACAGGCTAACAATGCGACTCAGGCCAACATCCTCCAAAATCCCTTACCATCGTACCAAGTAGGGCCCAGTACATCAGGCACCTCTACCGTCAATCACATCGAAGAAGGTCAATCCATGTACCCCTCTCCGCATCATTCCATACAAGCAATCATGACCGATACAGCAGATCGAACATAGGGGTACCAACATGCGCCAACACCAGAGTCACAGCTAGTCCTTGAAGCAACACCAGCAACACAACCCCTCATATTCCTGGAAGCAGCACCAACATTTCAGCTGCTCATAACACTTGAAGCCGCACCTAACAGGTCACACTCGCAGCACCCCATCCTCCAAGAGGCACACTCCGCATATCTAAAAAGGTCGAATTCTGAACCTGTCATTCTCCCAATAGGTCTCCCTGATCTAGATTCGCTGACTTTGCAAGGGGTATCTCCGGTTCAAGGTCCAAAATTTCTGATGCCTCACTAACTAACACATGGCCAGAAGACCTCTCCCGTACATCAAGAGGTGGAAGAAAACTCCAGTGTTAAAACCCGTCGAACCACGATGGTGCCTCAAGAGAAACCATCAAGTCTCTCATAAACTGTCACAGCCACAACCCCTCGGCCGTAAGAACCATTAATATGCTTGGAAGGAAGGACAGTTCCATCCTACAACCTGAGGCAGTCCCATGGTATTACCTAGAATGCGCTGAAGTGGGCTAGGAGAGATAACCAGAACTCAAAAGAAACCCGGGGAGCTCTGTCGGGAACCACCTGCAAAACCAACGCTGCTTATGACATAGCAGCCCAACTCAAAACCATTCCCGTACAAATATCGATCTGGGAACTCATATGCACATCAAGATCGCATCGAGAAATCTTTGCAAAGACTCTAAATGATGAGCATATCTCTCCTGACATACCCCTCAAAATGGTGGCAAGTATGATTGGATAACCCCTCGCACCACGAGCCATCACTTTCTCCGACGATGAATTACCACCTGAGGGACGCAAGCATGGGCGCTCACTAAACATAGTGGCTCATCACAAGAATTTCAAAGTGCCACTTGTGCTCATTGATAATGGATCCAACCTTAATGTTTGCCCTCTAAGGACCGTCGAATGGTTATGGATAGAACCATCCTCTTTCAGGCCCAGCACCATGAGCATCAGAGCTTTCGATAATTTTCGAAGGTAGGTTGAGGCAGGATTGATATTGAGCTACAAATTGGACCAGATCTAACCCTTGTCACATCCCATGTCATTAACATCCCTGCCTCGTTTAACCTTCTGTTAGGGCGGCCATGACTCCATACTGTTGGAGCCATTCCCTCAACCCTCCATCAAAGGGTTAAATTCTCTTCAGGAAATCAAATTATTTCAGTGTTGGCCGAGCCAGAAACTGTCCTGCCGGTAGCGGTTAATATCCCAGAAACTGACATCCCTGTGATCGACATCTAGCACGCGGAGGGCGATGTATCATACCACAGCTTCAAATTCAAAGTTGTAAATTCAATCGCTAATCCTCGCCCCCTTGCTGCTGAGTATGTCATCCCTCTTGCCGAGCAATTGATCCTGAATTACCGTACCGAGTTCCACGAGAAAGGTATAGTAGTAAAGCCAGCACGCGCCAACGTGTAGAGATGGACTGGGATATCAAACGACACTAGACGATCAGGCTGAAAGGCCAAAGAAGGGTCAACCCTTCAAGTGCACACCCGTCAAGTTCATCAAGGCTGGAACAGTTTGTGGAGACACAATGATTCCCCTTGAGGACCAACTCCAACAACTCAAATTCTTTAAACATTCCCACCCGGAATCTGTCTGGCCACCCATAAGATGGGACAAGATTCTCAAGGCATCAAAAGCACATCTGACACAAGGGGCAGAACTCCCAGACTCACCACATGAGGCAAGGGGTATGGAAAATGAACCACCCAAGCAGGATCCAGAACCAGGAATGCCCCTTGAAGGGGATACAGGCAAACCCAGGGAGACACCCATTCCCACACACAATCAAAGGGATACGTCCCCACCACCAACTCAACAACATAAGGGGCAGAAGCAGCCCATCCACTGGATTGATAAAGGAAAGTGGCCTGCCCTTAACTGGACAGATGTCAAGGACCCATCACAAGAGGAGCTAGAGGAACTAGAAGAGCTCCAACTTCTGGACATAGAGATCGAATCAGATTCCGACTCTGAGCCCAACCCATCAGATATCATGGTCATCAAAGCAAGTGACGTACAGGAACACACAAGTTCAGACAATAGGATTGGAAGGGGGAAAGAATCACCATGGACGGCTATCCCCCTAACAATCGAGTCGGTCAGTGAATCCTCCATAGATACCGACTTAAAAAAAAGCCAATGTAATAGCAGTACGTACCCCGAACTAGGACAGGATCAATCTTGGTTCGCAACACCGTCTTGTTCGGGACCCCCAGGCGACAAAAAAAAATTAAAAAAATTTTAAAACACAAAAACACCATATATTCTCAAAAGCACAAAAAAATCAAATATTTTTCAAAATCACAAAACATCAGAAAATCTTCAAAACACAAAAACAAAAGAAAATCTTTCAAAAATCACTGTGCCAAATATCCCATGCACATCATAGGAGTTCGAGGTCGACTCGTATGATTTCGATCTCGAGTTGGACTTTGAGCTCATGGGTTTGGATGAAGCCCTGGATGAGAAAAATGATGATACAACTTTCAAATTCGAGGACTCTCTCGAAAAATTTGAAACAAAGGCCAATGTTGTAGCAGACGATTTCGAAATTGTGAACTTAGGGTCAGCGGAACTCCCCAGAGAGGTGCGCATCTGACGGTCACTCTCCCCGGAATACAAGCAGAGGATAATGGAATTTCTGAAACCGAGGTTGTCTAACTTTGCCTTCTCATACGAGGACATGTCTGGGCTCAATGAGGATCTAGTGGTGCACCATCTGCCAACAAAGTCAGACATGAAGCCAGTCAAACAAAAGTTACGGAGAATAAAGCCAGAATGGGCCCTGAAGGTCCATGATGAAATCATCAAACAATACAACGCGGGATTCTTGGTAGTCTCCAACTACCCGAAATGGCTCACAAATATCGTACTAGTTCCAAAGAAAGATGGGAAAGTCAGAATGTGCATCGACTTCAGGGACCTCAACAAGGCAAGTCTTAAAGACGACTTCCCTCTACCTCACATTGACACACTGGTAGATAACACTACTGGACACAAGATCTTCTCCTTCATGGATGGCTTCTCAGGCTACAATCAAATCAAGATGGCCATCGAAGATTATGAGAAGACCTCCTTTGTTACACCGTGGGAAACTTTCTGCTATCGGGTTATGCCCTTCGGGCTGAAGAATGTTGAATTACATATCAGCGAGCCATGACTGCCTTATTCCACAACATGATAAATAAGGAAATGAAAGTTTACGTGGACGACATGATCGTCAAATCTCGCACAATCGAAGGACATTTCAAGGATCTTAAAAAGCTCTTCGACAGGTTAGAAAAGTTCAAGCTCCGACTCAACCCGCAAAAGTGTGTCTTTGGTGCGACCGGAGGTAAGCTGTTAGGCTTTTTTGTCAGTGAGGAAGGTATTCAGGTGGATGAAACCAAGACCAAGGCAATCATTGAAATGCCACCGCCCGGAACTGAGAAGGAAATTCGAGGCTTCCTTGAGAGAATCTAGTATATCAGCCGATTCATCTCACAACTTACTTTGGTCTGCGAACCCATATTCAAGCTCCTACGGAAGCACTCGCCAAAGGAATGGAATGACGACTGTTAAGCAGCCTTTGACAAGATCAAAAGGTACCTGCTAAATCCTCCAGTGCTCATGTCACTTACTCCGGGTAGGCCATTGGTCCTATACATCTCCGTCGCAATAGAAACAATCGGATGTGTTCTTGGCCAACACGATGACATAAGAAGAAAAGAGCAAGGAATCTACTATCTAAGTAGACGATTCACGAGTTATGAAGCTAAATACTACAGCTTAGAGAAAACATGTCTCGCGCTAGTCTGGGCCACGTAACGGCTACGACAATATATGATCATCCATCTAGTTCTTTTTCTCACTCGCATGGACTCATTAAAGTACTTATTCAAAATGCCAGCACTGACAGGCAGGATCGCGAAGTAGCAGCTACTGCTTTCCGAGTTTGACATCACTTATGTCACTCAGAAGGCAATCAAGGGGCAAGCATTGACCGATCATCTAGCAGCACATTCTCTGCCTGACTATCAACTGCTGAAGACCTTCTTCCCTGATGAGGACATCCTCCTAATTGAGGAAGAAGAAGAAATGAAGGCAGGAGAGTGGAGACTCTTTTTTGATGGAGCTGCAACTCAAAGGGGAGTGGAGTAGGCGCTATACTCTACTCTCCCGAAGACGTCCCAGTTCCCATATCCAGAAGGCTAGCATTCCAGTGCACTAACAACGTAGCTGAGTATGAAGCATGTATCGTCGGTCTAAGAGAAGCCATAATCCTTAATGTGAAGAACTTAAGGGTCTTCGGGGACTCGTAACTCATCATCAATTAGACGAATGGCGACTAGAAGACCAAGGATGAAAAGCTGATCCCATACCACGTCTATCTAGAGAATTTAATTGAAGAGTTTGAAGAGATCCCATTCTCTTACATGCCCCAAGTCAAGAATCAGTTTGCAGACGCGTTGGCTACCTTTGCCTCGATGCTGGAGATCCCAAAAGGAGTTGCTGAATGGGAACTTACTGTTGAACTTCAGGAGGAACCCGCATTCTGCCTACAGATCAATGAAGCTGAACCACCTGCGAATGATAGGCCGTGGTATACAGACATCAAGGAATATCTCGAGTACCAGAAGTACCTGGAAGGAGAAACACTGATAGATTATCACACCATACAACGACTAGCGGCATGATTCGTGATTACTAGCGGCATCCTTTACAAGCGATCCTTCAATCAAGTCCTTCTCCATTGCGTGGATGAAACAGAAGCAATGCACGTCATGTCAGAAATCCATGAAGGACTATGCGGTCCACACATGAATGGGCATATGATGGCAAAGAAGATCTTGTGACTTGGCTACTATTGGCTCACAATAGAGACAGATTGTTGCAAGCATGTCAGAAAATGTTTCAAGTGTCAAGAACATACAAATCAGATCTATGCTCCTGCTTCTGAACTCTACAACCTGACCTCACTATGGCCCTTCTCTGTATGGGGGTTATACATCATCGACAAGATCATCCCTAAAGCTTCAAATGGACATGAATACATCCTAGTGGCGGTAGACTATTTCACCAAATGGATAGAGGCAGCATCCTACACCACCATCACAGCATCTCATGTGGTCAAGTTTATAAAGAACAACATCATCAGCCATTATGGGATCCCTTAGACCATCATCACTGACAATGGAACTCCGTTCGTCAATAAAAGGATGAGCGATTTTCTCAACAAGTTCAAGATCCAACGCCATCGGTCAAGCCCATATCGCCCTCAAATGAATGGTGGGATCGAAGCTGCCAACAAAACTATCATCCACATACTGGAGAAAATGGTAAAAACATACCGCGATTGGTCAGAGATGTTGTCCTACGTACTTTGGGCCTATCGGACATCTATACGGTCTGCTACAGGCGCAACTCCATATGACCTCGTATACAGAATGAAAGTAGTATTACCAGTCAAGATTGAAATCCCATCACTCCGGATACTGCTTGAAAGTGAAGTCGATGAGGGCGAGTGGCTACAAGTAAGATATGATCAACTGTATTTGGCAGATGAAAAGTGCATGCGTGTGCTAAGCTACTCCCAAAGCTATCAAAGAAGGATCGCACGAGCTTATAACAAAAGGGTCCGCAAGCGAAGTTCCAAAGTCGACGACACTTACCGGACCCCAGAGGAAAGTTTAAACCCTTGTGGGTAGGACCACTGATCATCTGAGAAGTACTTCTAGGAGGCGCTCTTCGACTCACCAATCTGAAGGGAAAAGACCTTCCCGAGCCCATCAACGTCGACAACGTGAAAATCTATCATGGGTAACCCTACCTGACTTTGTTAATGATTACAATTATAAAATTGCATCTATCACGCCCCAAAAAAAAGTTAAAAAAAGAAGGTAAAAATAAAAATCTATATTTGCCACCTCCCCTATCAGAAATACCCATCGCCCCTCTCACAAATAAAAGAGAGAAAGTAGAAAGAAACAAAAAAAAGAGTCTTAAAAGAAGACCCCGAAAAGAAAAAAAGAAAGAAAAAAATTCATCTCCAAAATCTTCACGCAGCTTACAATTGTACCCAAAGATAAAGGATTGATAGGTAACCAGCTGGCCGGCTATGAAAGAAGTCTCTCATTCTCCTTCTTCGCTCCTAGCGCTCCAAAGAAAAATGTATGAAATAAAAAAAAAATTAAGGACCATGCCTAAGCGAAAGGGACAAGTTGAAAACCCGAAAGGGCGGGTCGAGTAAAAACAGCGGGCATGTAGCGGACTTGGTGAAAACCTGAAAGGGTGCCAAGGGTAAAAATAACATAACTGCTAAGGGGTAGGCAAGATCAAAAACTCGGGACGTAGCAAAAATTTGAAAGGGGGCTACAGGCAAAAATGAAGGGAGAGCTGGACGTAGTGAAAACCTGAAAAGGCACTACGGGAAAAATAGCAAGAAATGAAAAAAGAGTAAAAATAAAAGTGCAGGTACAGAAGAAGTCGAGGCAGCAAACAGTGAGATACAAAGGAAAGATCAACTGCCGATTAGTTCTCTATTAGACTCTGCTCAAATCCATGGAATGCGATCACTGGGCACCCTCTCAGGGAACCAAGACCTTAAGAATACAATCTAGAATACTGCATATAACGTGGGTTGAGCCCAAGATTCTGATCCCAATCATCCAAAGCACAAATGCAAGCACAAGCAAACATTGACATTTGGCACAAACAAAAATCTTCCTTCATTCCTTTAAAAATTTTCTTACAAGTATATTGCCTTCCTTTTTTTATAAAGAGCCAAAAACACAAAAAATAAGGTTTCATGCACACATATCAAAGCAGCTGGTTAACATTAAGAACCGCATGTAAGCTCATATCCCTCATATATCGACAACCTCTGCCTAAGCCTCTCTATCTCCATGCGTAGGTAGAAAGCCTCATCCCTCTCCAGGCGGTGCGTCGCAAGCATACTCTCATCATACCGCCTCTCCACTGCCAGTCGACGGGCCATGTCCTCACAAGTGTGGCGGAGGACAGCGATCTCAGAGATTAAGTGACCATGTGTGGCCAACAAAAAAGATGGATCAATGAAGAGGCACTCCTCAAATGCCTCAAATGAATCAACAACGTAAGAGGAGGAGGAAGCAGTATCGCCTACCATGTCCTGATTAGCAGCCTCATCCGCTAAATGCCAGCCAGGAACCTGTCGATAAAGTGACTGCTCTGCCACCCACATCTAATACAGAATTGTAGTAAGGGGAGGAGCCCAAGACTCAAGCTCTAACATCGTCGCATCCAAAGAACCTTGCCACGAGATCCAAATTCGCCTATACAGCAGTTAGATCAGAAGGAAGAGAAGCGTGCCCAAAACCTGAAAAGGCGAACTCCGAAATGTCCTGCCAGAAGCTGAACTGTCGAAGGAATCGCACGGGATGATAGGAGCAATACCCTTGCAGGCCGAGCAACAGAAGAGGAGAGCAAGCAGCGCTACAAATCAACGGCGAATGGCAAAGCCAAGTGGCCTCCCAGCTGATCTCCCACCCTCGGAGTTGAGTGAGCATACAACAATAAAGCGACTCCGTAGCCTCAGCACCAAGCGGAAGGCCGTCAAGCAACAAATACAACACATCCCCATGACTTGAATCCGGCCACAGAAGCTGAGGAGTAAATGCTCCCACAACTAAACCTACAAGAAGAT
Source organism: Magnolia kwangsiensis (assembly GCA_037074715.1). Taxonomy (NCBI): domain Eukaryota; kingdom Viridiplantae; phylum Streptophyta; class Magnoliopsida; order Magnoliales; family Magnoliaceae; genus Magnolia; species Magnolia kwangsiensis. The sequence continues at coordinate 1,316,338 of CM073572.1, forward strand.
GCAAGTCAAGCTCAGGTCATAAGCAGATGACCACGCCAGACAAAAGAGAAGTAGAGGATAGAGCATACTTGAAAAAATGAACAGCAGCCTCAGAGGATACGAGTACGTCCAAGGGAGCACTCAGTCAACCCTAAAAAGAGCTCCGCCAATACCACAGAGACAATGCTCGTACGGTGGAGGACCTGGTGGAAGACATCCAGCAAGGCCATAAGCGAAGACTGCCGCCAACCTGAGAAAAGCAGCTCAGCCAGTGTAAGACCCGTATATTAGACCATACCGTTCCGTAGACCTCCACGGTCTTCTCGGTCAAATTCTGTTAACCTTCGACCCTTAACTAGTATTTGCGCGTGACCCTGATTCGTATGTCATCAACCCGTATCGACTTAACCCAAGACCTTTACCATAGCGACCGTGCCGTCGCTGCGGTTCCGATGCCGCGACTCGCACGCCGAGGCGATACTCTGGTCAGGAGATATGAGCCAGCATTCGGTGCGAGGAAAACACCGCGCGTTGTGAAACCTAAAAGAATCTCTACCCAATATCACATCCATCAATCCCATCGCATCCCATCAATCAAAGTACACATCACCTCATACTCTTCCCCAAGCAACCCCTAAAGTCAACACTCTTCTTATACAAGTACACATCTATCACTCACCCATCACACCCATCTCTCTCTCTCTCTCTTACACCTCCCCCTCTCATCTCTCTCCCTCATTTTCTCTCCAAGCAACTCTCGTCCATGGCTCTCCATGGGAGGAGCTTTGTGTGGCCACTCTCTACCATCCAATCCAATCTTTTAAAGCCAATCTCAGTCGTTGAATCACACCCATTCAGGCCCTAAATTGCATTGGCGGAAGAAGGAAGTGAAGATAAAAAGTGGGTGCTTCTCTCTCTCCCTCTTCATTTATATATATATATATATATATATATATATATATATATATATATTTATGTGATGATTTGGCTGTGTGGCCCACTTGGATGGAACCCATCATGAAGTATTTTACCCAAGCCGTCTATGAGCGGGGTCCAACTTATGAGTGTTGTACCCATACCATTCATTGTGTGGTGGCCCACTTGAATATAGCCCACCTTTACTTTGAGGACTGTCCAGCGTCCAGGGACGCTGGACGTCTCTGTGAAAACCTAAATATTTGCTTGGTTACAAGTTTGTGGGGTGACCCACTCATACACGCCCTACTTTGTTGTATGTGTTAAATCCACGCCGTTATTCTATGCACCAACCCATTTTAGGTGTTGAGCCAGAAAATGAGGTTGATCGGAGCATCTGATGTGCCATAACTTAGTAAATAGTGGGTGTAGCTACCAGTGAAGTGTGATCTGACGTGGGCCCAGCTCCACAGCTCAGGTAGTAGACGGAGTGGGAGATGCCTCATTTCAACACTGAGGTCTTGGCATCCATCCCTAGTGGGGTGGCTATCATGGACATCCAGATCCATAGCTCAACTGGTAGGCTGAGCGGAGTTACCTCATTGCAATATTGAGGTCTTGACATCCATCCCTTGTGGAAGTGGCAGCAGTGAAGTGTAAACTGACATAGGGACTATGGGACCCACCCATGTCATCCATCCATTTTGGGTGGTGCTGGTGTACCTGGACAAGGTCTGAGCAGTGCTGGTCCTCTCTGATGTGCCAGGAGCCCCATGGATTAAGAGTATGATGTTACATGTTATGATAGCCTGACTATAGAGAAGGGCTTGGCTCGACTTACCTGTGTGTTGTTGGTTGCCAGCTCGGCTCGGCTCGGCTCACCTGTGTGTTGTTGCCAAGTTAGCTCGGCTCGGCTCACCTGTGTATTGTTGTTTGGTTAGGTCGGCTCGGCCTACCTGTGTGTTGTTAGTTGCCAGGTCGGCTCAGCTCGACTCACCTGTGTGTTGTTTGGTCAGGTCAGCTCGGCTCTGCCCACCTGTGTATTATTGTTTAGTCAGGTCGACTCGGCTTACCTGTGTGTTGTTGGTTGCCAGGTTAGCTTGGCTCGACTCACCTGTGTGTTGTTGCCAGGTCAGCTCGGCTCGGCCCACCTGTGTATTGTTGTTTGGTCAGGTCGGCTCGGCCTACCTATGTGTTGTTGGTTGCCAGCTCGGCTCGGCTCGGCTCACCTGTGTGTTGTTGCCAGGTCAGCTCGGCTCTGCCCACCTGTGTATTATTGTTTGGTCAAGTCGGCTCGGCCTACCTGTGTGTTGTTGGTTGTCAGGTCGGCTCGGCTCGGCTCACCTGTGTGTTGTTACCAGGTCGGCTCGACTCGGCCTACCTGTGTGTTGTTGTTCGGTCAGGTCGGCTCGGCCTACCTGTGTGTTGTTGGTTACCAGGTCATCTCGGCTCGGCTCACCTGTGTGTTGTTGTTTGGTCAGGTCGGCTCGGCTCGGTCTACCTGTGTGTTGTTGTTCGGTCAGGTCGACTCGGCCTACCTGTGTATTGTTGGTTATCAAGTCAGCTCGGCTCGACTCACCTGTATGTTATTGTTTGGTCAGGTCGGCTCGGCTCGGCCCACCTGTATGTTATTGTTCGGACAAGTCGGCTCGGCCTACCTGTGTGTTGTTGGTTGCCAGGTTAGCTCAGCTCGGCTCACCTGTGTGTTGTTGTTTGGTCAGGTCGGCTCGGCTCGGCCCACCTGTGTGTTGTTGTTCGGTCAGGTCAGCTCGACCTACCTGTGTGTTGTTGGTTGCCAGGTCGGCTCGGCTCGGCCTACCTGTGTGTTTCTGTTCGGTCAGGTCGGCTCGGCCTACTTGTGTGTTGTTGGTTGCCATGTCAGCTCAACTCGGCTCACCTGTGTGTTATTGTTTGGTCAGGTCGGTTCGGCTCTGCCACCTGTGTGTTGTTGTTCGGACAGGTCGGCTCGGCCTACCTGTGTATTGTTGGTTGCCAGGTCAGCTCGGCTCGGCTCACCTGTGTGTTGTTGTTTGGTCAGGTCGGCTCGACTCGGCCTACCTGTGTATTGTTGTTTGGTCAGGTCGGCTCGACCTACCTGTGTGTTGTTGGTTGCCAGGTCAGCTCGACTCGGCTCACGTGTGTGTTGTTGTTTGGTCAGGTCGGCTCGGCTCGGCCCACCTGTGTGTTGTTGTTCGGTTAGGTCAACTCGGCCTACCTATGTATTGTTAGTTGCCAGGTCAGCTCAGCTCGGCTCACCTGTGTGTTATTGTTTGGTCAAGTCGGCTCGGCTCGGCCCACCTGTGTGTTGTTGTTCGGTCAGGTCGGCTCGGCCTACCTGTGTTTTGTTGGTTGCCAGGTCGGTTTGGCTCGGCCTACCTGTGTGTTGTTGTTTAGTCAGGTTAGCTCGGCTCGGCCCACCTGTGTATTGTTGTTCGGTTAGGTTGGCTCGACCTACCTGTGTGTTTTTGGTTGCCATGTCAGCTCAGCTCGGCTCACCTATGTGTTGTTATTTGGTCAGGTCGGCTCGGATCAGCCCACCTGTGTGTTGTTGTTTGGTCAGGTCGGCTCGGCCTACCTGTGTGTTGTTAGTTACCAGGTCAGCTCGGCTCGGCCCACCTGTGTGTTATTATTCGGTCGGCTCGGCTCAGCCCACCTGATGTGATTGTTCGGTCAGGTCGGCTCGGCTCAGCTCAGCCCACCTGATGGTGTTGTTCGGTCAGGTTGGCTTTCCTCTTTTGGTATTGTTAAATCATGTAGTGTGGCCCATTTGTTGTATATATAAGGCCACATGTGAGACCCATTGCTCGGCCAATTGTATCGGCTCATTTGATTAGCCTAACTGATTCGGCCCATTTGACTCGGCCAAGTGATTCAACCCAACTGAATCGGCTCATTTTGACTCTGCCAATTGTATCGACCATTTGACTCGGCCCATCTGTATCAGTCTATTTGATCGGACAAATTGCTTCGGCTCCTTTATTGTAAGACCCGTATCTTAGTCCGTACCGTTCCGTAAACTTCCGCGGTCTTACCGGTCGAATTTCGGCAACCTTCGACCCTTAACCAATATCAACGCACGACCCTGATTCATATGACGTCAACCTGTTTCGACTCGACCTGAGTTCTGTACCATAGCGACCGCGCCGTCGCTGCGGTTCCAATGCCGCGACTCTCGCGCCGAGGTGATACCCTGGTCGAGAGTTGTATACCGATGTTCGGTGCGAAGAAACATCGCGCGTTGCGAAACTCAAGAAAATCTCTACGATGTGTCACATCAATTACATCAATCCCATCAATCAATCATCCATCAATCCATCACATGTCAAGTACATGTCAAGTATACATCACTTTCACCCCTTTTCTCAAGCAACCACAAAAGTCTTCCAATGCCATACCTCTCTTACACAAAAGGCCACAAAAGTCAAAAAGTGGCTCTTACACACCCATCACCACATCGATCACTCCATCACCCATCATTCCATCTCTCTCTACAACTCTCTCTCTCTTTCTCATTTTTCCATCTCATTCTCCAAGCAAGCTCCATACGTATGAAATTTCTCCAAGCTTTCCAAAAATTCTAAGTGTGGCCCACCTTCCCTACCCCATGATCTCCCCATCCTAACCTTCCATTCCCCATCTCCTCCATTGAAATCCAAGCTAAGGAGCTAAGGAGCCCATAGGAGCAAGAAGATCGGACGATGGGTGTTTAATCATACTAGTTTTTCCTGTTTTTGAGATGGGCCAAGTGAGGCCCACCGATCAATGGTGTGGATCTCACTTGGGACCCTAAGTTGTGGTCCAGTTTGATCACCATGATCATTCCATGATGGGGCCATTCTCCATGGACCCCATCATGATGTTTACTCCATTGCATTTGAGAGGTCATCTAGACCATCCATATTGGTGGGGAATGGATCTCCACCGTTGATTTTCATTTTCGATGGTCCCATGTACAAAGGGATCTATTTATTGTATAGTTTCTTATAAGGGAGGGCTCATAGTGGCGGAGCCCTCCATCACAAGCATGTCCCACTCTCTCTCTATCTCTCTCTCCCTCTCTTTTCTTTTAATTATTTGTTTTATATGATGAAACGGCCTTATGGCCTACTTGGATGGACTCCGCCATGGAGCATGTATTAGATCCAAACCATCTAAAGGAGGGGCCCACTTTACACATGTATTGCAACCTCACCACCTCATCATGTGGTGGCCCACCTAAACAGGGCCCACCCTAGATGTATTTGATGAGGCCAAAAATTAAAAAAAGAAGAAGAAGAAAACGTCCAGGGACGTTGCTGGACAGAAACAAAGCACATATATTGGCCTTGCTTTTAAAGGTCATTGGGGTAGGCCACTTATATAGGCCCCACCTTGATGTTTGTATCCAATCTATACCGTCCATCCTATTCTTTGAACCATTTTAGGCGTTGAGCCAAGAGGTGGGTTTGATCGGAGTATTTAGTGGGCCATAGTGTTAAAAATAACCTTGTTACCATTAAAAATCTATTTAAATTTCTTCTACAGGTCGAAAGTGGGCCGTTAGCGGACTCATTGGATTCATTACGAGCCAGGGAGGCCAATGGACGAGGTGGATCCCCTTGATGCTGGCCCCAGATGCGAAAAACCTCGAAATCAAGGGTTTCCCAAATTAAAAAAAAAATAGAGGTGCAACCCCTGACGCGCAGCAGCAGCAGCACGCTACTGCGTGCAGCAGGTGGTGGGCGGCCACTTGGGCAGGGACCCACGGCTCCTGCTGTGGGCCCCACGGTGATGTATATTTATCATCCAAGCCGTTCATGTGGTGGACCCTCCTAGCAGCGTCCCGCTCTCCAAATTTCGGGTTCATTAAATACTCAGATGGCCCACACCATATGAAACTGTGTGAATGAACATCTACCATTGAAACAAATTTTGGGGTCCACAGAAGTTTTGAATCAAGCTGAAGTTTGTATTTTTCTTTCAACCAGGTTTGTTTGGCCTTATCAACGGGTTGGATGCCAAATAAATATTACAGTGGGCCCCACATGGGACCCACAATGATGTATGTGTTTTAAGTCCACCGTCCACTGCCCACCTTGACGTTGTATTGTCTCCACCATCCAGCGGACGGTGGAACCCTCCGTGATGCATGCATTATCCCCACTATCCAGTGGCAGTGGGACCCGCCATGATGCATGTGATGCATCCAGACCGTCCATCCACTTGATTTGTAAAAAGGGCTATGGGTTAGGCCCATTTAATTTGTAAAAGGCCTATGGGTTAGGCCCATTTGATTTACAAAGGCCTATGGGTTTAGGCCCATTTGAATTATGAAAAGCCCATGAGTTAGGCCCCCCTTTGATTTATAAAAGGCCCATGGGATTGGGCCCATTTTGAAGCATTTTAAGGCCCATGAGATTGGGCCCATTTGGAAGTATTCCAAGGCCCTCGGGATTAGGCCCATTTGATTTAGTTAAGGCCTATGGGTTTAGGCCCACTTGATCTATATAAGGCCTATGATTTAGGCCCGATTGATGTAGTCTAAGGCCCATGAGTCGAGAGCCAATTGATGTAGTTTAAGGCCCACGGGTTATGACCCATTGCAATGCACATAAGGCCCATTGGTGTGGCCCACTCATGTGCCTCAATTGAAGAATAAAAGGCCCATATGACAAGGCCTATTTGATTTATTTAAGGTCCAATGGAGTGTACCTAAGGTTCATTGCAATGTGTGATCCTAACACGGGTTATGTAGCGATGTTTACAAAGATCGTGCCTTGGGAGCAATGTTGGTTTGACGTCCACATTGCGAGTGTAACGTTGGTTGGATGTCCACATTACGACTCTCCTTAGGGTTTATTGTTAGACCCGTACTTATTGTGTATAGGCCGTCCAGGCCCATCTGCATTGTAAGGATAGTTCATCTCATTATAACATGTTTAATATAGATTCATGACTCATGATCATACGCATCATATGTATGCTTGACATGAGAATTGACTGATCATAGTATATGCCTTCGGACAGGTTGTTTATGGGCTCCCGGTTAGGCGGTGTTGCCCTACATGAGCGCACGATATGCGTAGGATTTATTACATGACTGGATAGCGTGATTCATGCATTTCGCATTTGTATGACATGGTTATTGTATGCCCTAGCAACATCAGGGTTGTAGCCTCCACAAACGCATCGTGGTTGGCAGGATTGGATACCGAAAATCTTGTTCTACATGGGGTGCTATAAATATCCCTGGGTGAAAGTCCCTAAACCCTTATGGTACCAAGAGGTTGCTCCAACGTCTAAACCGAGTGGGTAGATGACCGTTGAGTGCCGATTACCAGACGGTTACGCTCTCCACTGTGTCGTGGTCAGTTGGAAGGAGGTGCGGCCTTACCCGTCCGAGTATAGGGGGTAATGCTAGGCTGAGTCTGACCAGCTCAAGGAATGGGTCTGCTATCGACGAGTCGCACCCGATATTGGCAGACGGATAGTGAGGTCTCTTCCACTTACCTTATTGCGCGCGATGTGGCGGCAATCTGGTTTAGAGTGTACTAGACCCCGGTGATATTCCATATTTGAGCTGTATTGATGTGTAGACATAGATGAGGATCTATATGCTTGAGTTGCATTGCGCATCGCATGGCCTTGGGATGGCCGATATCATTCATATTTTACACTGCATAACCTTGGTACGGTTCATGATATTATGGATCCATCTGCATATTTCGCATTACTCTGACATTGCATGTTCATATTACTACCTTGTGCACACACTTTCACCACTCTCTAAGCTTTCTATAAGCTTATGCACGACCGTTGCGTGCAGGTGACATTGGTTCGCAGCAGCACTGAGGCAGGAGCACGTTGCAGATCGTTTTGGAGTTTTTATTCCTTACCATTGTATTTTCCTTTATGCTCATTGTACTTGTAAAGTTTTTGATCATAGTGGAAATGAAATGGAGTTCTTGGTTGTTGTTTGTGGGTTATGCCTTTGGTTATGCTTATTACGAATCAAACTGACGTTGGAAATCCTCCTCGTAGCATCCCGGGATCGGGACCTGGCGAATGGGTGCTAGGAGCCGAGAATGGGGTTCTATGGAGGCTGGCATCGGATTCGGCGATTGAAAATTTTGTGAGCCCGGTTTCTGAGTTTGGGGCGTGACATTTGTACCGGCGCTTTTATGTGGTCTATTTTTGTTCGACCCATTGATACGGCCGGCGTTATGTACGTTGGCCCATGAGTGATGTCTAATGTGATGTGTATATGCCCCGTTGTTGAGGCCCACCTTGATGTATGTAAGGCCCGTTGTATGAGGCCCACCTTGATGTGTATGAGGCCCGTTGTTGAGGCCCACCTTGATGTGTATGAGGCCCGTTGTTGAGGCCCACCTTGATGTGTATGAGACCCGTTGTTGAGGCCCACCTTAAATATATATGAGGCCCATGTTACAAGGCTCATTGTGATGTATGCAAGGCCCATGAGTCATGGCCCATTGTAATGTATGTAAGGCCCAATTGGTGCGGCCTATTCGATATATTTATGGGGTCCATGTCATTAGGCCCATCTTGTTGTATTGGTGACCTGTCCATTGAGGCTCACCCGTGGTATATATTTGAGGCCCATGTGTAGGGCCCACCTATTGTCTATTTAAAGCCCATGGGTTGTGGCCATAATGATGTATATTAGGCCTATGTGATGCAGCCCATACTGATGTGTATTAGACCCAAGTATGTGACTCACCTGCGAAGTATATTTGAGGCCCATTGTGATATATCTGAGGCCCATGGGTGCGACCCATCTAGATGTATTTAAGGCCTATGGAAAAAGCCCATTGTGATATGTGTTAGGCTCATGACCAGGGCCCACCTGTTTCGTATATTTGACCCTTGTGTGAGGCCATGTGCCCATTATATATTTGATTCTATGTGGGCCATTCCTTGGGGGCAATGTTGGTTAAAAGTCCACATTTTCGATGCCGGTTATTGATACCGAATATGAGTATGTGACTGCATAACATCATGATACATGCCCATTCGCATCATCTGCATGTTTGTTATGAAAAGTGATTGACCATTGCATATGTCATTGGGCAGAATGATGTGAGACTCCCTGATAGGTAGAGGTTATCTTACATGAGCGCACGACATGCACAGGATTGATACATGATTGGATTGTATGACTCATGCATCTTGCATTGTGTTGTGACTACTGTACGCCCTAGTGATATCAAGGTCGTAGCCTCCATAGGCATATCGTGGATGGCCAGATAGGACACCGAAAATCTGTTCGAGCATCGAGCCACTATAGATGACCTTGAGTGAAAATTCCTAAATACCATCTTGGTTCCAGAGGATGCTCCAACGTCTAGACCGAGTGGGTAGATAGGCGTTGAGTGTCGATTACCAGATGGTTACGCTCTCCACTATGCCGTGGTCGGTTAGAAGGGGGTGTGGCCTTACCCGCCTGAGCGCAGGGGGCAATACTAGGTTGAGTCTGACCAGCTCGAGGAATGGGTCCGCTATCGACGTGCCGAATAGATATTGGCAGACTATTGGCCAGGTAGATAGTGAGGTTTCTTATGCTCACTTGGACTGTGCGGCTAAGGAGAGTGGCAGTGCCATTTGGAGTGTACTAAACCCCGGTGATGATCCCAGAGATGAACCGTACTGATATGTGGACTTATTGAGTAGGAGTTGCATGCTCATTCAGTCATTCATTCATTCATTCACTATCCACTCGAGTTGGTGGTGCGCAACTAATTTTTATGTATCTTCGTTATGGTAAAGATTTCGGTTGGGCACCCGACTAACCTGAGATTAGGAGTTTACCACGTTGAGTCAGACTATCCAAATTTAGGTATGAGACTAGTTTGGATAGAGGTTCCTTGTGGTGGACCCCGTACTATGTACTATCATCTCGACTTTACACTCCAGCATGGTCATTCCATTCGCACTGCATGTTGCATTACATCCGCGGCATATGGTACGATTGATGTTGTATGTGCTATTCATCAAGAATGTATATTACATTACACCCTCAGCATCTGATATTTAGCTCCTCATGACTCCTTATCGCATAGCTGCTCTATATTGCGTATTCTGATATGGATTGACTTATGGGCTTGTTCATACTTTCGCTTACTCTGTTATCATACGATTTATAATCTTGTTAACATTTCTGCTTACTCTGATAATTTCTGTTCTTGTCAGTGTTTCAGTTTATTCAGACATTGAATGGTTTATGGATTAATAGTTTTTTCGGTATTATATGATTATGATATTGTATTGAATACTTGGTACTTACCTCGCGCATACACTTACACCACCCTCTAAGCTTTTCATAAGCTTATGCACGATAGATGCGTGCAAGTGATGTTAGGTTGCAGCAGTGTTGAAATTGGAGCGCGCAGCTGTCTTCTGGAGCTTTGATTTCGTTATATGTATTTCCCTTTCAGCATTGTATTTAAAAGATTATATTAGTGGATATGTGATGAAGATGTTACCTTTGTGAATTGGGTAAACTTGTGGTTATGCTTACTATGAAACAAATGTACAAAAAAAAATCCTCCTTGTAAGATCCCAGGATCGGAATCTGGCATTTGAATGCTAGGTGCCGAAAATGGGGTACTACGGAGGCTATTAGCACCGGGTTCGGCGATCGGGATTCCTGTGAATCCGATTTCCGGATTTGGGGTGTGACAGCCAGGACGTAAAATATCAGCGCATTCAAACACTGAAGTTGGCGATTTGACCCAGGGCCACCTTGGGAGGTCAAACAACGATCATATAGGACCGCAAGAGAGAGCTCATCAACCCTGCCCTCCACAGTAGGCAGAACAGTGTGAAACCTAAATCAGGAGGCCAGATCTGAAGGACGAACCAGCTCAGATGAAGGAATGTAGGGCTCCCGGGCGAGAGGAAGGCCAGACAAGCGAGAAAACTCCTCCAGTGAAGGACCCAGCTCCAGGTCGTTGAAGGAAAACAGGTTCAGGGAAGGAACCCAGTCATACAGCGCAACACTCAAGAGTCATCAATCAAGGCGAACCTGGTGGAAATGAAGAACCTCTCGAAAGCCTAAGGAACTCAGCTCAAAGATCTCGGATTCGGTCAAGCTCTCTATCCAAAGGCGCAAACGCTCTAAACGAGTATAGCGAGGAGGCAATCAACAAGTCCGGACAGGCACGCCCTCCAGGATCAGAATCCCCGAGTCAACGGGAGAATCATCAAAAAAGGGCATCCCCTCATCCAGCAAATCTGCCTTATAGTGCTGAAAGAATCCAGCATCGACCATCACATCACGTAGAGTGTCCTGGAAAGCTGCAATAGGTGGGCCCGAGCCGCCAACAATCGTCACCTCAGGGGCAGTTGGAAATACACAAGCCCCAAGAACCACAATGTCCGAGGAATCCCAACGGCTGACAGATCCAACACCCTGATCCCCGGCGACAGCTGCCTGTCCCAACACCATCTCATAATTCTTGCTAAAAATTTGAGCCAAGCCATCTCCAAGAGATGTGTCACCCATCAGATTCAAACCATCCAGAACACCAAAGTGGGGCCCACCGCCCATCCAAGTAGGATCCATCCCATCCGCAGCATCCACTACCACAATGCCATCATCCACACCGTCCATAGCCATCACCCCATCAATCAAGCCATCTCCCACCACTACCACATTATCCACACTACCCAAACCGTCCATCCCAATATCTATAAATTTCGGTGGCCCATCTACCATAGATCCATCAAACCCATCAAAACCACGCATCTCATCCAACCCGACTTCACATCCTCCATAAATGGTGGTAGGATTAATGTCATAAATAACATTTATCTCTTCAAAAGGGCCCATTACTCCCCCACCAACCTCCACTAACTCCTCCATAAATGGGATCTCACCACCATAAATAGAGGACTCACCACCCAAATCCCCTTCATTCATGGACCCACCAACCCCTCCAAAATTTGCAGCCATAATAAGGATAAAGGAGTGAAAGGACAAGAGAAAGAAGGAGACAAGGAGAAGGAGACAAAAAAGGAAGGAAAGAGAGACAAACGGAATGATTGAAAGGTGTTGACGAGTAGAAATAAGTAGGAAAAGGCCAACAAGAATGAACAGGAAGAAGAGATGCTCGCTAAAAGAAAAGATGAATGGAGGCGACACACCGATTACCGCCTGCAGTAATTCAACCACCGCCTGCAGTCTTGCCATTTTTATGTCATTGCTGCAACGCTAACAGAACAGAATGGGAGAAAAAAAAGGTCAACAAGCGGTAGTCCGATTACCGACCGCGGCAGTCCAACTGCTGCTCGGGCCCACTTTCTACCGAAATTCGGGCAGGGCCCGCTTTAGAAGGCTAGGACCCCAAAACGAACATCCATGCACTCAACCGAGATCTCAAAAGTAGATAAAAGTAAAAATTAAAAGGAAACAATGTTGGCAAACTGGGATCTTATAAATATGAAGATTGTACATCGAAGGATACATGAAAGTAAGATATAAAAGCTAATCATCATCAGGAAGATAAGCATCAGTATCCTGGTGATGAAAGTGGGGCCCCAAAATCCCTCCTCCAGCAAAACGTACACTGCCACCAGAGGCATAGTCAGGTTGAAAGATTGGGCCGATACCGTGCTGCTCACACCAGGAACTGTAATCTCTAGATGGATCGATGAACGCGCTGACATCATAGCCTTCTAGTGTAGCAGTCAGCTCCCTCTCGGGCACCGATTTCCAATCAGAAGGACCAGATGGTGGGCTAAGTGGCACCATGGGACTACCGGTCAACTGCTAGAAAAGTTTCTCTCCTAGGTACCATTTCGTCACACGAGGATCCTCAAGAATACGACGTCGACGAGAAGCCTGAAAAACTTCCTGGGCCCCAGGAGTAAGCGCCGCATTCGACCGACGATATGGCCTGGACAAGAATTGCGAAAAGAAAAATCAAAGGTTGAGCAGGAAAAATAACACATGAGAAATACAGAAAAGGGCAACATCACTCACATCACTCAGGATAAGGGTGTCGACGTTCGACGGCCAAGCAAGATCGGAAAATAAACGCGTGCGCCTGCGGTTGTCCTTATACCACAACATCATGCGAGGAAATGGAGGCGAATGGTCAATCAAGGTGGGGGCCAAATGGGGAAAGTGATCAAAAAAGCAGACCTGTACGAGATCGCAATTAGAAAAGAACGAACCAGATCATTTCCAGGGAGAATACTGCAAAGATGGAGAATCAAAGAAAATACCTCGATGACCGGGTAAAAGCCAGTCAAGGATTGGCTGATGCAACGGCTGACCTTATCCAGCCCATCGTACAAATGGGCCAAGAGGGCCGCATTCCAATTGTATGATGTGGGAAGGTGATGTCTGCCACGAGCGACAACAGACGAGAACTCACCAGATCATTCCCGTGGTAGAAAATCATCGCACCTATAGTGTACAAGATCAGTTCACGCGCCTTCACCACAGCCGCGGCTTCGGTTTCGGGAATGCATCTGACAAAGTTCGATGATGGTCAGAGGAGCTTGAAATGGGGACCGGTAAAATCTTCTGCGTCTGGCATTATCCCCAATAGATCCATCTAATCGTCCTCAGTAGGCACCGACAGATCATCCTCAAAGGGAACAGATCCCCCATCCTATCGAAGGCCCAGCTGCATGTATATATCATATGGGGTAATGCCCCACTCACCAAAAGGAAGCTAAAAAGTATGGGTCTCATGGTGTCATCTCTCATCCAAAGCAGATAAGAGAGACATTTGTCTGACTCAGGCGGACTCGAAACAGGTAAGCAAATGGGGTACGCTCTAAGACTTCGAAGAACAACGGCTGAGGATCCTGGAACCAATCAGGCCAGTGCATCTTGATCCCACACCCTCTTAAGACCGCAGGAGCACCCCTTTCTCAGGCAATGTTGAACAAATGCCGGCCCTCTCTGGGTACATAACATGGATCGGCCGACTGATGCGAGGAGCTGGCCTTATTCTTACCATGGCGAGGCATGCTACACATGTAAAATACACAAGTAAGTACCTCATTTGGGGGGATCCCATTTCAAGGCCCATGCCTAAAGCCCACATCAAGACCCATGCCTAAGGCCCATGCCAAAAAGCCCATTTCATGAGGCCCATTCCAAAGGTCAAAGCCCAAGACCCATTTTCAAAGTCTAAGGCCCATTTCAAGGCCCATACCCAATGCTCACATCAAGATCCACGCCTAAGGCCCATGCCAAAAAAGCCCATTTCATGAGGTACATTCCAAAGGTCAAAGCCTAAGACCCATTTCCAAAGTCTAAGGCCCATTTCAAGGCCCATACCCAAGGCCCACATCAAGTCCCATGCCCAAGGCCCATGCCAAAAAGCTTATTTCATGAGGCTCATTCCAAAGGTCAAAGCCCAAGGCCCATTTCCAAAGTTCAAAGCCCATTTCAAAAACCCATTTCAAGGCCCATTTCCAAAGTCCAAGGCCCATCTCTTTTCCATTTACAAAAGCCAAAAAGTTCAAGGCCCATTCCAAAAAACCCATCTCAAGGCCCATCTTCTAAAAATTCTTTCCAGAGACCATTTTCATCACAAATCTAATCCATGCCTCTAGTCTTTTTAGGAGCATGATGTGGGGTCCACTTTGAAAATCCCATCCGTCCATCGTCCACAAAATGGCTAATCATCAAAATCTATGCCATCCACACACTCAAGTGGGCCCCAGACCATCCATCTGACAGTCCAGATCATCATCAAATTTATTTTTTTTAAAAAAACAAAATAAAAATTGAATAAAGGGTGGGGCCCCCTTTTTATCACACCCCACTCTAATACAAACAAAATAAAAACAAAATTTGTTTACAGCAGTCCAACCCATCACTTGGCCCAAAACAAATCAGTCCAGCAAGGTTCAACAGATCAGATCAAATTAGAATGTTCCAACGGTCCTGATCATAGTCCTCCTCAAACCTATGGGAAGATCCAACCCATCAAAAACTCCTCTAGAAGATGGCTCAGCAGAGATCCAGCAAGATTTCATTAGCCAAGGTTACCTGAAATGAAAGAAAATGAGGGCTCAAACACTCAACCACAACTCCTCCAAGATAGCTCCAGGGACCACAGATGGTGTCGCTGGAGGTCCCAAATGAAGGATTCAAATAAGGGAGAGGGTGTCACCAGACGGACCAACGCACTCCTCGGACCAGCGGTCCAAATAATGGACCGGCGGTAGCCGGATTGCCGCCCGCGGCAGTCCGACCGCCGCCCGACCAAAAGTTAGCATGGGGCAGCGGGTTGTCCCTTAAGGACCAACTCTGACCGGTGGTCAATAGCCAAAAAATATATTTTTTAAAATTACCAAAATAGCCCCCACGTTTCCAAAATTATCAAAACAGCGCCTATTTTTGTTACCAAAATAGCCTTCAACCTTCTGAGATTACCAAAATAGCCCCAAGTTTTCATTACCAAATCAACCCTCAACGTTCAAAAATTACCAAAATAGTTCCAAGTTTTCATCACCAAAACAACCCTCAGGTCTTCAAAATTACCAAAAACAATTCCTAAAAAAAAATCTCTGAAAAATTCCAGAAAACTCCCAAAAATCCAAAAAATCCTAGAAAATTCTCAAAAAAAAAAAACTCCAAAAACATCCAAATTTTTTTAAAAATTGTCAAAATAAATCCCCAGTGGGTATGACCTCTAAAAGGACACTTCTTCCAGACTTATCAAAGCCCCATTAATTTATTACTGGAGGCCATCTGACTTTTTAAATAAAAACTGAGCGACAACGCCTACCCACGAAATCGAACGGATATCTTTCAAAAAAATGTACTTTTTAAAATAAAATCCCCAAGGAGTCTGGCTCCAAATGAAATAGCTTTCAAACAAAGTTTTTAAAATCGCACGCGGTGCGCAGCAAACTGAGGAATATCTCATATTCTCCAGTTGCGGCCAGTGCAAACAGCTAAATAAGATTCGATCACTTCCGGTTCCCCAATGGATGATTGAATCCATACATGATACATGTACGATTAGCTCGATCTCTATATCTGGATAATGGTACAAATGCTAGTAAAAGTTAGTGAATCCATCTTTGGAAAGAACCATCAAAATCGAAGTGACAACAATCCGTTGTAACCAAAGTATCAGAATCAGTAGACTACATGAAAAAAATTACCTACACATACCTAGTCCAGGATGTTCAAAAATTTTGATTGAGTCTAAGTCGGCGTAGTGAGTTCCCCGAAGGTCACACCAACGTGCAGGGCAGCTAACCACTTTGACAATCAAACCAACCGAATACTCCTAGGGTGATTACGTAGCAAAGGAACGACAGACCAAATAGTATGAGAATCCTCGTAAAGCCACGACGAATGCGCAGAGGCCCTTACTTTTCAGACTTACCCTCCAATGCTATTAACAATCTGATATGAAAGGGTTATGATTGGTGATCCGTAAAGCCATGATAAATGCGCAGGAGGCAATCACAACATTCTCCTTAACCCTCGGGATATGTGTAAGTCATCTCTTTTTCAAATAGTCAACTGACAATGATACAATGCAGACAACGGATTCAAGCCATTGCCTCTTTTTCTGACCAGTAGGGTGGGTGTCCAACCTCAGTTAAAGAGGGGCATCTGTAGACACCCCACCCAGGCTACATCTTGAGAAGGTTAAGTTAATCCACAAACCATGATCACACCATACCCTAATCCCAGCTTAAACTAACCCTGACCCCAAAATCTCAAAAAATCTCCAAACTAAGACCTAAAACCTCAATCCAAACCATTCAACACACATGCAACCCAGCTTATACCCTATACCCTGACCAAGACCCAAGCCAAAACCCACTTTTCTAAGCCAAAAATTCCAAAAGGATACTTTTGGACGAACCCGCACGATGTATAAAGCTCGCACGCTTGAAACCGGCCCAAACTGAGCCCGGGCGGTAGTCTGATTGCCGCGAGCGGTAGTCTGACTACCGCCTGCGGTACTTCAGGTACCGCCGCTCGTGACTCGAGTGTGGACAGTTGTCCCAGTGTTCAAAAGTTAACTTTTCCCTAGATTTACCCCCCCAAACTTCACTATTTACCATTTTATCGACCCCCATAGCAAATGAGAGACTGCCATGTAGCATTCCTCTCTCCACAACCAACCATACTTGCCATGTCATCCCCAAACCCAGAAATTACCAGAATGCCATTGGAGAAAGCTATAAATAGCCCTCTCCTCTTCTCATTTCAAGAGGAGGAAAAAAAAAAATAACATCTTCTCATCTAAGAGAGAGAAAGTGAGAGAGAGAGGGAGTGAGGAAGAGAGTGAAGGAAAGAGAATGAGCTCCTAAGCCTTCAAAAATCTAATTTTTTCAGCCACCCCTTAGCCTTCCTCTCAACCTTTCCAACCCATAAGCCTAGCCTAGACCTAATCATGGTCCGGTTCATGTCTTAACCTACTCAAGATCAAGCTAAGGATCTATTTACATTCAAGCATCCATCATGACATTTATTCCCTTCTCAATCCCCCTGCTTCTCTAGATCTCTAGTGAACGTATACTCTGTGACTTGCCGTACACCGGATCTTATCACATCAGAATTCCTAGTGATCTAGTCCATCTTTTTTTTACCTTTTTACATAAGCATCATCACATTCACTTTCTAGACATACCGTTGGATGTATGCTCTGTGGCTTGTCGAAATCTCAGATCTTGCCACATCAGAAATTTACGTGTGTGTCTAGTCCTAATTCGACCATATCATTAATCCCTTGAAATTTTTTATCACACTAAGTAGAGACCGTACACTTGTATGGGCAGAGAGGGTGCCTAACGCCTTCCCTCTTTGTAACCGAGGTCCCTTATCTAGAATCTCACATCGCAAACCAGGAGTCAATCTAAGATAGGAGAGTCTTTGGATTTCTCTAATCTTACGTATTCCGTGGTTATAGCCGACCGCAGGATTTCAAGATTTTTTTGATTAGTGACGACTCCAACATTCATAATCAGCTTATCCCCCTATCGATCCATTACAAATCTAAAATCAGCGTGGGCGCCGATTTTTCAGTGTTTACAGAAATCATACATACTATAAAGCAACAATACATGGGAAAAATCAACAAGGCATAAGCATATAATCATTTATATACAAAATCATGTGAGAAGCAAGAATAACATTATGAAAGCTAAACATACAATTTCATACAATTTCAATAAACATGCAATTCCTAGGGATTTTTTAGATTCTCCAAATATGGCATCCAAGCAATCAAAATCATTAATCTCATACTAAAATTAGTATTAGGCCACCTAAGAGCAATAGTCCGCACCTTAGATTGTTGAGTTCTTGAGAAACGACTTAGGAGAGCTCGGATTTGGGGTCGATTGGCTGGAATGCATAAGGCGAAGCATTTACATGTTAGGATTTCATACAAATCCTATCTCAACACAAAAGATTACAAAAAGGATGGGTGCTTACCTCTTCAATCGGTTGGAATTCAAGCTTAGAGTGGTTGGTGTGGGATCTCTTGAGGAAGAAGGAAGAAGATACAAGGATCGACTTCTCTTGAGCCCACCTTTACTCTCTTCCTTCCTCTCCTTCTCTCTTTCTTCTCTCCTTGCTTTCTAGCTCTCCCTTCTCTTTCTTTGGTGGGTGTAGCAAAAGGGTGAAGTTATGAGAGAGCTAGGGCTTTATTCCCTAGACTTAGGCCACTTGGCCTTAAGTTTCCTCAAATGCCCAAAATAGCCTACTAGGACTCACTATTGGTGTAGGGCCGGCCCTAACACCCCCTAGGCCTCAATATTTAGTATGTAGGTGTCTCATGACCCGATGAGGGGTCATGCAAAGTTTGGGGACAAATGGATTAGCGAAGGTGGGGTTTGAGCATATGGTTTCGATCTTCAAATGGCCCTGTGGGGACCGTTCCAGTTGTAGGGGAAGTTCTGGTGGCCCCCTGACCATGAAACTTATAGGGTGGGTGGTCCATGACCCGATGAAGGTCCATGCAAAATTTGGGAACGATTGGATATGGGGTTTGGTCGTATGGATCCAATTTACGATCAACTGTCGTCAAGCCACGATCGGGTCCCAGATTTTATGGATGGGCGTAGGACACTACATTAGACCTTCACCGTAAAATTTTAAAGAAATTCGATGGCTGAAAAGCCTGGAATCTCAGTTTCATTTACCAGTGTCAGATTTCAACTTTGGCCTTGAATGGGTTGACCAGTGCTGTTGGAACGGCTCGAATAATTAACTTTTAGGTGTCCAATGAGTCCATGGTCCCTGATAGACTATAAGCTTAGTGAGATATATGGTTTCCTAAATTTTTATAATTTTCTGACCTTCCTCCCTCGCGGTATAGCCCGTACAGGCTGATGCTAAGTGTAGACGGCTATCTGGCTTAGCAGCCCGCACTAGGTCCTATCATGACCCGTCTAATCTATTCTAATGGGATAATCCTAGGTTAATTAACTTATATTACCTCATCACGAGTAGTTTAAACGAACAGTCCTGTAGCAAATCATATATGGATACCCCAGGACACCGTGCTGGTTGGATGGGACGTTATCGGTTCTTTAGTGGTTTCACTCCTGTATATACTAACATTGAGTGCTGACGGTCATTAAGCAATATTATAGATTAATTAAAAAATTTTTAAGGATTTTTAAAAATTCAAAACAGTGAAAATCTAGGATGTTACACACTGTGATGTCTTTTTTTACCATCCACTTATTCATTAGGTCAGGTAGATGTGGATGAAGTGAAAACACAAATATCAACTTGATCTGAAACTTCTCAAGCTCCTAAGAAGTTTTTAATGGTGGATGTTCAATCCCCACCTTGTGGTCCAATCAATCATTGGACCTGCTTCTTTTATTAGCTCACACCTTAAATGATCTGAAAAAGTTGATGGACAGTGTGGATCAAACACATAAATTATGGTCGGGCATAAAAAAGTTTCACAGGTTAAAGGTTGATTTTGTATTTTGCAAAAAGAAAAAATTACAAAAAAGGGTACTTTCTTTGAAAAGGGTACTTTAAGAAGCAAAAATTTTTGTTTAATGAAAAATCACGGAGCGCATTCCGCGTTCACCATTAAGCCAGACTCCTATCACGGAAATAATTCAGTGAAAAACCACTTAGCGCTTTCTGTCTTCTGCATTAATAATGAATTAACAAACACCACTAACCACGAAAAATTTTCCCTATTCCGCTTTAAGTGAAAAAATTCAACATTAACAAACACGGCCTAAGTCCAAATAGAGTAGGTGAGTCAATTCGAATCAAGTGGGTGAGTCGATCCTAATCAAGTCGACTTCGTCCGGTCTAAACTCAAACTGAGTTGAGTTCGAGTTACCCAGTAACTTGACTTGGCTCGACTCGAAATCCAACTCACTACTGACTCGACTCAATTCGAAACTCAACTCGTACATATATATATATATATATATATATATATATATATATATATATATATATATATATATATATATATATATATATAAACTAAAATTTGACATTTTAGATCTGAGATACCATGTAGCTGATTAAGAGGCTGCAATTCTAGCAAATGAACATAGGTTTTAATTAAGTTGTGATTTCTGCCCATGGATACCTGCTGCACCCGATCCGACTTGGTGTTGACTCAATGCAACTTAGTACTTGTGAACGGGTTAGACTCTGTTTGGGACTAGAACTCAAATCAGGTCAAGCATGCTGGACTTGGTATTGAGTCGGGTCAAATTCGAGTCAAGCCTATTTCAAAACTAAATCAAGTCGACTTAGCCCTAAGTTGGTCCGACTCAATGCCTAACTCCAGCGTCAAAACAACAGCTCCATTATGTTTTATCTCAAAATTTATCAAACACTAGGTCTGCTGCTCACATGTACAATCATTATATTAAGTGTTTTATAAGCCATCTTGATGTATGTGTAGCACTGAAACCATGCATTCTATGAGGCGCGCAATATGTAAAATTCCAAAAAATCAATTTGATCAAAGACTCGGGTGGGATAAACTAAAGGAAACAATGTAAATATGCTTAAAACGTCTAAATTCAAGTGTTGTGGCCTACCTCGAGTCTTGAATCAACATGACATTTCCCTAGTCCAGTATTTTTTTTTTATTTTTTTAAATTATATATAGAAGCTTGTTAGGGGAGCGCAGAAGCACACAAAGTTGAATCTAGGAGAGTAATCCAATCGTCTAAACCAAGCACAACAAGAACACAACAATTTTAATGTGGAAAAACCCTTTTTAGGAAAAAATCATGGGTACAAAGCGACGGATGAACACTATGAAAGCGGAAATTACAAAGAGAATGAGCTTACCCGATTCGTATAACCTCAAATCTCACCCATTGCTACACCCTTTGAAACCCTTGGACAAATTAGAAACCCTAGAACTACCTCCCAATCCCGTTTACACTCATATATATATATAGAAGAATCTCAAGAAAAATTAGAAACAAATTCTGCAAAATCACAACTCTGAGTAAATATGCATGATCCAATCGATGTCATTGAAACTTATCATTTGATGGTATCAAAGTCATATCGAGGGCATCATACTGATCCAAAAACTTCTGTGACCCAAAAAGAGTTTCAATGGTAGATGTTCAATCTCACACTGCTTTTTGCAGTGTGGTCCAATTGATAGTTAGATCTATCTTATTTTTTGTCCAAAGCCTTAAAACGAGCTCACCAAATGGATGGACAGTTTGGATATATATAACACATACCTCAGGATTACACCAAAAAAACTTGTTAACCAGCCCATCCGCTTCCCCTTTTAATCTGGAAGTAGATGTACGCACAGTTGAGTAGCGAGTTGGCTACTGAAGCTATGTCACCAAGCTCTGTGAGCCCCACTATGATGTATGTGTTGTATCCACACGGTCCATCTATTTTGAAATATCATTTTAGGGCATGAGTTAAAGAATGAAGCAGATAAAAATTTGTAGTGGATCCACCACAGAAAATAGTGGAGAGAGTGATTCCCACCATTGAAACTATCCTAAGGCCCACCATAATGTTTATTTGAAATCCAACCTGTTCAAAAGTTTAAAAAGACATGAAATAAGAGAAAACACAAATATCAGCTTGATCTAAAACTTTCATGGCCTTTTGAAGTTTTCAATGGTAGGCCTCACTATCCCCACTGTTTTTTATGTTATGTCCACTAGAGCTTTGGATTTAACTCATTCTTTGCATATTGCCCTAAAATTATCTCGTCAGGTGGATGGAAGGTGTGGATATAAAACATACATCATGATGGCGCTACGGAACTTCGTGATACACTTCAATAACATTTCTAGCGATTTTAGTATCTAATCCACACTGTGTTTCTTCGGTTTCCTATAAAATCTCCCCATTGTTTAAAACTTTTACCGTCTGACCGATAATGTGACGCCAGCACTCGACCCTATCAAAGGTATAATACGGTCGAGCATATAGTACCTTTTTCCATATATATATATATATATATATATATATATATATATATATATGTATATATACATATATATATATATATATATATACATATATATATATATATGTATACATATATATATGTATGCATACATATATATATGCATACATATATATATGTATGCATACATATATATATGTATACATATATATATATATATATGCATACATATATATATGTATCCACGCTGTTCAATGATTTTGTCAGATCATTTTAATATATGAACCAAAAAATGAGGTAGGTCCAAGGCTTAAGTAGACCACAAGGTGGGGATTGAATGTCCACCGTTAAAAGCTTCTTACGAGCTAAAGAAGTTTGGTATCAAGCTAATATTTGTGTTTTCACTTCATCCACGTCTACATGACCTTATGAATAGGTTGGATGGTAAAAATTCAATAACAACTTATTTTTCCCTGCAAAACCATTATAGTGCACCCTAGGAGTTTGTAACGGTAGAAATTCAATAACAACTGTTTTCCCATGGTGTGGTCCATCTGAGATTTAGATATAACTTATTTGTTGTGTAAATCCCTTAAATTATATTTCAAAATGGATAGACAGCATGGATAGAAAATATACATCATGGTGGGGTCCACATAGCACTAGTTTTGTTTTTCCAGATTTCCTATAAAATCTCTCCATTGTTTAAAACTTTTACCATCTGACCAATAATCTACCGTCAGCACTCGACCTTATGGAAGGTATAATACGGTTGAGCGTATAGTACCTTTTCCCATATATATATATATATATATATATATATATAGAGAGAGAGAGAGAGAGAGAGAGAGAGAGAGAGAGAGAGAGAGAGAGAGAGAGAGAGAGAGAGCCTATAGAAGAATCTCAAGAAAAATTAGAAACAAATTCTGCAAATTCACAACTCTGCGTAAATATGCATGATCCAATCGATGTCATTGATACTTATCATTCGATGGTATCGAAGTCATATCGATGACATCTAACTAACACCTAAACTATCCAGAGACAAAACATGAAAATTCAATTTTCTCCGATTGTATCGAACTGATCTTCGTTGTCATCGATAGCATCAAGAAAGTGCCCATTAATCCAACGACCAACTAGAAAAAAAAAAAAAAAAATCTGACAAATATCGATGGGATCGAGCACTTTGATGGCATCATTGAACAATTTGTCGATGGGATCATCGAATAGTTTGTTGATGGACACTTTGTCGATGGCATCGACAAGGCCGGTATATAAGTACATTTAAGACATCGAATACAGCAAAATTGACAGTTGGCCCCAAGCTCAGCTGAATACCGTTTGCCACCATTGTTTTCATTGTTGGGGCCCACTTAATTTCTTTTGCACCTAAGATTTGGTACAAAGGCTAATTGTAGACCGGTGAGGACGTAGATAAGTTAATAATTTTGGAACACTTAAACTCTCCTATCCACTGATCTAGACTGTTCATCAGATTCAGTGCATATGAATCATGGACCACCATGCTAACATCACACCAATCTAACAAACATGAGAAATCTGATCATTGGTAATTAATATGTACGGTAAAGATCACTTACACGAAAATAGATCCAATCAACACTGTAATCCCTATATTTGCAACGATGTTCTGAAATCTCAACTCTGAATGCCGATTCGGTGAGGCCAGGTTACACCTA
Organism: Magnolia kwangsiensis; assembly: GCA_037074715.1. Lineage (NCBI taxonomy): Eukaryota > Viridiplantae > Streptophyta > Magnoliopsida > Magnoliales > Magnoliaceae > Magnolia > Magnolia kwangsiensis. The sequence goes on from CM073572.1 coordinate 1,340,324, forward strand.
CTTCAGTGAGGCCATGACTGTGGAGCCCACTTTAGCCTATATGTTCTATATCCACACCGTCCATTCGTTTTTGCAGACCATTTGAAGGATGAGCCCTAAAAAGAAGCAGATCTAAATCTCAGATGGACCACACCACAGAAAAGAGTGGTGATTGAATGCCCACCATTAAAAACTTCCTTGTGTCAGGCCACACAGACCGGGATAAAGGAAAGCACAAATATCAGCTTTGATCCAAAACATTTTTAACGGTGGGCATTCAATCACCACTGTTTCGTGTGGTCTGGTAAACCTGAGATTTGTGTTGGCTTCATTTTTAGGGCATGCTGCAAAACAAATGGACGGTGTGGATATACTACACATACACTAAGGTGGGACCTACGGTGACGGCCATGACAAGTCGGTACCTCCCTGGCCTCACCGAATCCGCGCTCCGGAAGGAAACGACCTGAGGTTTATTTACAACTGGATTTCCAATTAACTGAGACGCGGATTAGGCGGTGAGAGATTTGTTTACAAATGGATTCTCTGTTAATTGAGACGCGGTTTAGTCGGTGATCAGCTCACCGCCCTGGAAGCGTATTAAGTGTGGCACCGTTCTCAACCAAGACGGTGCGGCTCTTTAAGTGGGGCCCACCTTGATTAGAGTATTTTATATCCACACTGTCCATACATTTTTCCCAATCGTTTTAGACAAGTTTAATAATGAATCAGATCCAAATCTCACGTAGACCATGCTATATGAAACAGTGAAACAGTGGAGATTGAATGCCCCACCATCAAACAGCTCCCAGGTCCTGCAGTAGCATAAACCTACATTCCTAAAGAAAATAATAATAATAATAATAATAATAATAATAATAATAATAATAATAATAATACCAGATAAATTTAAAACTTTTGTAGCTCATTATAAATTGTTAATTTTCAGTATCTGTTATGGAAAAATCTAAGCCGAAACCAACAAAGGTCGACTTGTAGAAATTGATGAGTAGCGAGCCTTGGCATAATAGCATTACATCCGAGCCGACCACGCTTCCGAACTATGATTCCAAAATAAGGGTTGTGGAAGATAGGTAAATTGTGCCACACCAACGTATGAGACTCTCATCCGAAGAACTATGGCCTTGTATCGCGCATTTGAGCCTTGACTTCAACCTGGAATTTGAAAGAAACCAGAATGCGCCCAACCCATTGACTACGATTAATAGCTCGGAGAATCATGAGCGAGGCTCGGAATCGATGAGAATATGGCGCTATATCTCCGACCTATAGGCAAGAGTCGGAGATCTAATACTCGGTGCCGACATAAGTCATCCAAGATCCGACCAAGACTAACTCATTCATAGACTCAGTGAGCCATAGGCTAAAATCGGCTTGGATGCACATGTGGTCGAGGATCACGCTTAGGGATCAATCCCAATGAGGCATGTTGGACAATTGTTCAGTGCACAATCTAAGGATAATGGTTGACATTAGTGCATGCGCAGCTCTTGCTTGATGGAAGAGATTGTGTCGAGATTGACAGTCACATTCCCTTTGATCTGCAAGTATAAATATGAGATGAATCTATTGGAACAGGTACGCATCATTTAACACTCTAAACCCCCAGCTACATTACTTAAACCCAAATTTCTGGCCTGACTTTGGCATCGGATGGTCCCCTGCTCAAGCAAGAGTCTCCTTCATCCTTCTCTCGTGCAGGCTCACAGGGCTCGGAGCTAAGCGTCGAGGCACTGTTGGATAAGCTAGATTTTTGTATCAACAATATCTATGATTCATATATATACTATGATATATCTGAAATTTGAATACTTCATTTTCAGGCTCATTCTCCAAGCACTTACTCCCTCATCCTCACGGTCCCACCAATAACTTCTAGGACTTTGTGAGTGATTAGTCATTCATATTTTATAAAAATGCATAGTTATAATTAGAGTTGAACACAAACCAAGTCATCTGGGTTAGCTCATTCGGTGCAACTTGATTTAGCTCGAGTTAGTTCGGCTTGAACAACCTGTTTGAACCAAAAAATTCAGCTCGTTTCAAAATCTGTCTAAGCCTGAGTTGTATGCCAGTCCAATTTAGCTTGCCATGAACCTTAGCTCGGTTCCACTAGGCCGAGCATGAATGTAGTGTGTGTGTGTGTGTATATATATATATATATATATATATATATCCTGTTGGGGGAAAAAATGACAAGTTCGGGAACTCGGTTATAGAGCGGACCGAGTTTGTTCTCATTGTCCGAGTTAACAGGCAAAATCGAGTCAAGCAAAGGAAAGACGGTGAAATCTTAAACACCATTTCAAAAATCTTGTAGAAGGATTCCTGAATCCGAAAATCTCAGAATCGAAAAATATCCATAAACAAGTGGTAACTCAATCAAATCTCCCGAAAGATCAGGAGAGAATCCCCTTACACCGAAACTTCTCACGCCTATAAAAAGAGGGCTCTCTAGAGAACAAAGGTACGCAAAAACTCTCTCCTAAATCCTCAATACGATAAGACCCAGATTCCTAGCCTGACTTTGGCATCAGAGAGTCCCCTGCTCTAGCCAGGGTCTTCTTTGTCTTCTTCCTGTGCAGGTACTCAAAGATCTGAAGAGGTTGGATCAGATTTTTGCATCAACAGTTTGGCGCCGTCTGTGGGAACGACATCTTAAGTCGTTCTTGCTCTACCATAAATACTCCAAACAATCCACTATAGCGAAATGAAAGAAGAAAACTCTTTATGAATCATTGCTGCAGCCTAGTCGAAGCTCTTCCTGAATAACCCTGAGCCCACTTGGCGACATACCTGCCAAAACAACCTCGGCCTTAATAAGCTCAACTCGGCCTCAACAGCTTAGCTCGGCCTCGACAGCTTAGCTCGGCCTCGACAGCTTAGCTCGGCCTCGATAGGTTAGCTCGGCCTCAACAGGTCATTCGGCCTCAATAGGCCAGATCGGCCTCGACAGCTTAACTTGGCCTCAACAGCTTAACTCGGCCTCGACTGCTTAGCTCGACCTCAACAGCTTAGCTCGGCTTCAACAGGTCACTCGGCTTCAATAAGCTAGATCGGCCTCAATAGGCTCAGCTCGGCCTCAACAGCTCAGCTCGGCCTCAATAGGCTTAGCTCGGCCTCGACAGCTTAACTCGGCGTCGACAGTTTAGGTCGGCCTTAATAAGTTAGCTCGGCCTCAACAGGTCACTCGGCCTCAATAGGCTAGATCATCCTTAACAGGCTCAGCTCGGCCTCGACAGCTTAGCTCGACCTCAATAGCTTAGGTCGACCTCGACAGGTTAGCTCGGCCTCGACAGGTTAGCTCGGTCTCAACAGGTCACTCGGCCTCAATAGGCCAGATCGGCCTCAACAGGCTCAGCTCGGCCTCGACAGGTTAGCTTGGCCTCAACAGGCTCAGCTCGGCCTCAGCAGGTCACTCGGCCTCAACAGGCTCAGCTCGGCTTCAATAGCTTAACTCAGCCTCGACAGGCTCAGCTCGGCCTCAATAGCTTAACTCGGCCTCGACAGTTTAGATCGGCCTCAATATGTCACCTCGGCCTTAATAGCTTAGCTCAACCTTAAACGGCTCAGCTCAGCCTCGGAAGCCCAGCTCGGCATTGGTAGGTTAGGTCGGCCTCAATAGCTTAGCTCAGCCTCAATAGGTCACCTCGGTCTTAATAGCTCAACTCGACCTTAAACGGCTTAGCTCAGCCTCGGAAGCCCAGGTTAGGTCGGCCTCAATAGCTTAACCCGGCCTCAACGGGCTAAGTTCAGCCTTAACAAGCTCAACTCGGCCTCAACAGCTTAGCTTGGCCTCAACAGCTTAACTCGGCCTCAACAGCTTAGCTTGACCTCAACAGGTTAGCTCGGCCTCAATAGGTCAATCGGCCTCAACAGGCTCAGCTCGGCCTCAATAGCTTAGCTCGACCTCGACAGCTTAAATCGGCCTCGACAGCTTAACTCGGCCTCAACAGCTTAGCTCGACCTTAACAAGCTCAACTCGGCCTCGACAGCTTAACTCGACCTCAACAGCTTAGCTCGGCCTTAACAAGCTCAACTCCGCTTTAACAGCTTAGCTCGGCCTCAATAAGCTCAACTCGGCCTCAATAGGTCAGATTGTCCTTAACAGCTCAGCTCAGCTTAGCCTCGGCAGCCCAACTTGGCCTCAACAGTTCTACTCTTCCTCGACAGCTAAGCTCGACCTTAACAGGTTAGCTCGGCTTAAGCAGCTCAAGTCAGCCTCGAAAGGTCAGCCCGACCTCGACAAGTCAGCTCGATGCTCAATCTCGCAACTGGAATTGTGCTATTCGAAAAGGAAACAACTCAGTTGAGGATATGGAGCAAAGGGAAGAATGAGAGAATTCTTTCGTTAGCGACCAGAGGATTTTCAGGGATCCATCCGTGTTGACCCATTTCATGAGTCAGCCATTATTCAGGCATAAGCTGACCAGGCATAAACCGACCAGGCATAAGCCGACTAGGCATAAGCCAACTGAGCGTAAGCCGACTAAGCATAAGCCAACTGAGCGTAAACCGACCAGGCATAAGCCGACTAGGCATAAGCCAACTGAGTGTAAGCCGACCAGGCATAAGCCGACTGAGCATAAGCAGACCAGGCATAAGCCAACTGAGCGTAAGCCGACTAGGCATAAGCCAACCATGCATAATCCGACTAACTTACTTCTCGAACCTCCACAGGTTAGCCCGAGAAGTAAGGGGGGCTTACTGTTGGGGGAAAAATGACAAGTTTGGGAACTCGGTTATAAAGTGGATCGAGTTTGTTCTTGTTGTCCGAGTCAACAGGCAAAACCGAGCCAAGCAAAGGAAAGACAGTGAAATCTTAAACACCATTCCGAAAATCTTGTATAAGGATTTTCGAACCCGAAAATCTCGAGATCGGAAAATATCCATAAACAAGTGGTAACTCAATCAAATCTCTCGAAAGATCAGGAGAGAATTCTCTTACTCTGAGACTTCTTACGCCTATAAAAAGAGGGCTCTCCAGGAAATAAAGGTACGCAAAAACTCTCTCCTAGAACTCCTCAATACTATAAGACCTAGATTCCTAATCTGACTTTAGCATCGGAGGATCCCCTGCTCTAGCCAGGGTCTCCTTTGTTTTCTTCCTGTGCAGGTACTCAAAGGTCTACAAAGGGTGGACCAGATTTTTGCATCAACATATCCCAACTTTTAAATTTGAATCTTAGATTCTGATTCATAAGCTTTAGGTTTTATTATTCATTTATTTTTTACTTCATTTCTTTTATTTATAGTTATAAAATTAAATCAAACAGACTTGTTAAATTCAATCCAACTCCAAAAAAAATAAAAAATAAAAACTCGAATAAGCTCCAATCTAGTTTGAAACTGGCTAAAATTCGAATAGGCTCGAACTTGACTTGAGTTCGACTCGGTTCAATTATCAAACCAAGCCAAGTTAACCAAGTCAACTCAATGATCATGCTAAGGCCTTTGGCTGAATTAGCCAATCGGAGCTGGGACAGAGTTCAACCCAACTCGTCTACAGTTCTACTTAAAATCATCTTTTCTTTCTGACTTCTAGGAGCACAACTTAGTTGCCACCGGGAATCGGTCATGTCAGTGAGATCTCGAGAATAGGGTCGACCTCAATGTATTCGTTGTATATTCATGTTGGCTATTTTTATTTTTATTTTTAAAAATTATTTTAAAGATATGATCCCAAAAATGAAATAAATATAGATTTCAAGTGTATCACACCATAAAAAATAGTGATTATGGTCCCAACAATGAAATAGACATAAATTTTAAGTGTACCACACCACAGAAAACGGTAATCACTAAACGCCCACCGTTTAAAACTTCTCAGCGTGCATTGTAATATTTATTGGCAAATATCAACCCAATACAAAACATTCTTGGCCTATGAAAGGCTTTTAATGGCCAATAATCACTGTTTCCTGTGGTGTAGTTCACCTGAAATTTGTTTCTGCTTCATTTTTCATAAGATGGCTTAAAATCAGTTGAAAAAACAGATGAACAGTGTGGATATACAATTTATAGATCGAGGTGGGCCCTACGGCCAGGGTCTCACTCACATTTCTGGTTCCAGGGTTGCAGCCAGGTTACGCTCAAATCTTAGGACCTGGATTCGAACGTGGAAGTTCCGTCCGAAGGGAGCAGATTAGATGAGACCCTGACCCACCTAACGAGGTGGGGTCCTTGGCATACGGCCCACCTTGATGTATGTATTCTGTGATCACGCCACTGGTCTGTTTTCTAGATCAGTTTAGGGCATTATCTCAAAAATGAAAAATGAAGTAGATCAATTTATCAGGTGGACCATATCATAGGAAGTGATGGTTATTGACCATTACTGGGTTACAAAAGTTTTGAATCAAGCTGATATTTATTTTTATATTTCATCCAGGCTTACGCGACCTTATCAATAGATTGGATGGCAAATAAATACTATGAAAACATGAATGTATGCCTTATGAATTTTTTAATAGCAGAGCTTTGAATCACCGCTGTTTTCTATAATATTATCCAACTGATAAATGGATCTGCTTCATTTTTGTGATAATGCCTTAAAATGATCCGAAAAAACGGATGGACGGCATGGATACAAAATAAATACATCAATGTGCATGTTCCCCATGGTACGGGTCGCGCGGTCTTGAGTGAGTCCGGGCCGGGTCTCACGTAATCCGCTCCCCCAACGAAACAGGTTCAATCGGACCCGTTCAACCATCACATGTACAACAGTACAAAGAAGGGGAAAAGAAAAGAAAAAAAAAAAATAACACGTTCGATGATTTATGCTTCAATCACACCTACAAACCAATCAAAATTAAGTTAGTGTTTGGATCACCAATTTTTTAAAATGCCACTTTTCAGAATTCAAAACGAGAAAATTGAATTCGGGGCCTTTTAAAAAGGTTCATTTCCAAACGAGAAATCAAGAAAGGCTGTTTTCCATGAATTTAAAAAACTCGCTAAAATCTATCCGGGCATCTCCATTCTTACTGACAGCTCTGATCATCACTTCACACGCATGCAGATTGTATACTCCCCCAAAGCCCAAATTACGTAAGACTCTCTGCAACTCTTCCGCATCGATGAATCCGTCACCATTCGGATCGAACACACAGAAAGCTTCCTTCACTTCATCCAAGCTCGGTTCCAACTCCGCGAACAGCACCGAAATCTCATCCGAACCCAAACACTCACTGATCTTATCGTCGTCTAAATTACAAGCAATTCCAAGGTTCGCCATTACCATCTCAACATCTTCTCTGTCCAAGATTGCATCCCCTTCATCACTGAAACCGACATGCTGTGTTGACATGCTCTGCACCTCCTCGTTGATATCAGAATCTGGGATTTTTCTCTCGTGGAGAGACTTTAATTCCACGACATTGAATAGGATTAGTGAGCGGAAGAACGTCATGAACTCGGAGCACAGATCATGATATCTGGCAATCCAGTTGAAAACTATGTGAAAGAAGATAATTCCAACAGAGTAAGCTAATGGCAAAGAGGCTGAAAGGGTGTCTGCTGATGCCATTTCTATTCGGGTTTTTAAGAGATTTGAGGAGATTGCGAAATGAGCAGATTGCTATTTGATGGGATTGAGAAATGGGAAAATCTGGATTGAGAAATCTGAGGGAAGAAAGGTTAGTTTATATACCGGGTAATGGTTGATGCTTGGTCTGGCAGCGTCGCAGGGGATTTTGAAGAGCGGTTGCGGGAAGAATTCCGGGTAATTTCTTTTTATTGTGTTTTCGTGGAACGGCGTCGACTGCTGGAATTTCAAGAGAAGTTTCAAGAAAGAATAGTTTAAATAGGTCGGTTGGGATGTTGTGTTTGGCTTGGAAATTTACATTGCTTCATTACGTGAAAAGCAAAAGATACTTGGAAGACACGTTCTTTGACAGGGTCGAGTCCAAACTCAGCTTTTGCCGAGTTATTCCCATGAAAGAGTTTTTCCTAAAGCCTACACGCACCTTTACATTCAAACAGAGTGGGCGCGGATTCGGTACTAACCCTGCCCGTCCAGAGCTCGGGACGGGCTGGACGTGTAGCCCCTTAATTAGCAGAGAGTGATTATGTCAATGACAGACGACACATCAGCTAACAGAACAGATGGAGCGGAGTTTTCCAAAAAAAAAAAACTGTAGCCCATTTGCCGGGTGGATTGGAAGGGATTGTGGTATTAAGGTGGATGGCATGGATTTCTAGGTAACGGTGATATTCTCAGTGGATTGTCTTAAAATCAATCGGATATCCCGGGATTGCTATATTGTGTCCCCCGAGGCCAATACCAGGATTAAACCTTCCAAACCCTTCCGATCCCTTGAACGAAATCCGTCTTAAGCAAATTTGAACGGATTATATTGGATTGGATGGAATTTAAAGGTAATGATGGTGTTGTCCGTGAATTGTCTTAAGATCCATGGGATTGGGATCAGATCGCCTAGTCTGTTTGGCATGCCCGGCCAATCCTGGGATTTAACTTCCAATCCCTTCCAATACCATCCAATCCCTTCTAATCCGCTCAGCCAAACGAGCCCTAAATGTTTCTTTTTTTTTTTTTTTTCCATCTTCAACTGAAGTGATGTCTTCAACTTATGTGGGCCTCACCATGATATATGTTTTGTATCCACACCGTCCATTTATTTGGAGAGATACTATTAGGGTATAATATAAAGAATGAGTCAAATCCAAAGTTCTAATGGACACCACCACAAAAAACTGTAGGGAAATTTACGCCCACCATTAAAAAGTTCTAAGGACCATGAAAGTTTTCGATCAAGCTGATATTTATGTTTACCTTCTTTCATGTCTACTTTAACACATGAACAGGTTGGATCTGATCAAATAAACATCATAGTGGACCTTCGGAAGGTTTCAACTGTGGGCATCACTCTCTCCACTATTTTTTGTGGTGGGGTCCACTATAGCCTTGGATCTGCCTCATTCTTTTTATCATGCCCTCAAATGATCTCTCAAAATGTATGGACAGTGTGGATACAAAACATACATTATGGTGGGCCCACAAAAGTTGGTGAAGTCACTTTGGTTACCAGTATCGCTGCTCAACCTGTTAGCAGTTAATTCGCGAATCCAGCTAATTCGCGAATCCCATCCAAGTAATTGCAGGAAGCGGATTGCCTACATAATGTAGGCTAACCATAATGAGTAGACTCTATGAGTAAACTCTATAGGTCTATCGTCGTTCATGCATTGTATAAACATCGTCCATACATTTTATCATGAAAATTTAGAGCTTTAACCCAAATATTAAGCATATCCAAATCTCAAGTGGACCACACCACTAGAAATAGTGCGAATTGAAGTCTACCGTTGAAAATTTCTTAAGAGGTAACATGAGTTTTAAATCAAGTTGATATTCGTGTTTTTCCTTCATCCATGTTATTGTGATCTTATGAACCGTTTGACAAATACATATCATTGGGCTTTAGAAAGGTTTCAAATGTGGAAATAAATAATTCTAATGTTTCCTGTAATATTGTCTATTTAAGCTTTAGATATACTTCAAATTTGGGTTGAATCCTAAATTGACTTGAAAGATATACTTCAAATTTGGGTTGAATCCTAAATTGACTTGAAAAATCATATGGACAGTGCGAATAAAACACATGAATTCATAGTCGGCGGAATAGAGTTTACATAATACGGATTTTTTGATTGAGCAGCCATACTCGCTATGAAGTGATGTAACCCAGCTCTATGGGCCCCACCATGATATATGTTTTGTATCCACACTGTCCATTCATTTAGAGAGATCATATTTGGGCATGGTCCAAACAATGAGTGAGATTCAAGCCTCAAGTGGACCCCACCATACAAAATAGTGGAGAGAGCGACGCCCATCATTAAAAAGTTCTAAGGGCAACAAAAGTTTTTGATCATGCTGTTATTTGTGTTTTCCTTTCTTTCATGTTTGAGTTAATACATGAACAGGTTGGTGGACTTTTGGAAAGTTTCAACAGTAGGCATCACTCTTTTCATTGTTTTTAGTAGTGGGGTCCACTCTAGCCTTGGATCTGACTTGTTCTTTGTATCATGTCCTAAAATGAACTCTCCAAATGTATGGACGGTGTGGGTACAACACACACATCACCGTGGGGCTCACGAAACTTGGTGAAGTAACGAGTCTCGCTATTCAACCTCCGCTCACAGAGAAAGGTACAAAACAAAAAACAATAGGAGACGATTGGGGTTCTCAGTATGAACGCAAGCTAACGCCTCCGTTTGCAGACATGGACTTGTGCTTTCTGACGTAACCACTTACCACCACTCGACCAGCTACACGTCTGGCCCGTCAGAAGTTCTAGACGGGAGGGGGTAGTACCTAATCCGCGCCCTACCACGGTTGCCAATCAGAATGCGGTTGTGACGGACGTGGATTCGCTAATTACAGGTTGAGTAGCGAGACTGGCTACTCAAGTAACACCACCATGTTTTGTAAGACCTACCATGATGTATGTATTGTATCCACACCGTTCATCCATTTAGAGATATCAATTTAGGGTATGAGCCAAATAATGAATAAGATCTAAGGCTTGAGTGAACCCTACCACAGAAAACAGTAGAGAGAGTGATGTCCACCGTTAAAACTTTCCACAAGCTACAAAAGTTTTCAATCCAGCAGAAATTTGTGTTTTTCCTTCTTTCATGTCTGTATTAACTTGTGAATACATTGGATCACAAATAAACATCATGGTGGACCTTAGGAAGGTTTCTATGGTGGGTGTCACTCTTCCCACTGTTTTCCTGTAGCATGGTCTACTCCAAATTTGGATTTAACTCATTCTTTGCCTCATGACTTAATATGATCTCTCCAAATGGATGGATAATATGAATGTAACACATTCATCATGGTGGGTCCCACATAACTTGGTGACATCACTTTTGGAGTCTAGCTACTCAACTAATCCTCGTCCGTTTGAGACATCCAGACCGAACGCGGATTGCCTGCAAAAGCCCGGAACTTCCTCCGGGGGAAGCTTGGTAGGGCTCAATTTGATGTTTTAGAGAAATCTTTGCCGTCCATCCATTTTTTTTTTCAGATTATTTTAGCATATGCCCATAAAAAAAAGGCAGATACAAAACTCAAGTGAACTGCACGACAGAAAATAGAGAGAACTTAACGTCCACATTGAAACATTAATCATTAATCGTGCTATTTGGATCAGGTTAATATTTTTGTGTTTTCAACTCATCCATGTCGAAATGGCATTGACGGTATACGAGCGGCATTTCCCTACCCAACTTTTTCAGTCGCGCCGTCCACTTTACTTTTATACGTGCCTCATTATTAAGCCATGCCCTAACATCAATTAGAAAAATTGAAGAACTGAGAAGATTTCTAAGGTGAGCCCTACCTAGATTCCCGTCTCAAGGGATTTCCTGTGGAAGCCTTTCAAGGGGGCAATCGGCGTCCATCCACACCAGACCGTACATAAAGCGATTGGCCAAATACGTATGAACACATGGAACACTTGCCGTATCCGGATTGTTCATCTGTTGGGATCCGTTTGGGTGCAGCAAAAATTAAAGCCGGACCGTATGGGTGGGGCTTGTCCTGTTTTAGTCTTGTCTAACCAAGTCAATACTCTTCTCCTCATCCCCTGCTGCCGGAAGCCTGCATACGTCTACTAAGGACAAGTTTTTGGACGCGGTTTGGCTGGAAATCGAACCTAACGCCAGCCAGCTAAGGGCCTGTTTTAGATTCGCGTATAGTATGGTATCATGATGTAATACCGTACAATGCATATACTCTAGACATTGTATATTGTATTCATGCGTATTATTATTGATCAGTACAATGTTTGGTATGGAGTGACCTCTAAAATGTAAACAGGGATGTACCGAATTCAATGTTTGTTCAAGGAATGGACTTAGCCACCAAGTTTGATTGACGTGTATAAGATCCGGGCCATCCATCAAGTGAGCACACATGTTAAGGTTCAGCGGTGAAGAGTCTGCTCGACAATACGTTCATGTGGACCACACGTATATCAGAAAGAATGGGTGGTTGGGAAAAGCAACAGCAGCTTAATCCGAGGATGCGAGTTGCCTGTCAGTTCTTTGGGGCCCACTGTGTTGTATTTACACTGCCCATCGGTTTCTACGGGGACATAAGAGGAAACAAGAAGGAGATAAAAAAATCAGGAGGGCCGCATCCCAAAAAATAATGGAAATGGAGACACTCACTTTTGAAATTTTCATGGGGCCACCATGATGTTTATATGCCATCTAACCCGTTCATAAGGTGATTTGCACCTGGATTAAGAGAAAACATAAGTATCAGCCTCATCAAAAACTTCTCTGTGGCGTTTATAAGGTTTCAGTAGTTAGGGTTCAATCTCAGTTGTTTCTTGTGATGCGGCCCACCTGAGTTTGTGATATCCCTTATATTTGGGCTCTTGTCCTGAAATGCTTCGTAGAGACAGCTAGAAGGAACGGATGTAACACAAACATAATGGTGGGCCACACAGAGCTAGGTGTTACAGGGGTTCTGGTAACTCCTATTTACATGCTAGTTGCGCCCTTAATTAAAGCACTAATTCCTCGTCAGTCAACCTGTCTGATTTTTTTGGTCAGAGTATAATTTACTTAGTCCCACCAGATGAACGGCCTGGATCTTGATAAAATGTATTGAGCTGGCACACGTACCATAATTGATTTGTTAAATCTATACAGCACAAATCACCAAACACACGCATGCACATGCAAAAATACAAGAGAAAATGAACACTGTAGACAAAACCTTTTACCCAGCGGTTTTTATCGCGGAATACAAACTTAAGTTACCAACTTAGACTAGCACGTGCGGACAGCGACTTTGAGGACGAAACTACCCCTCCTTTTCACCGCCGTTGCTTTTCCTCTCCCTCACTTCTCTCGCTCCAATTTTTTTTTTAAAAAGGACGAAAACTCCACCGCTACATCTGTTGCTTGGATCGCACCACGCTCTAGCTGGATCCCACCCTCTCTATTCATCAACATTAGGGGTGTACACGAACCGAGCTAGGTCGGTTAGCTCGCTCGACTCGAGTTGAAAAAGCTTGATTCAACTCGGTTCAAAGCTAAGTTCAAGCTGAGTTGAGCTGATTTTTTGAGCTCGAAAATGAGTTCGAGCAAGCCTCAGCTCGACTCAACTTGGACAGAATCCAGCTCGAATCGGACCAGTTCAATGAATCGGTTACTCTGCCATTGATGTTGCTCACCAACTGTCTGATAAAATGACTCAACGAAATGTGGCCGGTGGCAAGGAAAGTATGTACATGAAACAAATACTTTTTTTCTCTTTGTTTTTCTTGGTTTTTATGTTGCTTAGAAGGTATTTGATAAAATACCTATAAAATAATTGCATTTGTTTGTAAAATAGTGGGATTTTGAAGTTGCAACTCAGGTGTTTGTGAAAATGCCTCAATGGCGAACTCGGCTCGAGCTGCTGACTAAACCAAGCTGAGATGGCCAGTCAGGCTCAAGGACAGAGCCTAGCCGAGTTTGAGTTGAGGTCAGCCAGTGGCCGAGCCAAGTCGACATGAGGCCAGCTTTACTCGGTTTGACTCGATGTACACCCCTAATCAACATTATCTCATTTTTCCTGAAAATGTTTCCTCCACGGAAGACAGTACGCATGACAGGTATGATATACATTTACCTAAACGGCGTAAATTTTTTGTGGGCCATTGAAATGCCGAATGAAGCTCCCATCTTGGTTTTTGGTTCATCCATGCGAAATTATCTTATGAACATGATGGATTACAAGTAAAACATCATTGTAGGGGCATAACAAGGTTTCCACGGTGGAAACACTGTTTCCTGTGATGTGATCCACTTGATATTTCAATATGCCACCATTTTGGGCTGAAACCCTTGCTTTAGATGGAAAAATGGATGAACGTCATGGATAGTCCACATAGATTCAAGGTGGGCCGAATTCAATATTTTTAATTTTTTAATTTTTTAAATATTTTACTATTAATTTTTTAAAAAAAGTATTTTTAGGTTAGCTTGTTAGTACACACCCATGTCAATACACACACTCCATGTTAGCCACCCTGGCTAGGAATCGATACCAAGACCTCAAGTGTTGACATGAGGTATCTCTACTCAGTCTGCCAATTGAGCTATGGATCTGGGTGTGCCCAACTTAGTTAACTCAGCACTATAAGTGCGTACTAAAAATTTTATGAACCGCTTGGTCAATTTCATTAATTGCTCGATCAAATTCACCGAAGAGAATTTCATGTAAATCTCGGTCAATTTCATTAACTGATCGGTCAAATTCAACAAAGCAAATTGTTAGGCTAGGTCAATTACATTTAAAGTTCATTCCAATTCATGTTAGTCTCACCCAATATCAAGCTTGCCTCGCTCAAATTGATGTTTCCCTTGCTCAATTTCTCGGTTGCTTCGTTGAATTTTTTTCGTTGCCTCGCTCAACTCCTAGGTTGCCTCGCTCAATTTCTAGTTTCCCTTGCTCAATCCTCGCTCCAATTTCTACGTTGCCTCGCTCGCCTCGCTCAATTTCTAGCTTTCCTCGCTCAATTCCTAAGTTGCCTCGCTCTAATTTCGATGTTCTCTCGCTCAAATCCTACGTTGCCTCGCTCAATTCGTACGTTGCCTCTCTCAATTTCTAGGTTTCCTCGCACTATTTGTAGCTTCCCTCGCCTCGCTCAAATCCTAGGTTGCCTTTTACAGTGTGGTCCACTTGATAGTTAGATCTATCTTCTTTTTCGTCCCAAGCCTTAATATGAGCTCGTAAAATATATGGACAGTTTGGATATAACACATACATCATGATGAGACCCACAAAAGTAGCATAGCAAAAAAATAAAATAAAATTCAGTTTGCCCCGTTCAATTTCTATTTTGGGAATGATCATTTCTTTGATCCTTTGTTGATGCCCCCATTGTTCCCACTTCATGTGATTCTGATTCAGCCAATAATAAGTTATTCTCTGAATTTCAACTTGTACAAGTGGGCCCTTGTGATTCAATTGTATGCAATCCTTGATGTGATTGGCCCATTGTGACTCAATTGTATGCAATCATTGATGTGATTGGGCCCTTCTGATTCCATTGTATTCCGAAGATATGGTTGTTAAATAAATAAATAGAGAAATGAATTAAAAGATATCAAAATATTTTACTTTACTTATATATAGATATTTACATAATTATGTATTATAGAAAAATGTAATTGGGAAAAATTTCTCCAAGTAAAAAATAAAAAATAACAAGAGAGAAAAGTTCATTCCATTACAGTTATGGCTACGGTTCTAATCCGTAGTGAATGAACTACTCTGACCCGGTCGACCGGCTCTCAACCCGGTCGACCCCAACTCGCTGTCCAAACTTTTTCTTCAAGAATGCGAATTTACTGTTTCTATAGCTACGGATAATAACTGTAGCCATAGGTGCCACTAATCCGTAGCCATAGGTACCTTGGTTTAGGGACCGATGGGCACCCGGTCGACCCCATTTCCATGTTTTTACCTCTGAACCGGTCGACCGGGTAGACCCGATCGACCCCATCTCTCTATCATGCCTTAGCCACTCTTTGCAATTTTCTCACTTCCCTTCACCTTCTAATAGGCCCGAAGCCCGGTCGATACCCACGTTAAATAACCCTAGACCCATTGCCTAAAACCCACTTCGTCTTCTTCCACACGCCTTCTCTCCAACAAAACACTTCCCCTTCTTCCACAATCCTAAACCCATCATCATTTTCACTCCATTCTCTATAAATCCAAAAACAAATCATCATTTTCATTTCATTCCACACCTGCTCTCCTTCCACAATCCACAAACCCATCATCTTTCCTTCTATTTTCTAAAATCTCTCTCTACAAATCCTCCATAAATCCAAAAATCGGCCATGCGTTAGTTTTCCGTTGCAATGGAACTTAGTTGAAAAAAAGTGCATGTGTTTTTTGTTAAAGGGAGTCGAAAAGCTACGGCAGTAAAAAGTAAAAAAGGAAGGGTAGTTTCGTCCTTAAAGTCACTGTCCGCACGTGCTAGTCTAAGTTGGTAACTTAAGTTTGTATTCCGCAATAAAAACTGCTGGGTAAAAGGTTTTGTCTACAGTGGTTATTTTCTCAAAATACAACGCATTAAAGACGCTGCACTGCACGTTGCAGTGGCGTCTTCTTTTACTCTACCGCCTTTCGAAATTTTTGGTATTCTAATGTATTCGCACGCATGTGTACGTTCAGGCGCTAGTTCCTATCCAAATACGGTATATATAAAAAACAACCCTTAATATGATACAATACGCGAATCCAAACAGGCCCTAACTGGTATCATAGCTCTGTGGGCCCCACTATGATGTATATGTTTTATCCATACTGTTCATCCATTATGTTAGCTCATTTTAGGGATGGGATCGAAATACCAAAGGTCAAGTGGACCAAACCATAGGAAACAGTGGCGACTGAATGCTTACTGTCGAAAATTTCTTGGGCCCATCCCAATGTTTATTTGCCATCCAACCTATTCATAAAGTCACATAACGGTGGATGAAGGGAAAACACAAATATCAACTTGATCCAAAACTTGCTAGGCCTCTGAGAAGTTTTTAACTATAAGCATTCAATCCCCACTGCTTTTTCCTGTGGTGTGGTCCATTTAGTATCGTATCTTCTTCATTTCATTTTAGGGCTCAAGCCTTAAAGTGAGATGAAAAAGTGAATGGACGGAATGGATAAAATAAATGCATCATAGTAGAGCCCGCAGAACTTTGACATCAGCCAGCTTGCTGGTGTTGGGGTCCCCAGCCAAACCGCATCCCAAAGTTTTTGGGCTATCTGCTAAAGCGTACTTGTTTCAAATTTTCCTTCAGATTTGTGCCAGTTAATGTGTTTTTTTGTAACCATTTACTTGGTACATTAATTGGATGGTTAGGATTATTTGATCAATATGACTTTAGAGATATGCTCCATCTAAAATGGGACCCACAAATTGAGCGGTTAGAATTGTTTGGTGCTAAAGTAACACAAGAGTCTTGACCACTCCATGGGACGCGGAAGCGGATTGCCTGTGACCAACAGAGATATTCCTGTGGTCGGGGCTGTGTGGGGCCCACAGAGATGCCCGTGACAAAGCCAGGTAGGCCACACCAAATGAAATAACGGTGACATCCACGGTTGAAAAGTGCCTGGAGCTCATGACCATGATGTTTATATGCCATCCAAATCGTTTACAGGGTTATCATCACTTAGATAAATTGTATCACGGATATCATCTTCATAAAGAACTTCTATCTATGGAGGCATTCAACAGATCTCCACTTTTTCATGTGATAGGCCCACATTATTTTTGGATCCGCCTGATTTTTGAACTCCTGCTTTTCAGTCACCTGCCCTATTGAGCGCCTGCAAAACAGATGGACATAATGGATTTATCATAGACATCTCTGTGGGCCCCATGCACACAGCCTGGGCGCAGGAATATCTGTCCCCGGGGTCACAGGCAATCCGCTTGCATGGGATGGACGCGGATTGCATATGACTCCACCAGTACCCACGCAGCTACTGGTCAGTGATCCTAGGCAAGACCTTTCAGTTCATTTTAAAGTACGAGATAAAAAATGTAGTAGTTCAAAATCCCAGGTATACACCAGAGGAGGACAATGGTGATGGAACACCCACCGTTTATATATATATTTCCTGATTAGGTGATATTTATGTTTATCCTTCGTTCAATTCTACATGAACTTATGAACGGGTTGGATGCATCTCAAGTCCCAAGGACACTCCTTAGAAGTTCCTAGGGTCAAAAGCTAGGTGTGCCACTGTGATTTTTGTAAGAAATCATGTCTATCCATATGTTTTCTCAAAGTAGGTAAATCCAAACCTCGAGTGTGCCACGTGGGCATCGAGCCGAGTTGAGTCGAGGTGGGCCAAACTCGGCTTAGCTTGTCCATGTTGTACTCGAGTTCGAGCTCGAGCTCAGCCTTGAGCTCAACATTGAAGCTTGGCTTGTTTGCCAAAGCTATCGATTTGAGTTCGAGTTGAGCTAGTGGTTCAAGTCGAGCTTGAGCTTGTTGGGTGAGAGAGTAATGTATTTTGTTCTTGATCCTTCTCCATTAATTCAGAAAAGAAGCTAAATAAAAAAAAATAAAAATTAAAGATGCATTTTACATGACACTCCACCAAGCGAAATTCATTTTTAGTTTGGCCCGGCAATCAAAACAGGGTGTAGTCCATCTTTCAGTAGTCCAAAAAATCCATCTGTGTGGGTGCTATGATAGAAGAACCATGGGCCAAAAGCATCCTCAATTATATGTTCTGAATTACCCATCATCAACGCCATACTTTCCAATGGGTGGGATTTTGAACAGACCTGGGACCACAAAAAAGTGGGACCCACCTGTATTGTTACTGCTCAGACAAAATTGCAGTTTCCACTACTTTGCAGATGATTTGAGGACTTGTAACTCACGACATATTCAGGAAGGATATGTCTATTCATGTGAGTGCTCCATACAATATACCATTTTGGATTCAACAAATCGTCAACACCAACATCAAACTCTTCGTTGTTGGGATGAAAGTAAAGAAATCCTATTTCAACTTTCTCCGCATTCCCCACAACTTTAATATATTTATTAATCGAGCTGAGTTGAAGTGCCCCCAGTTGAAATCGGCTTAAACTCAACTTGAGCTTCAAATAATTATCTTGACTCGGCCTGAATCAGCCATTCAAGCCGAGTCAATCCAAGCTTACTTGAGCCGAGTCGAGTGAGTTTTTCGAGCTAGCTTAACTCGTAAACAGCCCTACATAGTAGGAAACATAGAAAATAGTGAGGATTGAACATTTACTGCTGAAACATTCCTGGGTTGTAGTAGCTTCGCATCATGCTAATATTTTTGTGTTTTCATTTCTTCACAGGCAGAATAACCTTATGAACGGTTTGGATCGATGCCATATAAGCATCAAGGTGGACCCTGGGAGTTTTCAACGATAGCATTTCCTGACCCACTTTGTCCTCTTTCTGTGGCTCAAATGAGTTTTGCATATGTCTCATTTTAGGCTACTGTCCGAACATAAGCCGGCGAAACGGATGAACGGGGTGGATTTCTCACAAATATCACGGCAAACCCCATTTAATTTCTAACTTCAAAACTACCTTACGTCACCCTGTCCAGCCAATCCGCTTGCTCGGCGTTCCCATGGGACTGGACACGTTTGCAAGTACACCTGTTTCATGCAGCCGTGAAACACGCGAACTTTGAGAGGCCTACCATGTCGTGTATGTGAAATCCACTCCCTCCATTAGGTGAGAACTCTAATTTTCATCGTACATTAAAATAAAATAAAAATAAAATAAAAATTATACTGATAAAAACATGTGCACTAAACCAACGAGGATAATGTAAAACTGCAGTTAAAACCTCTCAGTACATGCCACGTAGCCTATTAGACTTTTTGAGTCAGGCTAATTTTTATACCGGAGAACGAGTCTAATGAAAGACTCACACCATGGTGACCCGGAACATGAATAAATGGTTGATGTTCATCCCTATTGTTCCCTTTGGTGCAGCCCACCTGAATTGTGCATCCAGCTTATATTTGGCCATATGGCCTAGCATGAATGATCCCACCCAAAGGACGGTCTGGATGTCACATAAATAAGATGATGGATCCCCTGGATCCTTCATCGGAGTTCATGATGAAAGTTACGGCGTAAGTTCAAGGGCAGCTGTACGAAGCACAAGATTTTCACAGGTGGCAAATGTGATGGACTGTTAGATAGGTTGATTAAGTCAACAAGTTGCAACTAATGCAACAAGCGCAAAATCCAAGCCATCCATCATATGGGTTTGACCATGTAGAAGCTCTTACATGAAATAAATCTCATCCATTGAACAAGTGGGCCATGATTTTAAAAACAATTGGATTATAAATAATAATAATAATAATAATCTTCAGCCAAGTGGATTGTCTTTACTCTTGGCAAAGAGCGTATGGAAAGTAGTACATGAGCTGCCTCGTAAATGCCAGCGGGCTTTCAGAGGATTGGATCTCAAGCCAATTGAGGCAGGCCGGCAGAAGGGGAGGCGTGTAAATGCTTGTGGGCTTAGCAAAATTCTAAATTACATAAATACTACTTGGCATATTCATTCACCAAACACACTAATTGCAAGTCCTTTTAGCGCATATGGACCCGCTGTCCAGTAGAATTGCCCACCTTGAAAATACTAGTAACCATCATGTGGGCCACCATGAGATTTCCGAGGTTTACGGAGGTTGTTGAATATTGTTTTATGTGGTATGTCCACCTATCAATTGAATAGGATTAGGATTAATTTTTACTTAATATGCTGGTTGGATAGTGAGCATTCACACACTCAAACGTATGAACTCTCTTAACTGGGATTATATTTTATTTATAAGATTACAAGAGAAAAAAGAGGAGGAGACTTAGGGAAGGTTCTTAGAAGACGAGGAGAAAGAAACTTCTCTTTCCATTACGTTTCTCGCTCATTTGACTCTTTCAACGTGTGTGAAGACTTGAAGCCCTTTCTTCTCAGATGGCCCGCACATATGGAACAGTGGGCCTATCATAAGCAATAGTGCATAAGCAGGTGAATAAGGTTTAGATGCAGGGGACTGACTTCTTACATGCACCCATAGGATAAATTGTAAAATAAGCATGTTGAACAAGGACCTTTATAGAGGAATAAAATTGGCAGTAATTAAATGGCTGGTCTATCTTTCATATTCACACCATATCTGAATTCCCACCTAAGACAACATCCATATGTGATGGAATTACCATATAGAATACTACTTCTTCTAGTCCTCAAGACTGGTTGCAAAGCATTTTTAACAGAAGCACTGTTTTCTATAATCTTTCATTAAGGTGCATTATGATACACAATCGAATGGGCCAGGATTGCAATCATTAATACGGTAAACCACGATTGTGTGAATAATGAAATGGTAATTTCTTTCCTTAACATTGTCTTGGCTCCAAAATGCATTGTCCAACGAAAGGGAAAGGAAATGACCAAATTATAATTTCATTTCCATAACCATTCACATGATGGTCTGGGCTCCAAATTGCATCTATATATATTCATTTCCAGTTGGACCAGGAAGAAACTCAAATGTAATTTGAGGGTTACTTCTTCGTTGCCATGACTAGGAAGCTTCATTAATTTGAGGACTATTATTATAAGTCATGCTAAAATAATAATGGCATCCAAGTCTATTTGAGTTTTCACATATTTGAGCATCATTCAGACCATTGCTGTCCCCCACCTTTTTCACTTGCTTACGTGTCAATGCAAATTTTTTTCCAATCTACTTATCTCTTTCCTTAATTTTTCTTGCCCCTTTATTTTACTTCCATTTTTAGTTGACTAGGCTGCGTCTGGAGTCTGGACCAAGCTGGACATGGGATTTTGATTACCATGATTTCCAAATTCCATGCTGAATATGTTAAGGAATTTCACAGGGTGAGAAAATAGGCTCATAATGTCTCTTGCTGATATGACTATAGATGCACACATATGTGCGTTGCAATCCCTATTCATGGATAAATGGAAATTAAGGGTGTGTTTGGATACACTAACTAATAGTATTGTGAGCCTCTGGTTTGAGTGTGCCTTGCAATCCCTATTCATGGATACACTAACTAATAGTATTGTGTGCCTTGCAATCCCTGTTCATGGATAAATGAAAATTAAGGGTGTGTTTGTATACACTAATTAATAAATGACGTACTTGACATTCAAAATTCAAGACATTATAAATTGGTATCAAAGCAAAGTGGAGAAATAAACCAAGTCGTGGGTTGGGAACTCACCATAAGCTACAAGCTAATTTAGTTAGGATTTGTGGATTAGATACAATGCATCTTAGGATCAATCTCTCATGCTTGCTCATTGATGAAATGGAATTTGGAAATTTAAAACTTGCTTTTTTTAACCAAATTTTTTTAATATTTTGGCATGAAAAGGAAAATTTGGCAAAGACATGTGATGCATCTTTTTGGATTTTAATTCTTAACGAAATGCATTTTCTTTTCAAATATAGTTTATTGCATAATTGTAAACTGAGGAATTTTAATACATTTTCTAATAATATTCATAATTTTTTAGTAATGTTATAAAAAGTAAGAAAGCCCATAAATTTCGCCCAATACACTGTCTACAATCATGCAACATGTATGATATTAACAACCAATACCTTTGCCAATTCCGGGCGACCGTTTTACAAATATAGGATATTTGATTTTATTTTTTTAATGCTTAAATGAATACAAATTTGTAAGTAGTTTTGTTAGTGTGACGAGTACAATTCAGATATGAGGATGCATGAGACAAAATACAAAGTTGAGGAATTGAAAAGACAGTTAAAATCAAAGGAGAGGGACATGTTGAAGCAAAAACCTCATATTATGAAAAAAAAAGAAAAAAAAGTTAGAAGTTACTAAAAAGGAAATGAATTTGCTTTGGATGATAGGGGAATCGGAATAACAACTACATACTTTGTTCATTTCAACTTTTAGTTGCATAAATATAAATGTTAATGTAAATAACAAATGATATGTTTGAATGTTAATATTTAAAATGATAATGCACTTCTTTCTTCTTCTTTTTTTTTCACTTTTCGAACGTTTCAATTTTAGAATTATAATTAGAGCTAGGCATCGGATTGAGTCGGATCGGATTGGGTCGAACTTGATTGGTCTAAAATCTACATGTGTTAACCTGAACTCAATCCGATCCGGGACCGAGTCCGGAACATCTGACTTGAATCGATCTGATGCATGGTTGACCTGACCCAAACCGAGTTCGACTTAGTTAGGGAAACCGAGTCGGATCGGGTTGGGTACGATTCATATCGAATTTTTTAATGGTGAAAATCATTATCCTTGTTATTATTTTCGGTGTGGTCCATTTGAGCTTTAGATATGATTCATTTTTTTTTTTGCAAATGCTCTAAAATAATCACGAAAAATGGATAAATAGTTTGGATATAATAAATACATCATTATGGGGCCCATGTAATTTTGATCTCATTTGAGCCGTTCGTACAACTTGGAGCTTGAGGCACGTCTCCGTTCAGCTTTGCACAACACGTATCTACACAACTGTGTTAACGTGCTGTGCATGAAAGTGCAACGGTGCATTACTGTATTGACGTTAACAAGTTTTGTGGGTCTGATCATGGGGTATGTGTTATATCCAAACCGTCCATCCATTTGGTGAGCTTGTCTTAAGGCTTGAGATGAAAAATAAGATAGATCTAACTATCAAGTGGACCACACTGAAAAAACAGTGGGGAATTGAACGTCTACCATTGAAACCCTTTATGGGGTCACTGAAGTTTTGGATCAATTTAAAATTTGTTTTTCCTCTCAATTCAGGTCTTTGTGACCTTATGACCAGATTGGATGGAAAATAAATGTTATGGTGGGACCTACGAATGGTTTAACAGTGAAAATCATTATCTTTGCTGCTATTTGTGGTGTGGTACAGATGATATTTGGATATGATTCATTTTTTGGATAATGCTCTATAATGATCTCTAAAAATATATGAACGGTGTAGATATAATAAATACATCACTGTGTGGCCCACATAACTTTGATCTCCTTTGAACCGTTTGTACAACTTGGAGTTGGAGGAGCATCAGTACTTGTCTTCGCATGGCATGTACCCACAACAGCTATATAGCTGGTGTGTGGTACACCAATAAATCGGCTTCGTAACTCAAGTGGGCTCTTTTATCGTACTGAGTAAACTCTATTGGGGCCCATCGTGAATGCATGTGGTTTATCCACACCGTCCATTCGTTTTTCCAAATTATTTTAGTGGTTGAACCCAAAATTGATGCATATCCAAAGTTCAAGTGGACCATACCATAGGAAAAAGTAGAGGTATTGATTTTCACCATTGAAAAATTTATAAGGCCTTAGTTATGTTTATTTGTCATCCAACATGTACATAAGATAAATATATGTGATAAATATTCATAAGAATCACTCCGGATCGAATCGGATTCATTCGGTTCGGATCGGTCCTGTTGACCACGATCCGAACCTAATCTGATGAACAGTCGAATCTGACCGATCCAACTCGAACCGCACCAATCCAAGCCTTTGGTTCGGTTTAGATTGAATCGAATCCGTTGGATCGAGTTGAATCCACCGGATCAGGTCGGTTTGTGCCCAGTTCTAATTATAATACACTATTTTACAAAAAATATATATACAACTATTGTATTTTTTTTTTCTTACAAGATATTTTAGTGGTGGATATATCCGTCGCTAAATGTTAATTATTGGCTATATGTAGTTCCACAGTCGAAACGGTCTTCTCAAGTGGATATAAGAATCATAATTGAATGTTTATAATGGTTTTAACTAACGGATAGATTCGCCTTGACAAGAGTGTCGTGATAAATCAGTTTTCGGTGGCAAATATTTCCATCGCTAATTATCATCAATGCCACATTAATTAAGATATCAAGTGGCAGATCAATCTACTGGTTAATACTACTATGTGACAGGTATTTCCTCCCTGATAAGATTAACATCCACCATCTCACCATCTCTAGATCATATATAGAGGTGGAAATTTCTGACCACATTAACAATGACATCAAGTATACATATACCAGGATGCAGATTAGTTATTGACCGGTTGAGTAGCGAGACTAGCTACTGAAGTGAAGTCACCAAGTTCTGTGGGCCCACCATGATATATGTGTTGTATCCACATCCTCCATCCATTTGGAGAGATTATTTTTGAGACCAAGATAAAGAATGGAAAATCCAGAGCAGTAGTGGACCCCACCATGGAAAAAAGTTGGGAGATCGACGCCCACGGTTGAAACTTTCCCAAGGTCCACTATGATGTATATTTGAGATCCAATATTTTCATAAGTTCAAACATAAAAGAAGGGAAATCACAAATATCAGCTTGATCGAAAAATTTTGTGGCCCATAGAAGTTTTTAATGGTGAGCGTCACTCTTTCCACTGTTTTTTGTGGTGGGGTCCACTAGAGGTTTGGATGTGAATCACTCTCTAAATCATGACCAAAAATAATCTCTCACAATGGATGAACAGTATGGAAACAAAACATACATCATGGTGGGGCCCGCATAACTTGGTGAGTTCACTTAGTAGCCAAGCTCGCTTAGAGGTGGGCATTCCTGACCCGATCCGGCAGATCCGACCCGATCCGACCCGATCAGACCCGTTCCGAACAGAACCGACGGCTCAGATTGGGCCTGATCGAGTTTGGAAATCCAGATCCAGTCGTTCTTCGGATCAGGTCCGGATAGAGGTTTATCCGAACAGATTCGGACCGAAAACCGATCCGATTGAAACCGAACCGACCCGACCCGACTCGACCTGAGCAAACGTGTATTATCACATACAGTAAGAGAGAGTGAAAGCTTTCATTTTTGCAGGAGCTCCTGTAGGGTTTGGTAGCACAGGTATCACATCATTGCCCGAAGAGATGAAAAATCTAGTAAAGATGCAGCACTTGGGAGTTTTAGAGTTCATGTTTGCAGGAGCTTCCGGCAGGGATAGGTGACTTGGCAGAGTTACAGTATCTCAATCTATCAAACACATGGATCAGATCATTGCCATAAAAGATAGGAAATCTGGTAAAGCTGAAGCACTTAGACCTGAGGACAGTATTTTTGGACAGAATTCCCCAAGGTGCAATGTCTAGGCTTTCTGAGCTAAGAGTAATGAAGCTATATAACTCAATGTGGAAGAAGGGAGTGAGGGATTTAATATAAGTGAGTTGGAAAGCTTGGAACATTTAATCCATCTTGATCTCACCGTATCAATTGTTCATGATGTTGAAAGGTTACTCGGGTCTAGCAAACTGTGGAAGGTGACTCGGTTTCTACAACTGGATGGGTGCGAAGGCCTACCCACCTCCATCCAACTATCATACATATTTCTATTCAAAAATGGGAGGAGGTGACGATTGGTGCCGATTGGCTACTTCCCCTACCACCAGCTTCGTCGCTGGTGGTGAGTGCTCTGTGGGCCCAACCATGATATATGTGTTTCATCCATTCTGTTCATCCATTTTTTAATATCATTTTAGGTCTTGATCCCGAAAATGAGATGTATATAGTTCTCAAGTCGATCACACCATAGGAAAACAATAGTGATTGGATATCCATCATTAAAATCCACCTAAGGCCCTCTGTGCTATTTATTTGACATCCAATCTCTTAATTAGGTCATGCAGGCCCAGATGAAGAGAATAAACAAAGATCAACCTGATTTAAAACTTTTATGGCTCCCAAAAAGTTTTTAATAGTCGACCTTCATTGAACATTATTTCCTTTAATGTGGTACTTGATATTTGGATATACCTGATTTTTAGTTTCTTATGATAAAATGATATGGAAAAATATATGGACGGAATGGATGAAACACATACACCATGGTGGGGCCCACAGAGCACAGAGTTTATGTAGAGCTATAGGTCCGTCATGGCTGTCAGGATTTGAGCGTGAAGGAGGCCTACTGACTCTCCTCGATCTCTGAGTTGTACGAAGCTTTGAGTTGTACGAACGGTTCAAAGGAGATCAACGTTGTATGGGCCCTACAGTGATGTATTTATTATATCTATACCGTTCATATATTTTTATAGGTCAGTATAGAGCATTATTCAAAAAACGAATAATATCCAAAGATCATCTAGACCACACCACAAATAGTAGCAAAGAATAATTTTCACTGTTACACCATTCGTGTGGTCCACTTGATAGTTAGATCTGTCTTATTTTTCGTCTCAAGCCTTAAGAATAGCTTTCCAAATGGATGAACGGTTTGGATATAACACCTACCCCATGATTAGATCCATAAAACTCATTAATGTGGATACACAAATCTAATTCACACGAAAAGCAAATAAACGGGTTTCCGTGGCGAGCAAGTAACTTTAATAGTTAAATAAAAGCGTATACACGGAAACTGAATGTTCTTTCAAAGCTATGTGGGGCCACCTTGATGTATATATTTCATCTAAGCTGTTTATCCATTTTGAAATATTATTTTAGTCCTTGAATGCAAAAAAGAAATATATTAAAGGTTAACTTAGACCACACCATATGAAACAATTCAATTTAATTCATATTGTTTGATTCATACCTAATCCGATACGGCGCAGTTTTTCTGACCGAGGCGGACTTGGTTCGGGTAATGTCAACCAGACATCGGGTCTGTCCGAATCAGGTGACCCGAATCCGGTCTTGGATCGGATCATATTCGGGTATAACCATTGAAAAATCGGATAGGATCGAGTTATACCTGATCCGATCCCATCAGGACCGATGCCCAGCTCTAGGATCGCTACACAACCTGTCAGTACCTAGTACCTAATTGATTATTTATTTATTTTAACACACACACTCACACCATACTGGAATTTCACCACCTATGGATACTCAAACCCTTGACCAAGTGTTAAAACTCCTTAGTACCTAATCGATTAATTACTGAACTCTACAGGCAGCTGGGAGTCCTGCTACTGAAGTTATGTAGCCAAATTGTGTGGTCCCACAATGATATATGTGTTGCATTGGCACCATCCATTCATTTGGAGAGATCATTTTAGGGTATGGTCCAAAGAATGAGGTAGATCCAAAGCTCGAGTGGATCCCACCATAGAAAATAGTGGGGATTGAATGCCTATCATTAAAAACTTCTTTAGGAACAAAAGTTTTCAATCAAGATGATATTTGTGTTTTCCCTTATTCTATATCTGTGTTAACTTATAAGAAAATTAGATCTCAAGTAAACATCATGGTGAGCCCTAGGAAGGTTTCAACGATGGACGTCACTGTTCCAACTATTTTTTGTGATTGGTCCACTTGAACTTTGGATCTACCTCCTTATTTGGCTCATGACCTAAAATGATCTACCAAATGGTTGGACGGTGTGGATATAGCACATACATCATTGTGGGACCCACATAATATGGTGACGTCACTTCAGTAGCCAAACTTGCTGTTGTCCGTTCAGGAGAAAATTACTACTGTAGACCCCACTTTTTATCCAGCGTCTTTTATGAAGGATCCAAAACTTACCTTTCTAACTTTAACCTTTCTGCACGGACAGAGCATTTGAGGAGGAAAATACCCCTGCATACTCTACCAATAGCTACGGTTATAATCTATAGCCATAGGTCTGCAGAAACATCACCTCATTTCAAGCAAGGATATTTTCGTCCTCAAATGCTCTATCCATACGTGCAAGGTCTAAGTTGGGAAGAAAGTTTTGAATCCTTTCTAAAAGACACTAGATAAAAGGTGGGGTCTACAGTGGTAATCCGCGTCCCTTCTAGCAGTAGCTAGACTCGCTACCGAAGTGACTCGACCAATTTTTGTAGGCCTCACATTATGTATATATTGTATCCGCGGTCCATCCATTTGCAGAGATCATTTTAAGGCATGAGCCAATTAATGAGGCGGATCCAAAAGTGGAGCATAGAAAATAGTAGGAAGTGTAACTTCGGCCGTTGAAACCTTCCTGAGGTCCACCACAATGTTTATTTGAGATCCAGCTGTTCATAAGTTAACACAAACATGAAAGAAGGCAAAAAACAAATACCAGCTTGATCAAAAACTTTTGTGGCCCTTGGGAGTTTTTAATCGGTGGGCATCATTCTCCCTGCTGTTTTCTGTGGTGGGTTCCACTTGAGCTTTGCATCTAACTCATTAATTGGTTCATTTCTTAAAATGACCTTTCCAAATGGATGGACAGTGGTAGATACAATATATACATCATGGTGGGTCCACAGAAATTAGTGATGTCACTTTAGTCTTTAGTAGAGCCTGGCAGTAGCTAATCCGCGTCCAGCTAGAAGGGACGTGGATTGCGTCTTACCCCCACCGGTCTCTAGCTGGGAACGGGCAGTAGCTTTGAGTGCCCACCATAATGCATGGGTCTTATCCACAACGTTCATCCATTTTTTTCCTACTAGCTTAGGATGTAAGCGAAAAAATGAAGTAGATTTAAGAATCAAGTGGACCACACCATAGGAATCAGCGGTGATCATGATTCTAACCGTTGAAACTTTTCTACGGCCACCATTATGTTTATTTGACATCTAACCTATTCATAAAGTTACATATACCTGTATGAAGATAAAACATAAATATCATTATATCAGCTCCATCCAAAACTTCTGTGGCTCGCAAGAAGTTTTCAACAGTAAGAGTTTAATCCCCATTGTGTAGTCCACTTGAGCCTTAGATCTGCCTCATTTTTGTGCTTATATTCTAAAATGATACCAAAAAAAAAAAAAGAAGGATGGAAGGTATGGATACGATCCGTACATCACGGTGGCCACTCAAAACTGCTACCTGTTCCCAGCTAGAAACGGGTGGGGGTAGGACACAATCCGTGTCCCTTCTAGCTAGCTTCTAACAAAGACAAACAATGCATGCCAATTGCCAATGAGCCTATGTTGGTGGTCCTCAAAGCTATTCTCAGAGAAATTGACCATACTCGTCTACATGTTTGGGTCAATTATCTCCAACGCTATAAAACTCCATATATTCCCTAAAGGGCCTTCTGACAACTTTTGGACTTTGTTTCGGATGAAAATGTCTTAAACCTTATTTCGATAGTTGCACGGTTTTTTAGGAACTAAGAAGTTACGTAATATTTAATGCTAGTAAAGTGATGAGTACAGAACCCTTTTTGCATGTGGGCAAGGACTAAACTCGTGGGGCTCATATTGATGTATGTGTATAATTCTAACTGTCCATCCTTTTTTACCGTGTCATTTTAGGGCTAGGGCCTAAATATCAACCTGATCCAGGACTCGTGTGAGTCACATAATAGAAAATAATGGTGACAATGGAACTCATTATTGAAACTTTCCAGGCTCATCGTGATGTTTGTTAGAAGTGGACACTGTCCAAGTCAGGACTTTTTAGGCCCGCACCGAGCTGACCGACAAGATGGACAGAACGAATCTCCCCATTGTTGACTTTAAACTATTGTACCAATGGCTATCCTTTTATTTGGTAGTAAAGGAAGTGAACATGTAACAACTGTGACCTGAAAAAACTACGACCCATATAACATGAGAACTATAACCCTTACTACATTACAATCACGACCCTTACCACATTATAACCACGTCGGGTACGTCGGGTCGTGGTTGTCATGTTATATGGGTTGTGATTTTCATGAGGAAAGGGTCGTGGTTGTCATGAGGTAAGAGTGTGGTTGACCCATTTTTCTTTTTTTCCCAATGTAAGTTGCGCGCGAGAGAGGAAATCGGATTGAGTACTCGGTTGGGCCCACCTAAAATGTATGTGGTCTATCACGCTATCCATCCATTTTTTCATCTAATTTAAGGGGTTAAGCCCAAAATTGAAGCATATCCAAAGATCGATTGGAGTATACCACGACCTTAATTTATAGCCTTCGATCCATTTACACTACCAAAAATGGATCGTGGTTGTCATGGGTCGTAGTTGTCATGTTATATGGGTCATGGTTGTTATGTTATATAGGTCGTAGTTATCATGAGTCGTGGTTGTCATGTTATATGGGTCATAGTTGTTTTGTTATATGTGTTGTGGTTGTTATGTGGTAAGGGTCGTAGTTGTCATGGGTTGTGGTTGTCATGTTATATGAGTCATGATTGTCATGTTAAATAGGTCGTAATTATCATATCATACGGGTCGTGGTTCTCATGTTATATGAGTCGTGATTGTCATGTTATATGGGTCGTGGTTGTCATGTTGTCATGTTATATATTAGATCTGTCTTATTTTCATATCAAGCATTAAGACAAACTCACCAAATAGATGAATAGTTTGGATATAACATATACCTCATGATCAAACACATATAACTTGTTGACTTCAATACA
The DNA here is from genome assembly GCA_037074715.1 of Magnolia kwangsiensis. NCBI lineage: Eukaryota > Viridiplantae > Streptophyta > Magnoliopsida > Magnoliales > Magnoliaceae > Magnolia > Magnolia kwangsiensis. Next base: position 1,371,218 of record CM073572.1, read on the forward strand.
GTAGTTATATAGTTGGTGTGAGGTACACCAACCAATCCGCTTCCTCTTATCCACGTTCGTATCCGGGACGGAAACGGATTGGCTACTCCCCGCTGCTAACAGCCCCGTGGCTGGTGGTAGGTGCTCTGTGGGCCCACTATGATGTATGTTTTACATCCATTCCGTTCATCCATTCTTACAGATTATTTTAGAGTTTTATACCAAAAATGAGAGGGATATAAATCTCAAGTGGACCACACCATAGGAAAATAATGGCAAGTGGATTACCACTACCCATGATAACCACGACCCATATAACATGATAATTATAATCCATATAACTGCGACACATATAACAGGATAATTGCAATCCAAATAATAGGACAACTGCGACCGCGACCCATATAACAGGATAATTGTGACCCATAGAATAAGACAATTGTCATCCATACAACTACGAACCATATAACAGAACAACTACGACCTAAATAACAAGACAATTGCGACTGCGACCCATATAACAGGATAACTGCGACCCATATAACAGGACAACTGCGATCCATACAACTGAGACTCATATAACATGAAAACTATGATCCATACAACTGTGGCCCATTTGGGTCGTGGTTTGCATGGGTTATGGTTGCCATGTTATATGGGTCGTGGTTCTCATGTGATGCTTGTTAGAAGTGGATAATGCCCAAGTTGAGACTTTTTGGGTCCATAACAAGTTAGCCGACAAGGTGGATGGATTAGATCACCCCATTGTGGGCCTTAAGCTATGGTATCAATGGTTTGGTAGAAAAGGAAGTGAACACGTTACAAACCACGAACCATGCAATATGATAACCACGACCTGTATAACATGGCAACTATGACCCATGCAAACCACGACCCAAATGGGCCCACATTGATGTATGTGAATAATTCGTGCTGCCCATCCTTTTTGTTGTATCATTTTAGTAGTAGCATCAAATATCAATCACGACCCTTTATGGATGAAAACCACGATCCATTGTACATGTGAACTATGACCCTACAAATGGATCGTGGTTGTCATGTAGTAAGGGTCGTAGTTGTCATATTATATGGGTCGTGGTTGTCATTGGGTCGTTGTCACGGGTCGTGGTTATCATGCTATATGGGTTGTGGTTGTCATATTATATAGGTCATGGTTATCATGTTATCCAGGTCATGTTGATATAGGTCGTCGTTGTCATATTATAAAGGTCGCAATTATCCTATTATATAGTTCGCAGTTGTATGGATCGTAGTTGTTCTATTATATGGTTCGCAGTTATATGGATCACAGTTGTCCTGTTATATGGGTCGTCGCTATCTTGTTATATGGGCCATGGTTGTCATGAGTTGTGGTTATCATGTTATATTGGTTGTGGTTATCATGTTATATGGGTAGTCGAAAAGGCGGATAGATCGAATCACCCCATTGTGGGCCTTAAGTTATGGTACCAATGGTTTAGTAGAAAAGGAAGTGAACACGTTGCAAACCATGAACTATGCAACATGACAACCATGACACATAACGTGGCAACTACGACCCAATCAAACCATGACCCAAATGGGCCCACATTGATGTATGTGAATAATTCATCCCGCCCATCCATTTTGTAGTGTCATTTTCGAGGTGGAGTCAATTATTAACCACGACCCTTTATGGATGAAAACCAAGATCTATTGTGCATGTGAATCACGACCCTTCAAATGGATCATAGTTGTCATGTAGCAAGGGTCGAGGTTGTCATGTTATATGAGTCGTAGTTGTCATATTATATAGGTCGTTGTTGTCATGTTATATGAGTTGTGGTTGTCACTTGAGTCGTGGTAGTCATAAGTCATAGTTGTCATGCTATATGGGTTGTAGTTGTCATGTTATATGGTCGTCATGGGTCGTAGTTATGTGGGACCCACCATGATGTATGTGTTGTATCCACACCGTCCATCCATTTGGTGATATAAATTTAGGGTATGAACCAAATAACAAGTTAGATCCAAAGCTCAAGTAGACCCCACAACATAAAACAATGGAGAGAGTATCGTCCACCATTAAAAATTTTCAAGGGCCACAAAAGTTTTCGATCAATCTTAAATTTGTGTTTTACCTTATTTCATGTCTATCTTAGCGTATAAACACGTTCGTTCTCAGATAAACATCATAGTAGACCTTAGGAAGGTTTCAATGGTGGGCTTCACTCTTCCCATTGTTTTCTATGGTGGGGTCCACTACAAATTTTTATCTGACTCATTCTTTGTCTCGTGCCCTAAAATGATACCTCTAAATGGATGGATGGTGTGGATACAACACATACATTATGATGGGTCTCATATAACTTGGTAACGCTTGTGAGTTTCACTGCTCAACCTTTTAGTTTCTAATCTGACTCCATCTGGACTCCTCTAGCTATACGTGAGTTCAAGCGCCGGACGCGGAAGCGGATTGGCCAGTGTACCACACGCCAGCTCCTGCTGGATGCGAATTTCCTGGGAAGTTCCTGTGCTGGGAATGCAGGTCGGGCCCACTGGGATGTATGTGAGAAATCCTCACCGTCCATCCATTTTACGAGTTCATTTTAGGACATGAGGCCAAAAATGAACCGTATATAATGCTCAAGTAGGCAGAAAACGTGATAATTGAAGTCCACAGTTGAAATATTTGTAGGGTCACAGAAGTTTTGAATCATGCTAATATTTTTGTTTTCACTTCATCTCAGCAGGAATGGCGTTATTAACGGTATGGATGGCATGTAAACATCACTGTCGAACGAAGGGAAGTTTCAATGGTAACAATTTTCCTAACTACCTTTTCCTTTAGTATGACCCACTCGAGTCTTGGATTCTATTCAAGTTTGGTCTAATCATGTAAAATTATCTCACAAAACAGATGAACGGAGTGGATTCCTGAAAATCATCACAGTGGGACCCACCTTCGTTCCCAGCGCCGGAACTTCCTTTAAAAGGCTTCCGAAGGAAATCCGTGTCCCTGGTGTAGGGGACGGGGATTACGTCCTACACCCGCCCTGACGAATTACTATCCTAGCAAGGATCTGTGGGGTCCACCGTGATGTAAGTGTTTTATCCATGCCGTTAATCATTTTTCTCGGATCATTTTAAGATGTCAATATAAAGCAGGTCCACAGCTCAAGTGGACCACACCAAAGGAAGTTACAGTGATAATGACTTCCACCATTGAAACCTTTCTAAGGGACAAAGTGATGTTTTTTTTACCATCCAACCTATTAATAAGGTCATTTAGACGTGGATGAAGTGAAAAAACAAATATCAGCTCGATCTGAAACTTCTCTAACTTCCAAGAAATTTTTAATGGTGAACGTTAAATCCCCAATTTGTGGTCCACTTAAGACTTATCCCTGCCTCATTCTTCTGCTAATAACTTAAAATTATATGAAAAAAATGATTAATGGTGTGGATAAAACACTTACGTCACGATGGGCCCCACAAATCCGCGTTCCTGCTAGGACAAGCACTGATGCTCTAGGTACATGTCGTGGCTCTAGGTACATGTCGTGCCGGCTGAGGGTTTGAGTACCCCTAAGTGGTGAAATCCCACCCTGGCGTGAGGGTGTGATGGTGTGTGTGCGTGTGAAAAAAACAAGAAAAGGTACGTGTCGTGCTAGGATGAGCATTGATGCTCTAAGTACGTGTCGTGCTGGGACGAGCATTGACGCTCCTTGAGCTGCAAGTTGTACGAACGGTTCAAAGTATATCAAAGTTACATGGCCCCACTAATGTATTTATTATATCTACACCATTCATCTATTTTTAGAGATCATTTTAAACCACTATCCAAAAAATAAATCATATCCAAAGATCATCTGCACCACACCACAAATAGCAGCAGAGATAACCACAGATAGCAGTAGAGATAATGATTTTCACCATTAAACAATTCATAGGGCCCATGTAACGCCCGTGAAAAATCCGTACTTGGGCTCGAGTACCAACTCGACCCGAAATCGCGTAGAAATAATTTCCATGGAAATTAAGCGTAAGTTAGCTAGCGCAACGCTAGAGTATCTGGGAAATAGTCCCTGATCACTTTAAATACGTTCTGCAAGACCCAAATCGAGTAGAACAAACAACTCTACAATACTCTATAACCTCGGATCAAACTCTAACCGGGTTTGTTCTCTGGACCACATTGAAATTTTGTATTGGATTTAGACCGCGCGTCGAAGGTCCGATACCTCCTATCTTAAACCGTTAGACCTGCCCAGCTGGACTTAACAATCATCTCGAAAATCAAGTCAAACCGATAATCACAGACTATTTCATTGAACCCGGACTGAAGCGACCGCGAATAGGGACGGATTTGGAATTTCAAATTCAAATCTGGCACACGACTTGACGCGTCAGTATTAAGCGTTCTGACCGTCAGAATTCATCCAGATTACACCCTCGGATCAGGAAAAATTTCTATTTATTAACATGAGACTTTCAGCCCTGATCTACGTGCGGTGACCGCTGAACTGAAACTGGTCCGCCACGTGCGATCTGCGAACCCTGCCAGACTGAAAACTTAATACGAGCTACATCTGGTACACATAAGCTTAAGTCCGATCGCAATCGACCAGGGGACCACCAGAAAGCAGTTTTTGCACCAAAACAGCCCCGAAATGGATAGGCACCAAGTAAACTTCATCCCGAAGCCTATTTCCGGCGTTTTTAAGCTTATAAAAGGGGTTGAAACCCTCATTTCTCCCTTCCATCCAAAAATCCCAAACCCTAGAGAAAAGGAGAGAGAGTTTGAGAGAAAGAGAGGAAGGGAATTTTCCCGCTTTCGAGCCGCCGACTGCTAGTGCTTCAGCACTTCTTCCCAATCACCTGGCTGGTGATTTCTCCCCTTTTTCAGGTATAAAATAACCCCAAAAACTTGCTGATTTAGGGTTTACTTAGATTCATGGCATGTTAGCTAACGTATTCCATAAATCAGGCTCTCCTACTGCCGTAGACGAAGTGTACACGCTCCGTTCAAAATCCCGCAACCGTAAGAGACTAGGTGAGGATTTTAGACGCTTTGATTGACGGTTTACAACGCTTTCAATGTCGTTTAATAGTAGATTATCTACGGCATCGCCGTTTGACATGTACAACATGCTCTCCGTTTCCTGTTTCGTAAATTAACGAAGAATATGAGATTTAGGGCATTTTAGTCATTTGTAGGAAGTACGGTCTACATGCATATTTTGCTGACGTGATTGACATGGTTTGTCGCCGCATTAGGGAGTTAGGAATGCTTGCATTATCATTTTGGCGAAGAGATTCGCCAAGTTGCGCACTTTGGGTCGACATACTATATGTGGACTTAAGTGTGTAGTGTATGTGTTTGTATAAATGCTTGTATTAGTATGTATTGAATTAAACGATGTTATGTAGTAGTTTGAGATTGATTTCTTGATTAATATGCTGACCTAAATGATTTCCTACACGTTTACCTTATGCATGATTGCATTACATGCATAGAAGGTATGCCTTGAAGATTTGCTTAAGTTGAATGTTATAACATGTGTTAACATGCTCGCATGATGTATTTCAATTCCAATACCTTTGCATATAGTGCTAATATGATTCCATGGATGTGTGGGACTAGACTTAGTCCAGGCAGTCGGTAACTGAACGAATTCGTGGCTGACTGGTCATAGCCACGACCGACGCGTCGATGAACGTGATTCGTGTTTAGAGTTGGCGGCAGTGGTTAGGCCACGCGAAGTGTTTTACGCACTTCATGTCGTTCAACTTGAGATGCGATCGCGCTAGTCGAGCCCGTCAAGTAACCCGACTGGCCGATGTATGTTCACCTTGTATGTGTCATAACTGCTTGAACCTAGGGTACTGAACTTACCACTGAAAACCCTGTTAACCATGGTACCTTGATCCAGGAAGACTCATGAGCCGGGTATGGTGGTATGGGACACCGTGGTCGAGCTGTCGGCCTACGCTGGGGCCACAAACCTCCCCGTAGTGATCAGTGAGCACCTTGACTCGTGATCAGATTATGGTGGTATGGGACACTATATTCTAGCTGTCGGCCTACATTGATCAGGCGACGAGCCCTTTGTAGTGACCGCGAGCGTATTCTGAGTCCACGGGAGGCGACGACCCTTCCGTTGCAGTAGAGTACAGTAGGCCTGTATTGATAAGGTGATGGGGGAGCGGTGCAACGAGTGCGAGCAACAGCCCTGGCAGCCCTTGCAGTGACCTACGAAATATACATCGTATGAGATTACTAGGAGTGACGACCCTAGACAGGATCTGTATTGGGATTGATATAAGGGAAGTACCTTAGTTTCCCAATCCTGTTGTTTGAATGGACTAATAACAACTTGAAAATCATATCACCATAGCATTGCATGTGCCTGGAAGATGTGGAGCACTCTAGGGAGTGTGGCATGCCGCGGTCGTAAGATGTTGCCGCATGAGGATGATCGTCGGTGAGAGCATACATCACGTCATATCATCTTGCATTAATAACAGTATTAGGATTGTCTGATTTACTGCTTTACTATTATCGCGTGATTGAATTGTGAACATGCTAATCTTTGCTCTATGATTCCACTGAGTTGATCACTCATTCCCACGTTACGGGAAGGTGTTTGCAACACCCACCAGACCCTGTTGTAGATGCAGGTGAGGACGAGATCCAGGAGGTGGAGCCAGAGATCGACGAGGACCAGGATGAGTTCTCGTATATGCAGTATCACGACGGCTTCCCGTAGGCGACCTGGATCGAGGGGACATCAGTGGGACTTTCTTTTTGAACATTATTCTTTTGTTATGTATATGTATATGAGACTCAGAGATCTAGTCATACTTTGGAGACAGATGAGATTACTTTGTTTTTCCATACAGTGATATTTACATTGTTTAGTCTTTCGCTTGCTTTTATCACTGGATCTGAAGTATGAATTGCAGTTTTGGTATACTTTTACTCATGTGAATGCTTTAAATCAGACAACCTTGAATCATAACCATTTTTGTTGCATAAGTGACGGTCTGGAACTCGGGAGTTGAGTTTATACACGACCCCCGATTTTCAGGGTGTTACAAGTTGGTATCAGAGCATGAATGAGAGTATACTGGGCCTGGGTTATGGTCTTGCGACGTACGCTGTCGCTTCCTTTGACTTAGGTGGGTGCGAGAAGGGTCTAGAAACACTTCTAGGATTGCAGATTCGCCGATAGGCGAAGTCTATTAGGATCGATCGCAAGATCGAGTCTGTAACGTATCTCGGGTCGCGTAAAGCAACCCGAATCACTTCTAAGCTGTAGGAAGTCTGGTGGGGACGTCCTATGAGCGGTTTTAAACCACAAAAGTGAATCCTTGGGCCGTGGGATGACCACGACTCCTGTAATCAATCGCTAGGGCTTAAAAATCCCGTTTCGCCAAAAATTCTCAAAATTCCTCCTCTAAACACTCCGACCTTCAGTTCTTTCTTATCCATTTCATGTTAGGCATCAAACCTAATGTGAAAATAACACAAATTAGTACTTTCACAAAATTTTACAGTGAATAGTAAAATTTCATGAAAAATGGCCATAAGGCCATTCTAACTTCACTTTCTTTAGCAACTAAGGATCTAGATAGATGTACTGGCTCCTTCTATCCCAAATTCATCTGCTGCATCATATGATTTGGTATTCGGAATTTCGATGTGGACCCGGAAAGCCCTGAAAACATGTTTGGGCTCATACAGACCAAAATACTATGAACTAGGGGGTGGGACATAACTTTTTGGAACCCTGGGACCATGAGGGACCAGACCCATGGGGTCCCACCGGCCAACGTGGAAGTTGGCCGGTGATGCCACGCCGGTCGGGCGATGCATCGCCGACCGGCGGGGCCCATTGGAGCTGCTTTTCGGGCGCACGCCCTTAAATGGGTTGTACGTCATCCCTAGGTACCTCCCATCTCACGAAAACCTCCAAAACATACCCCTCCTTCACAAACAGCCTTCTCCATAGCCCTATTTTCGATTTTCAGCAACCAACTCCAAACTCCGGCGTCCCAAAACACTTCTAGGACCCTCCTTGGCCAAAACTGACCACCACCCATCACTTATTGGGTGTTGGCAGCCTCTCTTCTTGAAGATCTCACCATTTGGAGCTCCAAAATCCCCCAAATAGAGCTGAAATCGTGAGGTGCTCCATTCTGTCTTTTTGTTTGTATTTCTCCCTGAAAGTACAGCCTTGGGAAGTTTGAAGCATCCCTCTATGACGCCTAGATTTCCTTTTCTCAGATTGGGCAGCCATTTCTCCGCATTTTCGACGTTTTTCATGACTTTTGTGGAAGCCATTTTGGGCCTTCTGTCACTCTCATCCATCATATCTTTGATGGGTAAGAGGAAAACTGAGACAGATGAGGCTGGGCCGAGCCGCTCTGCTCGATCGAGAAGACCGCGGAGTGGTGCCGCAAGTTCAAGCACCGCTGCAGGTCCAGTTGTAGTCCTGGAGTGCCGTACAAAGCGGGATTTGGATCCCCATGCACACCTTGGACGAACAATTCTTTCGGAGATGCCTCATGGCCAATACACTGATCGCAAAGTGTTATTTGAGGCGGACGTAGATGGACGATTGTTCGGCGAGTATCTGTTGTTCGAACGCATTGAAGCTGCGCACTGGGGTCTGATCTTTGAAGCTCGCACTCGTGCTAATGTGAGCACCGTTCGTGCCTTCTATGCTAGCATCCAGAATCCTACCTTGGAGCCTTTGCAGTTCAAAATCCCTTTTGGTAGAGATCGGATGGCTACGATCGACGTTCAGTTGATTGCGCGACTTCTCAACGTGCCTCTAGGTGATGTGCATCCTAGTGAGAAGAATTTGAAGACTAGACGTGAACGAGATCGCCGCACCAGGTTTCTGTGCGGTAAGTTGGTTCCATGGCAGCCTAATAATAGCCTCAAGGCGACGTATATGTCTAAGGATTTGCGCCTGCTGCACCATATCTGTACGTTCAATGTTTATCCCAGGTCGACGAACCGCATTGAATGTACACGTCTTATGGTCGATTTCTTATTTCTAGTGGCCCAGGGAGAGAACGTATGTATGGCCACTTTCATCTTACGGCAGATAGTTCTCATAGCCAGGTCGAGGAGAACATCCGAATCGCTTCCCTTTGGCCGACTTATTTGCAAGATTGCGCTTGAGTTTGCCTATAGACTTGGGCCCGAATTGCCGGTATCGATTCACACCATCGATGAGTCGACAATGGTTAAGATGAAGATTGGGTCACAATACCGTAAAAATTAACTTGAAAGGGATAGTGGGGATGACTTTGATGAAGAGGAAGATCAAAGCGAAGAAGAACCTAGAGCAGAGGTTCAGGAAGAAGCTCAGGAAGAAGCAGAAGAGGAGGCTCAGGATACTGATGAGAGCCCTCCTCCTTCTGCACAGGCTACTATCGACGATCGCATTGCTCGGATGGAGCAGAGTCAGACCGCTTTGCGAAGGGAAGTCCAAGAACTTCGAGCAGAAGTCGCTGATGCCAAGGCCGTTACAAAGAAGAAATTTAGTAAGGTGACTCGCACCTTGAAGGCAATCCTGTGTTGCTTACAGGATAAGGGTGCTCCTCCTCCGTCACCAGACTCCGACTAGCGATGCGATCTTTGATGTTATTATCAGTAGTTAGTCATTTCCTGTTTTATGTGTGTAAGCCTGTTAGGGCTAGTGCTTGGCTTATGTTGCTGTTGCTTAACTGTCTTAATTTCCATGTAATTCTAGTCATGATGCTTGTAAGGATATATCCCTTGTATTGTGACAATTTTGATTAATTGAAATGCATGGAATGCCTTGACTCTTTAAGTGAATGATTGTGGTGTATTTGTGCAATTGAGACTGACAAGGTTGCGCCCTATTTTGAATATAGGGAATGCCACCTAAGACTACGCGGAGCGCAGTTCGGCTTGCATTGTCAGACCATATGGATCAGACTCCCTCTCAGTCTGGCACTCGTTCGGACCCTGCTGTGGGCCCGATTCCTGAGGCGGTTCGATCGTCTCAGCCTGCTGTTGATCCTACAGATGGACCACCGCCATTTACACCATCAGTTAGAGAGCCACATCGCGCATCTACTTCCACACCTCATTCGCCACAGCCTGCTCCATCCCCTGACAGATTCGAGCAGATGATGGCTATGATGCTACAGCAGCAGCAGCTTCTGATCACCATAGTGGGGACTTTAGCCCAGGGTGGGGGTGCGACTACATCTACTCCACCTGCACCACCTGCGCATCCAGCTGAGGATGCCTATACTTACGCCCAGGATGAGGGCATGGCTCATCCTGCGCCGCCTGCTTTCCCTACGGGGAATCCTGCCGACACATGGGGCCTTTTGGAGCGATTTCAGCGCTTACGGCCGCCTACTTTCACGGGTTCTCACAGACCCGAGGAGGCTGAGTACTGGCTCGACCGATTGTCGAAGATTCTACGGATGTTGCACTGCACCGAGGCTGAGCAGGTAGAGCTGGCTACCTTCCTGTTTGAGAGAGAGGCCAGTATGTGGTGGGATAGCGTATTGCGGACTGTTGCCGCAGATGTTGTATGGACGTGGGCAGCATTTGAGTTTCGCTTCCATGAGAAGTATTATCCCCAGACCTACAGGCATTTGAGAAGATTGATCGTGTACGTCCACAGGCGATATCAGCACCGCCTATACGGTCAGCTCCTGCGCATCCTTCTTTCAGACCTACGGTATCGCAGATTCGACAGCCTCCACGACCCTTGACACAGCGGCCGAACCGGCCACAGCAGGCTCGAGTTCATGCATTGACCGCTGAGGCAGCTGCGACGCCGACTTTCCAGCATTCAGCCTTTGAGGTCACGGCCCATATCGGAGGTACTCCCGTTCTTATCATGGTGGACACTGGTTCCACGATTTCTTTGATATCGCGTGCCGTAGTCAGGCGTTTTGGGTTACAGACTATCACTATAGATAGCGTGCGAGTCTTTGCAGCTTATAGAGATTATTCGAATGTCACCCAGATGTGTGAGGGTTGTTTGGTTGATCTGGGAGGCAGGACGATGACTCTTGATCTGGTCGTCGATCCCTCGCTCGTTTATCTCGACGTCATTCTTGGCATGGACTGGTTGACTGCAGCGAGAGCCGAGATTGACTGCGAGACTCGTATAGTCACAGCTTACGAGCCTGAGGGTGCATCCTTCACATTTTCAGTGCGGGTAAATCTTCCTTTCCGCATTCTTAGCTACGCCACTCTATTGCGCGACGCTGGTGCCCAGGTACTTGAGCAGACCCCAGTTGTTTCTGAGTTCGGAGATCTGTTCAGGAAGATCCCTGGTTTGTCGCCCCGACGTGAGATCGATTTCACTATCGATCTGGTTCCTGGTTCTACACCCGTCTCACTGCCGACGTATCGCATGACACCATGTGAGATGGAGGAGTTGAGGATGCAGATTGATGGTCTGCTAGAGCTTGGCTTTATACGGCCTAGCGTGTCTCCTTGGGGAGCACCGGTCTTGTTCGTGAAGAAGAAGGATGGTTCGATGCGATTGTGTATTGATTATCGCAGGCTGAACCAGCTCACGGTGAAGAACAAGTACCCTTTGCCCAGGATCGATGACTTGTTTGATCAGTTGAGAGGAGCGCAGTACTTCTCGAAGATTGATCTTCAGTCAGGTTATCATCAGCTGCACGTCAGGGATGAGGACGTGCAGAAGACAGCATTCAGGACCAGTTTTGGCCACTACGAGTTCCTCGTGATGTCGTTCGGTTTCACGAATGCACCGGCCGTGTTCATGGATCTGATGAACCGGGTATTTCGGCCTTTCCTCTATCGATTCGTCGTTGTCTTCATTGACGACATTTTGGTCTACTCTAGGAGTCGAGAGGAGCATGAGGAGCACTTGCGTTTGGTCCTTGATACGCTCAGACGGCATCAGTTGTTCGCACAGTATAAGAAGTGCGACTTCTGGAAGCAGGAGGTGAAGTTTCTGGGACACGTGGTGTCCAAGGATGGCATGGCAGTTGACCTGTCTAAGGTAGCTGCGGTGCAGGACTGGGAGCAGCCTGGTTCTGTCACTGAGGTGAGGAGTTTCTTGGGACTCACTGGCTACTATCGGCGCTTCATTCAGGATTTCTCGAAGATCGCGAGACCCTTATCTCAGTTGACACGGAAGGACGTGAAGTTCGCCTGGAATGATAAGGCGGAGTCAGCTTTTCAGGAGCTGAAGGACAGACTTACGTCCGCCCCTGTGCTAGTATTGTCAGAGCAAGGGGTTAGATACACTATATACACTGACGCGTCTAGCGTTGGTTTGGGTTGTGTCCTTATGCAGAGGGACAGGGTAATTTCGTATGCCTCGAGACAATTAAGGAAGCACGAGGAGAATTACCCTACACACGACCTAGAGTTGGCAGCCGTTATATTCGCACTGAGACTCTGGAGACATTACCTCTACGGAGAGGAGTTCGAGCTCTTTTGCGACCACAAGAGCCTCAAGTACATATTCACGTAGCGAGACTTGAATATGAGGCAGCGGCGATGGATGGAGACGCTGAAGGACTTCAAGTTTGAAGTCTCTTACCATCCTGGGAAGGCGAACCTTGTGGCTGATGCGTTGAGCCGCAAGAAGGCGATAGAGTTTGCGGCTCCGCTGATGGTTGCCGAGTGGGATATGGTTGAGTTTTTGTGAGACTTTGAGCAGAAACTCACCGTAGAGGAACCATTTGAGTTCATCGCACACGTACAGGTGCGATCTCAGATCGATGACCGAGTCATCGAGGCGCAGAGGGACGACGCGCATCTTACTGAGCTTCGAGAGCAGGCCAGTGATGATGCTGACGCCAACTGGCGAGTTGGTATGGATGGGGGCTTACGTTACCGTGGCCGCCTATGCGTCCCAGATGTCCCTGACTTGAGACGAGAGATTCTCGAGGTTGCGCATTCTACTAGACTCGCGATGCATCCAGGCAGTACAAAGATGTATCGTGACGTGAAGAGGACGTATTGGTGGGAAGGTATGAAGACCCACATAGCTGAGTTCGTGTCCCGTTGTCTCACTTGTCAGCAGGTGAAGGCAGAGCATCGCCGACCACCTGGACTTTTGCAGCCTATGCCGATTGCAGAGTGAAAGTGGGATTTCATTTCCATGGACTTCATTTCTGGGTTGCCGAAGACGAGGAAGGGGCATGATTCCATTTGGGTGATCTTCGACCGATTGACGAAGTCGGCACACTTCCTACCGATCAGAGTTACGAACTCTACAGACGAGCTGGCTAGATTGTACATCCGAGAGATTGTCCGTCTGCATGGAGTTCCGTTGGAGATCATGTCGGACAGAGACACGCGGTTCACTTCTATTTTCTGGACTCGCATTCAGGAGGCTATGGGTGTGAAGTTGAAGTTCAGTACCGCCTTCCACCCACAGACGGACGGACAGACGGAGCGAGTGAACCAGATCCTGGAGGACATGTTGCGAGCTTGCGCATTGGACTTCAAGGACAGTTGGGATGACTGTCTTACATATGCGGAGTTTGCGTACAATAATAGCTTCCAGGCGAGTATCGGCATGGCACCTTATGAGGCGCTGTATGGGCGACCTTGTCGCGCACCGCATTGCTGGTTAGAGGTCGGTGAGCGTAGCTTGATCGGACCAGAGTTGGTGCAGGCGACGTCAGAGAAGATCGATATTATTCGACGTCGGCTTCTTACAGCGCAGAGCAGACAGAAGAGCTACGCCGATACGAGACGACGGCCACTAGAGTTCACAGTCGGGGATCACGTGTTTTTGTGAGTTTTCCCTATGAAGGGAGTCCTTCGGTTCGGGAAAAAGGGGAAGCTGGCACCGCGATTCATTGGTCCATTCCAGATCCTCGATCGTGTGGGAGCAGTGGCTTACCGATTGGCTTTACCCACGCCCCTCGCGAGCGTCCACAACGTATTTCATGTTTCTATGCTGAAGAAGTACGTTGCTGATCCTTCCCATATCATCAGATGGGAGCAGGTGCAGTTAGGAGAGGATGTTACTTATATCCTGCGACCGACACGCATCTTAGACAGGAAGGAGCAGGTACTGCGTAGCAAGGTGATTCTCCTTGTGAAGGTACTATGGACGCATCATACTGAGGAGGAGGCTACTTGGGAGACAGAAGCTGAGATCAGAAAGAACTACCCACAGCTTCTCGAGGAGTACGAACAGGTACAAATTTCGAGGACGAAATTATTTGTTAAGGGGGGTAGATTGTAACGCCCGTGAAAAATCCGTACTTGGGCTCGAGTACCAACTCGACCCGAAATCGCGTAGAAATAATTTCCATGGAAATTAAGCGTAAGTTAGCTAGCGTAATGCTAGAGTAGCTGGGAAATAGTCCCTGATCACTTTAAATACGTTCTGCAAGACCCAAATCGAGTAGAACAAACAACTCTACAATACTCTATAACCTCGGATCAAACTCTAAGCGGGTTTGTTCTCTGGACCACATTGAAATTTTGTATTGGATTTAGACCGCGCGTCGAAGGTCCGATACCTCCTATCTTAGACCGTTAGAACTGCCCAGCTGGACTTAACAATCATCTCAAAAATCAAGTCAAACCGATAATCACAGACTATTTCATTGAACCCGGACTGAAGCGACTGCGAATAGGGACGGATTTGGATTTTCAAATTCAAATCTGGCACACGACTTGACGCGTCAGTATTAAGCGTTCTGACCGTCAGAATTCATCCAGATTACACCCTCGGATCAGGAAAAATTTCTATTTATTATCATGAGACTTTCAGCCCTGATCTACGTGCGGTGACCGCTGAACTGAAACTGGTCCGCCACGTGCGATCTGCGAACCCTGCCAGACTGAAAACTTAATACGAGCTACATCTGGTACACATGAGCTTAAGTCCGATCGCAATCGACCAGGGGACCACCAGAAAGCAGTTTTTGCACCGAAACAGCCCCGAAATGGATAGGCACCAAGTAAACTTCGTCCCGGAGCCTATTTTCGGCATTTTTAAGCTTATAAAAGGGGTTGAAACCCTCATTTCTCCCTTCCATCCGAAAATCCCAAACCCTAGAGAAAAGGAGAGAGAGTTTGAGAGAAAGAGAGGAAGGGAATTTTCCCGCTTCCGAGCCGCCGACTGCTAGTGCTTCAGCACTTCTTCCCAATCACCTGGCTGGTGATTTCTCCCCTTTTTCAGGTATAAAATAACCCCAAAAACTTGCTGATTTAGGATTTACTTAGATTCATGGCATGTTAGCTAACGTATTCCATAAATCAGGCTCTCCTACTGCCGTAGACGAAGTGTACACGCTCCGTTCAAAATCCCGCAACCGTAAGAGACTAGGTGAGGATTTTAGACGCTTTGATTGACGGTTTACAACGCTTTCAATGTCGTTTAATAGTAGATTATCTACGGCATCGCCGTTTGACATGTACAACATGCTCTCCGTTTCCTGTTTCGTAAATTAACGAAGAATATGAGATTTAGGGCATTTTAGTCATTTGTAGGAAGTACGGTCTACATGCATATTTTGCTGACGTGATTGACATGGTTTGTCGCCGCATTAGGGAGTTAGGAATGCTTGCATAATCAGTTTGGCGAAGAGATTCGCCAAGTTGCGCACTTTGGGTCGACATACTATATGTGGACTTAAGTGTGTAGTGTATGTGTTTGTATAAATGCTTGTATTAGTATGTATTGAATTAAACGATGTTATGTAGTAGTTTGAGATTGATTTCTTGATTAATATGCTGACCTAAATGATTTCCTACACGTTTACCTTATGCATGATTGCATTACATGCATAGAAGGTATGCCTTGAAGATTTGCTTAAGTTGAATGTTATAACATGTGTTAACATGCTCGCATGATGTATTTCAATTCCAATACCTTTGCATATAGTGCTAATATGATTCCATGGATGTGTGGGACTAGACTTATTCCAGGCAGTCGGTAACCGAGCGAATTCGTGGCTGACTGGTCATAGCCACGAACGACGCGTCGATGAACGTGATTCGTGTTTAGAGTTGGCGGCAGTGGTTAGGCCACGCGAAGTATTTTACGCACTTCATGTCGTTCAACTTGAGATGTGATCGCGCTAGTCGAGGCCGTCAAGTAACCCGACTGGCCGATGTATGTTCACCTTGTATGTGTCATAACTGCTTGAACCTAGGGTACTGAACTTACCACTGAAAACCCTGTTAACCATGGTACCTTGATCCAGGAAGACTCATGAGCCGGGCATGGTGGTATGGGACACCGTGGTCGAGCTGTCGGCCTACGCTGGGGCCACAAACCTCCCCGTAGTGACCAGTGAGCACCTTGACTCGTGAGCAGATTATGGTGGTATGGGACACTATATTCTAGCTGTCGGCCTACATTGATCAGGCGACAAGCCCTTTGTAGTGACCGCGAGCGTATTCTGAGTCCACGGGAGGCGACGACCCTTTCGTTGCAGTAGAGTACAGTAGGCCTGTATTGATAAGGTGATGGGGGAGCGGTGCAACGAGTGCGAGCAACAGCCTTGGCAGCCCTTGCAGTGACCTACGAAATATACATCGTATGAGATTACTAGGAGTGACGACCCTAGACAGGATCTGTGTTGGGATTGATACAAGGGAAGTACCTTAGTTTCCCAATCCTGCTGTTTGAATGGACTAATAACAACTTGGAAATCATATCACCATAGCATTGCATGTGCCTGGAAGATGTGGAGCACTCTAGGGAGTGTGGCATGCCGCGGTCGTAAGATGTTGCCGCATGAGGATGATCGTCGGTGAGGGCATACATCACGTCATATCATCTTGCATTAATAACAGTATTAGGATTGTCTGATTTACTGCTTTACTATTATCGCGTGATTGAATTGTGAACATGCTAATCTTTGCTCTATGATTCCACTGAGTTGATCACTCATTCCCACGTTACGGGATGGTGTTTGTAACACCCATCAGACCCTGTTGTAGATGCAGGTGAGGACGAGATCTAGGAGGTGGAGCCAGAGATCGACGAGGACCAGGATGAGTTCTCGTATATGCAGTATCACGACGGCTTCCCGTAGGTGACCTGGATCGAGGGGACATCAGTGAGACTTTCTTTTTGAACATTATTCTTTTGTTATGTATATGTATATGAGACTCAGAGATGTAGTCATACTTTGGAGACAGATGAGATTACTTTGTTTTTCCATACAGTGATATATACATTGTTTCGTCTTCCGCTTGCTTTTATCACTGGATCTGAAGTATGAATTGCAGTTTTGGTATACTTTTACTCATGTGAATGCTTTAAATCAGACAACCTTGAATCATAACCATTTTTGTTGCATAAGTGACGGTCTGGAACTCGGGAGTTAAGTTTATACACGACCCCTGATTTTCAGGGTGTTACAGCCCACTATAACGTTTATTATGCATCCAATCTATTCATAAGGTCACGGAGACCTGAATGAAGCAGAAAAATAAATTTCATATTGATCCAAAACTTATGTGACCCCAAAAAGTGTTTCAATGGTAGATGCTCAATCCCCCATTATTTTTTGTAATGTGGTCCACTTGATAGTTAGATCTGTCTTATTTTTTGTCTCAAACCTTAAGATGAGCTCGCCAAATGGATGGACGGTTTGTATATAACACATATCTCATGATCAGACCCACGAAACTTGCTGACATCAATACAACTGCTATATAGTTGTGGTTTCCTGCAAAAGAAGTTGGTGGGGCGAGATGTTTATGACAACTCCACCAAGTTCCTACGACCGCGACCCATATAACAGGATAACTGTGATTAGGACAACTGCAACTCAAATAATAGGATAACTGCAACCGCGACTCATATAACAGAATAACTACAACCCATATAGCAGGATAACTACGATCTATACAACTATGAACCATATAACAGGACAACTAAGACCCATATAACAGAACAACTGCGACCGTAACCCATATAACAGAATAACTGCGACCCATATAACAGAACAACCGCGATCCATACAATTGAGACCCATATAACATAACAACTAAGACCTATGACGACCACAACTCGAGTGATAACCACGACCCATATAACATGACAACAACGACTCATATAATATGACAACTACGACTCATATAACATGACAACCTCGACCCTTGCTACATGACAACCACGATCCATTTGAAGGGTCGTGGTTCACATGCACAATAGATCTGGTTTTCATCCACAAAGGGTCTTAGTTAATAATTGACTCCACCCCTAAAATGACACAACAAAATGGATTGGCGGCATGGATTATTCACATAAATTAATGTGGGCCCATTTGGATCGTGGTTTGCATGGGTTGTAGTTGCCATATTATATGGGTCGTGGTTTGCATGGGTCATAGTTGCCATGTTATATGGGTCGTGGTTGTCATGTTGCATGGTTCGTAGTTTGCAACATATTCACTTTCTTTTCTACTAAACCATTGGTACCATAGCTTAAGGCCCACAATGGGGTGATCTGATCCATACACCTTGTTGGCTACCCATATATATATAACATGATAACCACGACTAATATAACACGATAACCACGACCCATGACAACCACGACCCATATAACAAGACAACGACAACCCATATAACAGGATAACTGCGATCTATGCAACTGCGAACCATATAATAGGACAACTGCAATCCTTATAACATGACAACCACGACCTATATCAACACGACCTATATAACATGATAACCACAACGTATATCAACATAACCTATATAATATGACAACTACAACCCATATAACGTGATAACCATGACCTGTGACAACGACCTGGATGACAACTATGACCCATATAATATGACAACCACGACCCTTACTACATGACAACCACGATCCATTTGAAGGGTCGTGGTTCACATGCACAATGGATCTTGATTTTTTCTCCACAAAAGTGTTGGATCAAGCTTATATTTATTTTTTTTCCCTTCATCCATGTCCTTGTGATAATATTAATAGGATTGATGAGAAAGAAACATAACTGTGGGCCCTAAAAAGGTTTCAATGGTGGAAATCATTATTCCAAATGTTTCATCTGGTAAGGTCCATTTGATCTTTAGGTATGATTAAATTTTGGGTTCAACCGCTAAACTAAGATGGAAAAATGGATGGACGGCATGGATAGACCACATACATTCACGATGGTACACCAGTCAATCCGCTTTTGCTTCCGACGTGGATTAGAAGTTACTCGACTTACGTATAGCTATACGAGTCTTCAAGGAGTCCAGATTCCCAAGACCTTGGGAAGACTATTTTAGTAAGTCATGTTACTCGACTTACGCATTCCGATATATGTAGAGATGAACGGTCTTATTGGGCCCATTGTGATGTATATATTTTATCCATGTCGTCCATTCATTTCAAAAGATCATTTTAAGGAATGAGCCAAAAAATGAGGCATCTCAAAGGCTCATGTGGACCACACCATAGAAAGCAGTGAAATTGAAAACCTTTTGGGGCATGACAACCACGACCTATATTAACCATGATTCACATCACATGACAAGCACAACCCATATAATATGATAATCACGACCCGTGACAACCATGACACGGATGACAACCACGACCTATAAAACATGACAACCACGACCTATATAACATGACAACTACGGCCCATGACAATCATGACCCATATAAGGGCCTATTTGGATTCGCGTATTGTATTGCATTTGGGTACTGTTCATATATACATTAGACAGTTTTCAAAATACATCTAAATCAATAGATACTAATCAATGTTTAGATAGAAGGTATTGTTTGGCATAGTATACAATACGTTATACGGATCGATGTTTGGATAGGACGTATTATGTTTGCGTATTGTACAATCTTAATTGGGTAGGGTGGCCTATTTGATGTATGAAACATTAAGATTTCCATCCCAGATGATTTTCACGCTGAAATGTACCAAATGAACAGTCTCGATCTTACATTATATAAGTACCAGATATCTTATAATCGTACAATTTTCAAACTTTCATCTGCTGCTGAATACAGCGCAATGAATACGAAGTATTGACAACAACCAAACCCACTGACAATACTCTACCGTCGGTTCAAAAATTTGACTGGAGTTTGTATTTGCACGCATGAGATTTGTAACACCCCGAATTTTTGCCAACCTGGGATTAGACGTCCTTAGGGAATGGGTCAATCCTAACACCTGATTAACTTCTCAAAACTTAATCCAAAAGTCTCAAATCCCTATTTTCTTCAAAAATCTCACCTTTCACTACTTTATCCTTCAAAATTTTCTAGGAGCTTTCATATTAGACACAAATCTTAAAGTTTAGGTGATGTTAATCAATACTTAAACTAAAAAGTACTATGAATAGTAAATAAATAAATAAAAAGGATTTTTAAGCACTAACCTTTTGTAATCTCATGAAATAAGTAGGCTATTTGCATAGATCAGCTTCTCCTACCCCAAAATCATATATTGCATGTTAAATAACTCATCCCAGGTTCTAAAATACACCCATTTCAAATATCAGACGGTGAAATCACCCCAAATAGGTCAGCGAGCGGCGATGGGATCGCCGGTTTGGCGATGCATCGCCGAACCCGTCCGTACAATGGTCTGGCAGGCTGGTTTCTGCACTTTTTCCTGCGCATTTCTTTCAACTTTGAAAAATCATATCTCCTTCGTTATAACTTCAATTTAGGTGATTCAAAAATCAGATTGAAGCTAAATGAGTCTAGTTTTATATAAAAATATGTAAAAAAATATAATAAAATATTTAATATGATTTAAAGTAAGTCATTGTGAGCAACTGTCCGATAATCACTTGTTGGACAACTGCTGCTTCTAGAATTTTTAGAATTTTTCTACAACTCGAAATCTTATGAAATTTGGTGGAGTCAAGGTAAACTTGATGATGAACTCTCAGAAAAATAATAAAAATAATATGATAACTAGAAGTGCCCAAAAGGGGGCATAGAATGGCCCTAGGACCGTATTCTGCCCTATTAGGGTAGAATTTGGTTAAGTACCAAACTGAATACTCAGTAAAATTAACTTGGATCACTTTAAATATAAACTATAAGACCCAAAACTTCTAGAATTGTTGACGCTACGTTATCCTAAAATCCAGGATCAAACTCTAAACCGGTTTGCTCCCAGGAACCCTTTGAAACTTTGTATTGGATCTACACCGCGCGTCGAAAGTCCGATACCTACAATCTTAGACCGTTATGACCTCTTAGTTGGACTTGACAATCATTTCGAAAATCAAGCCCAACCGACATTCAGAGGCGATTTCATTGAGCCTGGAGTGAAGAGAGTGAGAAAGGGGTTAGATTTGGAAATTTTAATCTAAATCTGGTACGTGACTTGGCGCGTTATTATTAAGCGTTCTGATTGTCAAAATTCAGCAAATTATACCTTTGGATCAGGAAAAATTTCTCTTTCATATCATGAGACTTGTAGACCTGATCTAGGTGCGATGACCGCTGAACTGAAATTGGACCGCCACGTGCGATCTGTGAACTCTTCCAGTCTGAAAAGTTGATGTGTGCTAGATCTAGTATCCATGAGCTTAAGTCCAACCGCATTCGGCCAGGGGACCTCGAGAAATACTCTTTTGGATCGAAACAGTCCAGATTTGATTATACCTCAAGTGAACTTTGTTCCCAAGCCTAATCTGGGAAGGTTTTAGCCTATATAAGGGCTTTAAACCCTCTCACAACCCTCCCATCCAAATTTTCTTGAAACCCTAGGAAAAGAGAGAGAGAAAGTGAGAGATTATAAGAGAGTGTGGGAGAGATTCTCCTGCGGCCTGCACCAGCTTTTACATGTGCCAAAGCACCGCACTCCAATTACTTTTTCGGTGATTCCAACGCACTCCTAGGTAAGAAAAATCTTAACTACTTGCTTTTTTGGGGTTTCCTTTGATTCATTAACGATGTAGCTTATGTATCTTGTGCATTAGGTCGCCTGTACGCCGTTGACGAAGCGTATACGTTCGATTCGAATCGATACACTTCTACGACACAAGGTGAGGATTTTAGACACTTTGATTGACTAATTTCAAAGCTTTCAATGTCGTTTAATAGTAGATTGTCGACGGCAATGCCGTTTGACATGTACAACATGCTGTCTGTTTTTCGTTTCGTAAACGTACGGTAAATATAAGATTTAGGGTATTTTAGTCATTTGTAGGAAATACTGCTTACGTCCATATTTTGATAAAATATTTGTCATGGATATTTATTGTGTTAGAATATTAGGAATGCGTGCATGATTGGTTTGGTGAAGAGATTCGCCCTTAAGCGCACTTTGAGTCGACATACGCTATGTAGACTAAAGTGTGTAGTCTAAGTGTTTGTATAAATGTTTGTATTAATATGTATTGAGTAAATGGTGTTGTGTATGAGTTTTGAGATTGAATTCTTGAGTAATATGCTGATGTAAATGATTTCCATCATGTTGGCTATATGTATTGATTTCATTGTATACATGAAATGCATGTGTGGGATGATTTGCTTAAGTTGTATGTTATAACATGTGTCAACATGCTTACAATGTTGTATTTCATTTCTGTTACTCACATATACTTACTGATGTTGATGCACAAATGCTTGGGGCTATGACCTAGTCCAGGCAGTCGGTAATAGATCGAATTCGTGGTTGGTTTCTATGTACCACAAAGGACGCATCGATGAACGCAATTCGTGTTTTGGGTTGGCAGCAGTGGTTAGGCCACACGAAGTGTTTTATGCACTTCATGTCGTTCAACTTGAGATGCGCTCGTGTTAGTCGAGCCCGTCAAGTAACCCGACTGGCCATTGTATGTTCACCATGTATGAGACATAACTGCTTGAACCTAGGATACTGAACTTACCATTGAAAACCCTGTTAACCATGGTACCTTGATCCATAAAGACTCATGAGCCGAGCATGGTGGTATGGGACACCATGGTCGAGCTGTCGGCCTACGCAGGAGCCACAAACCTCCCCGTAGTGACCAGTGAGCACCCTACTCTGAGCAGATTATGGTGGTATGAGACACTATATTCTCGCTGTCGGCTTACACTGATCAGGTGACGAGCCCTTTGTAGTGACCTTGAGTTTATCCTCACACCGCATGGGGGCGACGAGTCCTGATGCAGTCTTAAGGATAATTAGGCCTGTATTGATACGGTGATGGGGGAGAGGTGCAACGAGTGCGAGCAACAGCCCTGGCAGCCCTTGCAGCGACCTACAAATTTAACATCGTATGAGATTACTAGGAGTGACGACCCTAGACAGGATCTGTATTGGCATTGATATAAGTAAGGTACCCTAGTTTTCCAATCCTGCTGTATGAAAAGGACTAATAACAACTTGGTAATCATTATCCATATCTCATTGCATGTGCCTGGAAGATGTGGAGCACTGCGGGAAGAAAGCATGCCGCGGACGCAGATGGTGCCACATGAGGGAGTATGTCGGTGAGGGCATCCATCATGTCATTTCATGCATGCATTAACAACAGTATCTAGGAATGGTTGATTGTGTGCTTTATTATTAACGCGTAATTGATTTGATAACATGCTAATCTTTGTTCTATTATTCCACTGAGTTAGCTACTCACTCCCACGTTACGGGATGATGTTCTGGACACCCACCAGTCCCTATTTTAGTTGCAAATGATGGCGCTGCTTGTGAAGCGGAGCTGGACTTGTATGATGATGAGGAGGACTTCTCCTCTGTGTTTTGATCGACGGGATTACAGGGAGGTTGATTAGATGCCTTGACACTTGTCATTTTATATTTTTTGAGCACTGATGTATATTCTTTCTTTCCATTTTTGGAGTATACATGTAATTAATTAACCTGGTAACATGTTCACACTCTGGAGACTTACAATCAATTATATATTTTATGTATTTATCACAGTCTTCCGCTTGCTAATTTAACTGTCTCTAGAGTATAATATGTTGTTTTGGCTTAGTCTCAATCTTGTTTAATGCCATTCTACAGACAATATGCATTTATCATTATCTATGTTGCATAAGTGACGTTCTAGAACTCGGGAGTTGTGTTTCTACCCGACCCCCGATTTTCGGGGTGTTACAAGATTCAACTCCTATTCACTCCAATCTAAACACGGTAAACGTCAAATCATAACTTCGAATACAATACGATACATCCCAAAACACGTATCCAAACAAGCCCTAATATGACAACCATGACCCATATAACTTGGCAACTACGACCCATGACAACCACAACTCATATAACTTCACAACCATGATCCATTCGAAGGGTTGTGGTTCACATGTACCATGGATCGTGGTTTTCATCCATAAAAGGCCGTGGTTAATAATTGACTCCACCCTAAAATGACACAACAAAATGGATGGGCGGCGTGGATTATTCACATACATCAATGTGGACCCATTTGGGTCATGATTTTACATGGGTCGTAGTTGCCATATTATATGGGTCGTGGTTGTCATGTTGTATGGTTCGTGGTTTGCAACGTGTTCACTTTCTTTTCTACCAAACCATTGGTACCATAGTTTAAGGCCTACAATGGGTGATCCAATCCATCCATCTTATGGTTGTCAAGTTGCATGGTTCGTGGTTTGCAAGTTAGTGATGTTCATCCATAAAGGGTTGTGGTTGATATTTGACTGTACCTCTAAAATGACACAACAAAAAGGATGGGCTGCATGGATTATTCACATACATTAATGTGGGCCCATTTGAGTCGTAGTTTGCATGGGTTGTAGTTACCATGTTATATGGGTCGTGGTTGTCATGTTGTATGGTTCGTAGTTTGTAACGTGTTCACTTCCTATAAAGGTCGAAGTCTCCATTTTGATAGGCCTTGGCAATGACCATCTAGTGGGGCCTACATTGATATAGGTGAATAATTCGTGCCGCCTGAGGCGAATAATGGGGAGATCCGTTTCGTCCACTTTGTCAGCTAGCTCGGCGTGCGCCCAAAAAATCCTGACTTAGACAATGTCCACTTCTAACAAACATTATGGTGAGCTTGGAAAGTTTCAACAATGGGTTCCATTATCACCATTAGTTTCTATTATGTGACCCACACAAGTTTTGGATCAGGCTTATATTTGGGCCCTAGCTCTAAAATGACACGGTAAAAATGATGAATAGCATGGATTATACACATACATTAATATGGGCCCCACAAGTTTAGTCCTTACCCATGCATGAGTTCCGTACCCATCACTTTATTGGCATTAAATACGAGCTAACTTTTTAATCTCTAGAAAATCGAGCAACTACTGAAACAAGGTCAGGAGAATATATGGAGTGCCGTAGCGTTTAACCTCAAGGCAAGTGCGGTCAATTTCCGCTGTTCTTATCATTAATACGGCTTTACATGAATCCAAACAGCCTCTTATAGCTGTAAGTCATTTTAAGGATCTGGGACGCAAGATGAGTCCTTGTGACTTGTTCAAGTCGACTCAGATCTCGGTAACACTCGATCCAGTTTGATGCCGTGAATCATTCCCGAGTGAGTACTTCGACTCATCCGAGTTGACTCGGATATGGTAGGACTGGATCCAGTTTGCTTATTTTAATTTTTAGAATTTCTTTTTGTTCATGGTATGAGTACAAAATTCAACAAAATCCTTTTTCCATTAATTTTACAAACTCTTTGAAATCTATTAGGCTATCGCCGTTCACGTCAAATTCTCTAATCATCATTTCACACACCTCCAAATTCGACGCTTCCCAAAAACCCAACTTACACAAAACAGTCTGTAACTCTCTCGCATCGATGAATCCATCTCGATCCACGTCAAACACCTGAAACGCCTCCATTAGTTCCGGCAAGCTCGGTTCGTCGTCCTGGAACAACACCGAAATATCATCCGATCCCACACACTCCTTAATCTTCTCACCTTCAGGGATAAAAAAGATCCCAAGCGTCTCCATCACCATCTCCACGTCGTCTCTTCTCAGCCCTGCATCTCGTCCCTTCTCCAAGCAAGACTGTTGTTTTGAATCGGTTTCGGTAGTTGCGTTCTTCTTCCCGGAATGAACTGGCAAATCCACGTGGAAGAATTTGAGTTGGGGTTGGAAGAAAGAGATGAAACTATAATAGAACTTCTCACATCTAAAGCTCCGGGTGAGGATTTTGTGGAGGAAGAAATACTCAACTAAGTGATGCGATGAGAAAAAGGATAAGAGGCTGTTTGGGGATGCTTTACCCATTTGAATCGTGATTTGGGAGTGTTGGTTTGGATGAGACGAGAGAAAGAAAAGTGGAGAAATCAATGGACGATGAGTTGTTTGGAGAGGTTTGTTATATATAATGTAAGTTGTAGATGGAGTCGTGCTCGGAAGTTGCTAGTGCAGTGAGTAGTAGACTGTACGCAAATTACGGATTACTTAGGCGATTCGCGTGAAGAGAGATTGAAGTGGGGATATGACTTTTTGTCTCGTCCTTGTCGAGATCTGGACGGTTCATCATGTAAGGTCCAATCTAATAATGGATAGTAAGAAATTTTTACAACTACTTGTGCTTATCAGGCAGCCAGTCTTGAATGCTGAACAATGACACCGGTGGTCATCTTTTTTCTCACCGTCCATTTTTTTCATTCACCTGCGACCCACCTGAATGAATGTAATAGCCTAGTATTTGGTCCAGTGCATAGATCCAACGGTGCATCATGTACCCGGGAGGAAGATGGCCCCAGGATATCTCCTCGCGCGAATCTCCATATTAGTTTATACAGAATTGGAAAAAGGATTCCCTGGATGAGAGGCTTTATTAGCGCACTCACTCGCTTGAGATATATTTAATACTTCGCAAAAATATTACCAAATCCAAACACTAATATAAGATCAAGTCCATTCATCAGATATTATAAACTATTATAATTCCATTATATAAATTTAAATTTAAATAATGACATTTAGTTCCTTTTCGTTTATAACTGTTCGTACAACTGGGGCCCTCCTAATGAGAGAACCAGTTTTATATTTTCTGTATTAAAAAAGGGGAAGGATCATATTTCTTCGTAACTAATTAATTGACGTGATCATAAATACGTGTTAGATATATGAACGTGTTCCAGCAAACCTTCCGTTTATCACATACGAGCGATTACACTCGGCATTTCTACGCCTGAAGAAGTCATTGCAGGAAGTTTCTGCAAACCTTCGTGCTCGGTAATGCACCCTTGAATTTCCAAGGAAATTGTAGCGAAGAGAAAAACAGGCGCCATTTTACACGATGCAAGTGCTTTCGAGATCGCGCGAAGACACATTAAAGAGATTATTCGCGGCACATGTGACATTTTTACAAGTATAAGAGAGATCCGATCCATTAATTACGTTTTTCTCCTGATGAAATTATTATACATTAATGTACGATCATCAAATGACCCACTAGTTTTCGATAAAAATGGAGTTACTAAAAGATGAGGACTAGTATATATGTGTCCCTTATGATGATTAGATCTGAGATATTTTTGGAAGGGATTATCCTCACTATTTGTCCCATATGGTGAACGGTTCAGATCTAAATTTCATTTGCATTATTTCCACACGATGTGAATTGCTTCTTCAATCTCCCCTTCTGCATATCTCTAATTACTTTTTTTTGGTAGAAAATGCTGGAGTAGAGAATATCACTTGACAGCCTACTTTATCTGAAGTCTATACAACCAGTTCAACACAATCCAAACCGTTGATAAGAAGGGCCTCCCTATGGATGGACACCAAAGATTTGCAATCTGCAAAATACTATCATTTCAATTGATCCCATCAAAATTAGATGGACGAGTAAGAAAGAAAATGCAGTAGCAATCTAAACGCTACTCAAAGAAGGCGCCCTATTTAATGGCTACGATCGTCTGATCTTGGACATTTTGATGTAGCCACCCATTGTGGTGGTGGGACCCATTGCCATTTCTCCCAGCTTTAAATAAATAAAAAAAAAAAAAAAAGAAAACAGATTCGCCTGCTTAGCAACTTTTGGCCTGCTTCATTCCGGCCTGCTTCGTTCCATTTCGTTGTCCGTTCACATCATTTGGGCAGGTCCTGCTAGACTAAGGTGTCTAGGTCCGTCACCGAAGTTTCTTGGAAGGAGCCTTTCCTCCTAATCTGTCCATATTATAACACCGACTGCGGGAGACCTTTTTCCACCGCAATTAATTTCCAAATTGCCAATACATTGAAACGCATTTTAATTAGTGTGGTGGACATTTTGAAAATTTAAAAATCTGAATCCGTTAAAATTTTACTGGTAAATGAAATCAACGGTTAAGATTAAACCGATAATGCAAGTAGCTAACAACGACTTTACTTCTCCACGCCTACCATGCTTGAAGAAGACATTTTGTACATTCTCATTACCAACTTGATAAAATATTCATTTGGATCACAACCATGAAAACTATTTAAAATTGTTTTTTAAACTGCAACGTAATTAACCAATGTCATCGTCACTAATTGAGTTTTTTTAAAAAAATAAAAAATAAAAATAAAAATCTGCTTCTACTCTTCATCCTGACAAGCTGTACTTTATAAATGGATTTGCTGAAAGATACACCACATGATAACCAATGCATAACCTATGGTTAGCATCCATATATATACTTTCTTCCATATGGTGTGATCTAAAAGGGAAAAAGAAAAAGAAAAAGAAAAAGAAAAAGGAAAAGGAAAATCCCTCATGCCACATGATATGAAGGACATGATTACAAGAAATCTCTTTTGATGATTGGATGAACACTCACCACCATATGTGACATTGCATGCTTGATACATTAGGTGTACCCTTCCACGGTGGCGTGATTTAGAAGAACCTTATCTGGAGATCCGGTCTAGTTAACAACATGGTCAGTTGAATGTGGCAATTTGGCTATATTTTATTTTGTTCATTTGAAGTCACGTAGATTGACTGGTTGTTATGGTATCTCTCTTGAGGTCGTTCAGGGGGACTGTATGGATAAAACACATAAATGATGGTGAACCCCATTAAACCCCTGGGAGGACCGTCAGTTTCTAGCTAGGTCTTAGTAGAGGTAGTATGCTACGGTAACATGCCCTAGGTAACATAGGCTGGACCATGCGGACCACTTTTACAAAGGAAAAAAATACAAATACCAGCTTAATCCAAAACTTTTGTTATGCCAAAGAAGTTTTTAGAGGCAGGCGCTTGATCACCACCATTTCATGCAATGTAGTCACTTGTATTTGAATTTGCTTTATTTTTTGGATCATGTCCTAAAATGAGTGCATAAAATTGATTGATAATATAGATATACAATACATACATCAAGGTGAGCTCCATAATTACTATTTGGGCTTTACCGGACTTGGTGTTAATCCTGCCTAACCAAATCTACTCCATTCCTTTCTTAAACCAATAAAGCCTAGTGGATGAAACTTTGATAAGATAGGTCCACTCAAGTGTGTATTTGATCAAACAACTTTCATTCATACTATCATGTACACCTCAATCAGGGTCGACCAATTGTTTAAAGCCCAATTAATTCAGTCCAACTTAGTTAAACTCAGTCAAATTCAGCCAACCCAATCAATTCAATCGAATCTAGTCCAACCTGGTCAAACCTAATCAACTCATTCAACTCAATCCAACTTGATCCAACCCAGTTAACTCAATCATCTTAAAACTAAGCATAATTTCAAGTCCAGTTCAAGCATATACTTCGTCCCATTAGCACTTAGAACCACAATTAATAAAGCGCAACTAAGTAGACAAAGGGAAAATGCACCCCAAATGGCCCCCTGCAAAAACTAAGAGTCTTCCATATGGTGGGCGGCGTATAATGTGTCACCCTGCCCACCACATGGACAAATATCTTTTGCAGAGAGGTTAAGTAGGGTGACAACATCATTTAGTTATCTTAGTAAGCGTACTAAAGGAAGGAAATATTACTCTATCTTTGCTTTTCGCCAAAATTACAGCCTTTGCCCCTCGATCCAACAACTTGGATTGCGCCAGGTGATAACAGTCCATCCCAAGTCTTGGAGTGTCTTTTACCCATGGACTTTTCCATAATCACAAAAATGTTATCCTCAAAGGTTATAAATACCCGTTCCCTTTCATTTCTATTCATCCTTCACATCTCACATTTTTCACACATTAAGAAATCTCATAATCTCACATCTCTTAGATCTTCCACCCATTCACCAAGGAGAAGAAAGTGTAGTAAGAGAAGAGTTTCAGGTTCACTTTTTTTTTTTTTTTTTTTATTTACACACGCACACACACCCCCACACACTCATGCCACACGCACACACCCCACACATGCACGCCACCATGGGTATTCAAACCCCTTACCTGGTGTTGAAACTCCAAGGAGTCTACCACCCGGGTAAGAGTAAGGACCCAGTTTCAGGTTCACTTAGCCAAGCATACCCCTTAGCTACTTGACCCACCTAAAATAGCAATCAAAACCACTTAAGCCATCCTTTGTGACAAGTTTGTCCGCCCGTCACTAATTTCAAAGCTCAAATCAAGCTTCATTTATATTTCATTAGCATTGTGCATCATTCTCTCCATCTAACCTACTCGCTAGTTTAGACGGTCCAAGCGTATGCTCTGCGGCTCGCCAGTATATAGGATCTTGCCTATCAAAAACTTGGACCAATTAGGCTTCGACTGCTTCTTCAAGTGGGTAGATTAAGGTAAATTTATCTTATTTGGGCCATCGCTTGTTGCATGCACTACACCGCTACACTACATTACACACACATTTGCATCATTAGCAAACAAGAGCCAATCCAATCCCTGATATTATGTTTCTATGAAGTAGAGACTGTATATTTGTACGGGTAGAGAGAGTGCCAGACGCCTTCTCTCTCTAAAACTATGGTCCATTATATATCCATAATTTTTAATCACAAATCAGGAATTAGTTTAGGACAAGGAATCGAATGATATTCGATTCCTTCTCATAAGGTTTCTATAGGGTTTAGCAAACTATGGAATTTTGCTTAATTAGCTAGTGACAACTCCTATCAAATATAATCCCGTATACCCCAAATACACCGTGAAAGCCCCCGAAAAGGTGCCCCATGAGTGCAATCCAACATCTACAACTATGTGTCTGCCCCATCTTTGACAAGGAAGCGGATTGTGTACTAAGTATGCTTTTGCATTTTGAGTAAACTCTGTGGGGCCCACTATGATGTATGTATCTCATCCATGGCATCCATGCATTTCACTAGCTCATTTTAGAGCATGATACCAAAATTAAATCATATCCAAATTTCAAGCGGAGCACACCACATGAAATGTTAATTTGTGAATTGAATGCTTACTAGTGAAAACTTCCTAGGGACCACCCAAGAAGTGTTGGATCAAGCTGACATTTGTGCTTTCCCTGTATCTATTCCATTGTGACCTTACACCCAAGAAGTTGGATGACAAAGAAACATCACTACACTATGGGCCCAAAGAAGGTTTCAACGATCCCTGCCATTTTCTATGGTGTGGTCCACTTGAGCTTTGGATATGCTTCAATTTTAGGCTCATGCCCTAAAATGATATGAAAAAAATGGATAAATAATGTGGATAAGACACATATA
This sequence comes from Magnolia kwangsiensis, assembly GCA_037074715.1. Classification (NCBI taxonomy): domain Eukaryota; kingdom Viridiplantae; phylum Streptophyta; class Magnoliopsida; order Magnoliales; family Magnoliaceae; genus Magnolia; species Magnolia kwangsiensis. Next base: position 1,402,736 of record CM073572.1, read on the forward strand.
TCCCGCTTTGACCTATTATTTAAGTATTGACAACCATGATTTTACAAACATTACTTAATAACCAATCATATTTTCATAAAATAATCCATTACGATATATAGTCATCATTATAACAATCTAAAGTCTTGCCTATGTTCCCATTATATATTTTTGTATAATGGATTTAAATTTAAAAAAACTAGGTTAAAACTAAGCGGACAGTTAGAACTTTGCTCCACCCAACATCTTGAAATATAATGTAAGATGGAGCGAGCTTACACGTTCAGTGGGATTACATCCTTCCCCAAATTTGAAACTTCCAGATTTATATTAATATAAGTAAGCAATGAAAATACTAAATTTAAAGTCCGAACATTAATCAAAATAATGAATCATAAAGTTGACATGTGTGTAATGTTGGAATTGTAAAGATGATTTGAATGTAATATCTTTTCATAAGTTCTCATAAATAATAAATTTAACAAATATTATCTCTTATAACACCATATACAGTTGATGGCTAAGTTGTATTAATGCTTACACACATGTACCTCGTGATGAGGGAGCTATTTATACATTAGGTTGTCAAACTACTACTCTAGCTATATTTCTAGCATATGTTTATATGCACAGTCACACTCATATGCTATATGCGAAGGAAACTTCAAAAGGATTCAACATATTATAAAAATTTTCACCCAAATGATAGAATCGGCTTGTTTACTTGCTTTAGAGACTTTCACTAAAGGGTTGTGATCACCCTACCTATTAAGTCTTTTCAGGACATTCTCAAGATAGTGCACCTGCACCCGTAATCATTTAAAGATAACCTAAGGCCTCACAAAGTTTACTTAGTATGCAATCTTCTCCACTCTCATAATGGCCTATTGTATAATCAAGTCCCTTAAGTAGGCCGCACAACAGAAACTAGGGTTGTACACGAACCGAGTTAGCTCAGTTAGCTTGCTCAACTCGACTTTAAAAAGCTCGATTTGAAACTGAGTTCAAGCTTATTTTTTGAGCTCGAAAAAATTTCGAATCGAGCTTGAGCTTGCCTAAGCTCGACTCGACTTGGATTGAACCCTAACTCGAATTGAACCAGTTCGGTGACTCGGTTACTTTGATAATGATGTTACTCACCAAGTGTTTGATGAAATGACTCAATGAAGTGTCGGCTGGTAGCAAGGAAGGTATGTATATTAAACAAATACTATTTTCTCTTAATTTTGATGTTGCGTACAAAGTATTTGATGAAATACTTGTAAAACCATTGCTGCTGTTTTACATACAGTGAGAATGTGAAGGTGCAGTCCATTTGTTTATGAAAATGTTGCACAGATGGTTCGATCTTGGTTTGAACTCAACTCAAACTGGCATGAGCAGCTGACCGAACCGAGCCAAGTTGGCTGGTCAGGCTAGCCGAGCTGAGTTAGAGCTGGTGTTAGCTAATGGCTAAGCCGAGTCGAGCTGTGCCAAGCTTGACTCGATTCGACTCGTGTACACCTCTAACAGAAACAATTAGGATGAAATGGCCACCATTTGTTTTGTGTAGAATCCAATGTAATGCTTATATAACATCCAATTGATGGGCCTCATCAAGATGGACAATGGAATAATGTTATGCTAGCCCAATTGCTTGAGTACATAGTGGACGATCCACTTTAAAGAATGCATTGTGTGGACCTATTGTTAACAGCGACACACATCATTAGAGACTTACCTTGTTACGAGAGGCCCCATCTCACTCCCATGGGGTTGAAATCATTATCCAAAATTTACAGAATTCTAACACTCACGTTGGTCACATGATGTAAACATATAGATTTTACTTATAAAATTTCTGAGGTGGTCCACCGCAACTTTTGCGTTGAAGTAGGAAAATCCTACTTGTTGGATTATGATTAAGCCACGTCATCAAACACTGCATTTAATACATAGTGCTGAAAGCATTTATGATTACGTGGACCAATCACGATGCAAGAAAACAAATTTTCCTACTCATGGCAAGCATGTGTTGAATCATCAAGATTTTTGGATCAATAAGTTGTTTCTACATCACGGTGGGCTTGCCCACAGAATTGCCCATTTGTGGCTAAAGACGGGTGGGGTAGGATGCAATCCGCATACGTTTCTACTTAGAGTTGGGCACGGGACGACTAACTCGACTCGTCCTACTCGTTGGGACTTGACTCGATCCGAACTAAATGGGTGAGTTAGTTTGAACTGAGTAGGCTTCGCCCAATTCAAACTCAAGCAGAGTCAAGTCTGAGTTACCCAATAACTCGACCCGAAATTCAATCCATTAGATTTGACTCGATCTGAAACTAGACTCGACTCGAATTTGGGAATATATATAAAACCCTAGTTTTTAAGTATTTCTAAACCTACCCGCTGCACTCGACCTCGATCCAAACCCAAACTCTCTCTCTCTCTCTCTCTCTCTCTCTCTCTCTCTCTCTCTCTCTCTCTCTCTCCCCCCCCCCCCCCCCCCTCATCCTCCTCTTCCAAATCCAGCAACCACCTACCACCATCACCACCCTCCTCTCTCTTTCTCTCTCTCTCTCTCTCTCTCTCTCTCTCTCTCTCTCTACTCCATCCCTTCCTCCCTCTCTCTCTCTCTCTCTCTCTACTCCATCCCTTCCTCCCTCTCTCTCTCTCTCCCTCTCTCTCTCTACTCCATCCCTTCCTCCCTCTCTCTCTCTCTCTCTCTCTCTCTCTCTCTCTCTCTACTCCATCCCTTCCTCCCTCAATCCAACTAACTTGGTGCCAACTCGACTCAACTCAGTACTTTTAACCAGTTCGGACTAGGTCTGGATTAGTCTAGGGCATACCAGACTCGGATCGGGTCAAGCATGCTTGACTCGGTACCGAGTCGGGTCGAGTTCAGGTCAAGCATATTTCAAAACAGAATCTAGACGGGTCAGACCTAACTCGGTCTAACTCGACTCGATGCCCAGCTCTAAATTAATTAAATTCTACCCCATTAGTACCTAGCGTGATATTGAGGGTCAAATATTGCATATTAGACCCCAGTTATTGCCTAGATTTATGAACATGGTACCGTTTAATAGGCCAATTTAATCATGTTTGTGTTGCAAGGTGTAATTAGGAGCTTGGACAGAAATATGATGCTTAAAGTATGGATTTAATACTCAAAATTTACCAAAAAAAGGGACACACTCCAGGGGACCAAGATCGATGGATTTACACACCAGAAATCTGAGGAAATCGAGAAACTAAAACTCAAATGGCTTGAAAGTCAGCCAGAATGCAAGATCACAAGGTTTTCACCATCCGTTCAGCTCGAAACTTCATACACGGCCCGAGGACCGTAAATTAACCGTACACGTCAAATTTCGGCCATTGGATCCCTGTAGAAGAGGCCCAACGGATAGATCAGCCCATGCATCTTTGATTCAGGGCCCACCTGAGAATTGGATATGCTTCAAATTTATTCTCAACTGATCATATGACAAGACAAGATAGTTGGATGGAGAAGATTTCTCATAAACACTACATGTGGACCAAACTGGTTGTGGCAATGCATAGTGCACAAGTGCACTCAAGTGCATTAGACCTACTCGCACGGTCAGAGTCGGTTTGACCGAATTTCCTAAACAGAGACAGAGACTCTCTGTTCTCTCTTGCACATGACTATCCACTAAGACGTCGCTGGGCCACTTTCATCATTTGGACGGATGATCCAATCCATCCAAGGTGCTAAGGACGTCAAATCGATCGTACAAAGGAAGTTCTTCCAACCCCATGCTCGCATACAGAGGAAAATACTAGTCAAGGGCAGAATGGATGACAAGAAAGGAAATCCTATGGGCCACATCATCAGACAGTCAAAACCGTCTATTCTTAATCGGTTTTTCGTCCTGCATCTGATGGACAGGTTGGATTGTCCCATATAAATCAAAAATGGGCCCCACCAAGATCACAGAGCATGCTTGCGGCGCTCTGTTACGCGAGCTTTGTTTGCAGTCGGAACTAATGTTCCAGGTGGGCCATCACGAACGGCTCCTTTCGAAGATCCAGACCATTCATATGAAAGCCATGAAAAAACCATCCATAGGGACGTTTTCTTTTTACAAAAAATGGGACCAAAGTAGATCAGTTACGCTGTTTTTCTGCTACTGCAAAATAAATTACAAACTCTGCTGCATAAGAAACTCGCCACTTTTTCTCCCTTTCGCACCGACCTCTTGCTGTGAAAATTGTTACGCACTCTCAGCCGCCTCCAACAACCTATAAAAAGGAGAAGAAAGAGAGAAAGAAGGGATCCTTGGATCTTGGGGCTTCAATATGGATACAGAGAGGGAGAGTAGTTTAGATTTTTTTTTTCTTTATTTTCTTTGTTTCCTGTTTTCTTCAAGATTCAGTTAATCATGCCCGTGGTTTGATAAACTTCTTAGCTAGGGCTAAGAGGTGAAGCCTGTAGCATGATGGGAGACCTTTAGCTGATGCACTTTATTTATTTTGAACTGATGTGGATTTTAGTTTGATTATTAAGAGAATACTTTTAATTTTTAATGGTTTGTTATGACTGAAATTACAATAGATCTGCAATGTCTTTGAGTATTTCTTTCTCTTTTTTTTTTGTTTATGACGTCGGGAAGCTTTGTTATTCACCATCATCTCCTGGGCATGGTCGGATGACGGTACCCTTCCTAACCTTCATAGCAAGTTGATTGGTTAGTAATTAGTTTAATTCTATTGTTTGCTTTGTCTCCTGTGCATGGTTTGGTGATGGAATCCATTCTAATTCATATACCTTTCATCTCTTGAAAACTATATCAAAGGAAGTTCAGTTTTGATTATCATGGTTACACTCGTCACTGGATGAAGATGGACTCTAAGTCCAGTTGAGTTTTGATGCAAACATAAGATCTCCCTGACCTCTACAAGTGGATCCTCTGAATCCCTATTTTCCTTCCTCTGAATTTATAACGCCCTAAAAATTGGGGGTCGAGCAGGAGCTCAACTCCCGAGTTCCAACGCATCACTTATGCAACATAGATAATGATGATTAAATGATGACTGTATTAGTGGATTAAACATGAATAAGATTATACCAAAACAGCATATCATACTCCAGAGACAGTTAATGTACGCAAACGAAAAATTAAGGAATATAAATAAGCATAGGTAAAACGTATAGACCGTTACTGATCTCTAGAGTATGAATACATTTCCAGGTCCTATAAATACAAGTGTTATTTCAAAATACAAAACATCAAAAGTGGTAATCCTCTACAAAGCATGAACCCTGAAGTCCCGTTGATTCAGAATGGTCTACGTGAACCCGCCTGAACACTGCATATACGACAATGCCTTCTCATCATCCTCGAAGTCTGGCTCTGCCTCGCAGGCATCACCATCACCTGCAGCTAAGACAGAGTCTGGTTGGTGTTTAAAATATCGTCCCAGAACGTGGGAGTGAATGATCAACTCAGTGGGACAATACAACAAAGGTTAACATGTTATCAATTCAGTCAAGTAGTAATAATAAAGCAATACAATCAAACATTCCTAAGTACTCTGGTTAATGCAAGAATGGTATGTATAAATGATGCATGCCCTCGCCTGCACTCCTTCTGCGATCTTCATCTCACGGTCACGCATGTCAGTCACTTCCTTAGTGCACTACCCAACGTCAAACGGCACATGCAGTGTGGTGCATGAACATGATTACCAAGTTCTTATTAATCCTTTTCATATAGCAGGATTGAGAAACTAAGGTACCTCCCTTATATCAATTCTCAAACAATGATCCATTCTAGGGTCATCAGTTCTAGTAAATTTCATACGATGTTGCAGTTCTAGGTCACTACAAAGGGCTCGTCACCTGTGTATGCCTAGTTTATACTCTGGTTGCTACGGAAAGGCTCGTCACCTCAGCGCAGTCTCAAAATATACTCGAGGTCACTACAAAGGGCTCATCACCTGATCAGTGTAGGCCGATAGCTCGAATATAGTGTCCCATACCACCGTATTCGGCTCACTAGTTACTACGAGGAGGTTCGTCGCCCCAGCGTAGGTCGACAGCTCAACCACGGTGTCCCATACCACCATGTCCAGCTCATGAGTCTTAGCGGATTGAGGTACCAAGGTTAATAGGGTTTCTACTAGTGAGTTTGGTACCTTAGGTTCAAGCAGTAGCGTCCATACATAGTGAACATACATCGGGCCAATCGGATTACTTGACGAGCTTGACTAGCACGAGCGCACATCGAGTTGAATGACATGAAGTGCTAAGCTCTCCGTGTGGCCTAACCACTGTCGTTGACCGAAGTACGGCTCGAATTCATCGAACACGTCCTTCATGGCAAACAACCTCAACCACCAAATCAAGGCCTGTTACCGATTGTCTGGACTATTTCGTAGTCCCAACTACATTCAATTACAACAAGGAATCATATAAAATAGTCAAAGTAGTAATGAATAAATAATTCAAATCCTATAATCATTTGAGCATTTTATGGAATACAACTTAAACATGAATTCACACATATGCATTCCATAAATAAAACATATACTATAACATAAGGCACATGGAGGGAATCATATACATAGTTAAGGTAGTTGAGAATCATATCTCAACACGTACACAAAGTACAATTTACTTAATACTAGCTCATTCAGACATTTGTACAAACACTTAGTCTACACCTTCAAACATACATAATGTATGTTCGTTATAATACGCATTATGGCAAATCCTTGCGCCAAGGAGTTGTCATACATACCACAGGCATATATTTATGACCGATAATCATGGCAAGCATAAATCCAAATTCCATACCGATACAGACATTTCAACACACACTTGATATACACTATAATCAACATAGTTCGTGTATTTACGTAAAGCGAAACAAACTTCGCATTTGGCATGTGAAATGGCACCCTTGACAGTTACAAATCATTAACTGGCATTGAAAGCCTTGAAAACCATAACCTAAACATATATAGTTCGCACCTTTCACCGGTAAATGCGTAATGGATTCGTTTTAGACGTTTAGTCCTTGTTAACAGCGGATTGTTAACCTATAACATGAGTTAGGTTAGCTATTTTATCACTTTAGCTATATGAAGTCCTAAAACAGATTAGGATTAAGTTGTCTTACCCAAGTATGTTGTCGGAAATGTTGGATTTGTGATTCAGATAGGGTAACTAAGTGCGGGGAGCAACGAGATCCAATCCCAGGATGAATATCCAACTCTCCCTCTCTCTTTCTCTCTCTCTTTCCTTTTCTTTTCTTCTCTTCTCTTCCTTAGGGTTTTGAAATTCGTATGAAATATGAGAGAGAGGGTTTAAAGCCCTTATATAGGCCTAGAACTAATGGGAATGGCCACAGGGTCATGGTATACTTGAGTTATAGCCAAATAGGGCCTGTTCCGATCTAACGGAGCACTTCCGGAGGCCCCTTTGCTGAATGCGGTCGGACTTAAGCTCGTGGACATTGGATCTAGGTCAAGCTGAGTTTTCGGTCCAATTGAATTTACAGATTAGACGTAGCGGACCAGTTTCAGTTCGACGGTCACTGATATCCGATCAGGGCCACAAGTGCACTAACATGTGTGAGAAATTTTTCCTGATCCGAGGGTGTATTTAGGTCAGATTCTGACGGTCTGAATCCTTATATCGGGCCCGCAAGCGACATGACTCAGATTATTTAAATTCGGATTTTATTTCTAAGAATATTCACATTTCTCACGCACTTCGCTCCGGGCTCAAGCAAATAGCTTCGAGATACTATCTGAACTTGATTTCCGAGGTGGTCGTCAAGTCTAACAAGACGGTCATCTTTGTATAGTTTCGTAGTTATTGGACTTTCAACGTACAGTCCAAGTCTGATACGAAGTTTTCAGATGCTCTTGAGAACAACTTAGTTTAGATATTAATCCTAGGTTTTAGGGTAATGTAGCGTTAACGATTTCACAAGTTTTGGGTCTTGTGGATCGTATTTAAAGTAATTAGTATTAATTTCCCAAGTAATCTAGTTTAGTACTAGCTAATTATCATTTAATTTCTAAAGGATTTGGTCCTTAGTGATTTCTACCTGAGGTGGTACTCAGGTCTTTGTACAGATTTTTTCGAGACGTTACAAAATTTCTTAAGTTTTATATTATTAACTCACCATTATTTCTTAAATTCTATTTGATTTATATTACATCTTAGTCTAGTTCTAGTTCTACTTAGTTTCAGATAACATACAGGTTCCAGTCCCTTGGGATTCGACCTCAGTCTTACCGAGTTTATTACTACATCACAACTCTGCACTTGGGGAGTGAACACGCGAGGTACCCACAAGTGTTTTCTAAAGAAAGAGAAATTTGGGACTGTGGACCCCACCTTTTATCCAACTGTTTTTATGAAACAATACAAACTTATTTTGGGAACTTAGACCTACTCGTACAGATAGTGAATTTGAGGACGAAATACCCCTCCTTTCACAGAAACGGATTGGGTACTCCCCTTGCCACCAGCCAATGGCGGATGGTCGGTGGTCTATGGGCCCCACCATGATGTATGTTTTTCATCCATGCCTTCCATATATTTTTCCACATCATTTTATGATATGAGACAAAAAATGAGGTATATCCAGATCTCAAGTGTACCACATTACAGGAAACAATGTTGAATGAGCGTCAACCATTAGAAACCTTTAGGGCTCACTGTGATGTTTATAAGAAATCTTCCCCGTCTAAGTTCATTCATAGGGTCACAAAGACCTGGATGAATAGGAAAAACAAATTTCATAATGATCCAAAACTTCTGTAATCCCTAAAAGGGTTTCAATGGTAGACGTTCAATTCCCCACTGCCTTTTATAGTGTGGTTCACTTGATAGTTAGATTTATCTTATTTTTCATCTCAAGCCTTAATATGAGCTTGCCAAATAGATGGACAGTTTGGATATAACATAGACAACATGATGGGACCCACAAAAGCAACACAAAAAAAAAAAAACACACACACACACAGAGACTACCGCGGCACTACCGTCCGCGCAGTCTGGCTACGGTTATAACCATCGCATAGGATTTTTTAGTCAAACTCGCTGGACACGTCTGGACTTTTTCGATAATATCGAAAGACCTTCGATATATCGAAGTTACGATTATGTCTACGGTTATAATCCGTAGCTGTAGGGTCCCACTGACCCTAACCCACTAGGTTTTTTTTTTCGTTGTAATCCACATGACATTTTGTGGGTCCCATTATGAGGTATGTGTTATATCCAAACTGTCCATCTATTTGATGAGCTCATATTAAGGCTTGAGATGAAAAATAAGACAAATCTAGCCACCAAGCAGACCACACTGTAAAAGGCAGTGGAGGATTGAACGTCTACTATGAAATTTTAATGGTGGATCATTATGAAATTTGTTTTTCCTCTTCATCCAGGTCTTTCTAACCTTATGAATAGATTGGATGGAAAATATATGTTAAGGTGGGCCCTACAAAATTTTTAACGGTGAAAATCAATTTTCCCGCTGCTCTGTGGTGTGGTCCAGTTGATCTTTGGATATGTTTCTTTTTTTTATAATGCTCCCAAATGATCTTGAAATATGGATGAACGTTGTGTGTTGAGGGTCAAATATTGCATATTAGACCCCAGATATTGTCTGGATTTACGAATATAATGCTGTCTAATGGCTCGTTTTCTCATTCTTATGTGGCAAAGTGATTTTATGAGCATGGATGGAAAAAGGACGTTAAAAGTTGAGATTTAACGATCTGATGACGCCAAAGTCAAGGGACACACTCCAGGGGACCAAGATTGACAAATATACACGGTCAGAAATCCGAGAAAAGTTAGAAATTGAAGTTCAAGTGGCCTGAAGGACGTCCAGAATGCAAGATCACGAGGTTCCCACCATCCGTTCGGCTCGAAACTTCATACGTCGCCTGAGGACCATAAATTAACCGTACATATAAAATTTCAGCCATTGAAGATCTCGGAAAGTGCCCCAACTGACAGATCAGCCCATAAACCGTTGATTCTGGGCCCACCTGATATCTGGAACTGCCTCAAAATTATTATTGACGCCTTAAATGAGGAGTCAAAACAGATGGACGGTGCAGATTTCTCCAAAACAGTGCAATGGACCCCATATGAGATGAGCGTGTACAGTGCACATGTGCACTCACCGTGCATGGCAAGTGTCAGAGACGGCTTGACCGTCTCTGACCGAAAGAAAGAAAAAAAAAAAAAAAAAAAAAAAAAAATTTTGCAGCGGACGCACGGCCGCGGCCGTTTTTGCGAACGGTAGTGGGCCCCACCCATTGCTCGTATGGCCAATCTGATCCGTTCACCGTGTAGAGGGGCTCGAATACTACAAAAACATGCTGAATTCTTGTACCCATGCGTGCACACGTGTGAGATACAGAGGCCACAAAATGGCTGCTCGGTAGCGTTCAAAACTGATTCTTTTGTGATTTCTTCTCTGGGACACGTCAATGGACGTTCAAAACCACCCATTCTTGACTGAAATTTCGTTCTGAATCCAATGGATGGGGTGGATTTTCCAGAAAATGCTTCTGTGGGGCCCACCGACCACAACAGCGAAATGGTGCGAAAGGTTTCGCACATCCGCGAAAACTGACTTTTTCGGACGGTTTTGGCCCACCATCTTTGATCTTATGGCAGATCTGAACCGTCTATCATGTAGAGGACCCAAGAAAGTACTAAGGGACGGTGTTTCTTTAGAATTTGAGCGAGGAAAGTGGCGTGTTTCATGGTACCGAACTTGGCTGCGAAAATTACACTCCGTGTCCTGCTACAACTCTGTCACTGACTCCAGCCTTTCAGCAGCTATAAAAAGAGGTTTTTGGACGTGGGGAGCATTCATTCAGGGTCTGGGGAGGAAGAACAGAGGGCTCGAGCTTGGGTTTCAATGTGGGCAGAGGAGAGAGAGAGGAGCTTGATTTTTTTCTTTCCCTTTTCTTTTCCTTTTCTTTTTCTCTTTATTTATTTGGATTGAGCCTATCCATGGCAGGCTAAATCCTCCTAGCTAGGGCTAGGAGGTGAAGCTTGTAGTGAGATGGGAGATTTGGTTTTATTTTAATTTTAATTCATGAATTGACGTTGATTTTAGTTAATTAATATGGGAATGTTTTAGGTTTTTAATGGTCTGTTGTGACTGAAATTACAATGGGTCTGTAATGGCTTTGAATATTTCCGTTCTCTTTAATGTTTATGATGTCAGGAAGCCCTGTTGTTCACCATATTCTCCTGGGCATGGTCGGATGACGGTACCCTTCCTAACTTACATACATGTGATTGGGTGGTAATTAGTTTGATTCTGTTGTTTGCCATAGTCTTTGGGCATGGTTTGGTGATGGAATCCATTCTAATTTATCTTCCTTTCATCTCTTTGAAAACTAGATCAACGGCAGTTCAGTAATTTTCATGATTTTTGATGCAAGCATAAGTTCTCCCTGATCTCTACAAGTGGATCCTCTGAATCCTTAGTTTTCTTCTCTGATATCTCCTAATTTTTAGATAATAGTTTTACAATTATTCCTTAATTTCTAGTTGATTTAAATTTCATCTCATTCTAGTTCTAGTTCTAGTTCTAGTTAGTTTTAGATAACGTACAAGTTTCAGTCCCTTGGGATTCGACCTCGGTCTTACCGAGTTATTACTACATCACAACCCTGCACTTGGGGAGTGAACAAGTTTTTGGCGCCGTTGCCGGGGACTGTCGACTACGTTTTTCTGAAATTAATTAGTTTTAGGATTAGTTTAAGGTTAAGATTTTTACTAACTTTAGTTTTAGGTTTAGATTTTCCTAATTTTTTTTAGAACTAACTTGTTTTGTCTTATTTTGTAGGATCTTAATATAAGAATCTCTAGTATGGTAACATCTTTCTAACTTCTCCCCCTCTTACTCTCCACTTTGCTGTAGGACCTTCTCTTCTATTTTTCATAGGATTAAATTCAAGTTAAGGATTTCATCATGTATATGCACGAGTGGCAACGTCAGTATGCTGAGAAGAATAACTTATTTTGGAATGATGATGATATAAATCAACCTATGTCTCAAAACTTTTCTAAAACTATCATTGAAAACCGATCAAAATATAAAAATTCACCGGTTAAGAAGTCTTTACGTGATTATATACAGGAGAACAATTACACTCCACGGATTAACAAAACAGTACGTGAGTGTTGGGGTTATCATAACTATGGTTGTGAAAATTATTATCATCCATCAGATAAAACAATGCGTGATTGTATCATGAGTGATAATAAGTATTACTAACCAGCAGATTCTCCCACTTATGATCAGTATGACTATAACCAGTGAAAACATCAAAATTAGGAAAATGAACCAACTACATGTTATAATGATTATTCTCTTGGATCCCCTACCTTTGAGATCCATCCAGAAACGATCCAAGAGGATTCATATCAGCGTAATCTTTCGGCCTGTCTTGTGGAAATGAGAAAAGTAATGGAAACAATGAAAGGACTCGATGCGCGTCTTGATAGGATAGAGGAGGCTCGGTCATCTCAGCCACGACCTAATCTAGAAATACAATGCAAAGAAAGTGATCCGCAGTCATTTTTAAAAGAATCTGGAATTTGGAATGAGGAGTTGGATTCCGTTAATGAGCATGTGGTTCAATTTCCCGATGAGTCAATCTCAATGACTATTCGAAAGAATGGTGAAGATACATGGGTGTCTTTTAAATACATTGATGATGACACACCTTCCTTACATGACACACAAGATTTCAATGATGAGGAAGAGGTTAGTTTATGCGAACCTCAACCCATGCTAGGTGTAGAATGTGAGGAAAGTGATCCCATCCCAAATGTGCACTACATTGGACTAGACAATGATGCGTATTGGGATGATGATCATGAATGTGCAGCCCAAATTCTCCCTGAATCAATCTCAAATCTGGTCCGGGTCAACGATCAAGACATGCACGAAGTGATCAGTCAGGAAGATCTACTCCACTCATCTGACATGCCTGATTTAAATGTGGAGAATGAACTTCTTACAACCGACTCTTCTAACTCTTGTGAGACATGTTTAGACCACTCTCTTGAATTGAATGATGATATGATTCGGGAGGAGGAGTTGCCCGCTACGACTCTGGAATTTGAAACCACTCATTTGAGGCCACCATTTGAGCTGCAAACAATTGAGAATTCAGCGCCTCAATTGAGTAATTTCAATGAACAGAGTGATCACATCAATGCTTCACTTACTGATTTTCAATCTATCTGTGCAGGACTGGAGCAAGAGAGCGTACCTCTATCCACTTTCAAGGATGATGGATTCTTTGCGCAGATCATCACAAGCCACAAAAACGAGTCACGCGCATCTGAATTTCCCAACTCGTGGGATTGCTTGGCACACTTTGCGGTTTCAAACGATCCCATGTTAAAAGACAAAGTGGATACCTTGCGAGACAACATCTCGGTAGTCATCACTGACCGAACGAACCCTTATTCTGAAACCCTCTCTTCCCCTGATCCTAAACGTCTACTAGTAAAGGAAGAGGAGCTGAATCTAAAACCGAAGTTTGGAGCTTCGGAATATGTTGAGACTACATTACTTTTTAAGAAGTTTTCTAAACTTTATTTACTTGTAGTCTTTGATTCACCATGCAATACTAACGTTGAAACTTCTTCTGTCTTAGGTGAATCGTATAAATTATGGATACCTCAAGCAATTCAATGGAAGATTTTTTATGAGGTACATAAGTCTCTCTGGAAAGTCATGCTCCAGGGCACCCAAGCCTATTATAAAAAGGGCTTTTGAATGATCTTATTGAGAAGCTTATTGAGAGACTTATCAAGATATTGGCCGGAAGGGGAACCTTGCGGGATGATCGATTCAATGTTTGTGGGTAACATTACTGCAAACCCTCACGAGACTACAACTCGTCCACTAGGGATAACCTAGGGGTTTAAAGGCTTGTTGCATACGCTAAATGCAATCGAGAGCACCTGCGAAAGTGGTATAGGTAGGATTTTATTTTTGTTATTTTTGTTCTGCTTTCTCTCTCATGCTGACAAGCTTCCATGCCGTGATCTATTGGAAACTCTCTTGATTCGTTATTCAGGTACTATCTTCCCATCACTTCTCATTTACTTTCATTGTCCCATATGCATTGCATGCTCATATCTTTTACATTGAGGACAATGTAGATTTTAGGTTGGGGGTGGGAGATTAGGCTTCCTAATCCGTATTTTCTTGGTCTTGAGCAACAATTGTGAAAAATTCTGAAAATTTTTATGAATTCAAAGTGATTTTGATGGATACCCTTGATTTAGAAGTTCAAGATAAATAATGTTGGATTTATGACTCTTGAATTCCGTATCTGTTAGATTTCATAGTTAAGTGAATTATTAATCCATGATTAGAAGTTGTAAACATTGATTGAATCATGATTTCAGGACACGTCTTGCTTACACATTAAGATTTCAGTTCCATATCGAAGGATTAACTTGGTAATCACTAAGCATGAAGGGAACCAGTCTGAAATATCTTGCCATCAGGGTATAAAAATTGAACAGGTTGGGCAATTAATCTTCACCATGGGTTTGCTCCCTACAGGTGAAGGTTTGATTCCCCAAGGTTAAACATTCAAAAAAATATATTATTAGGTAATTGGTCTTTTGCCATAGGTTTACTCCCTATTGGTAAGGATTTGATTCCTCTTTTTGGCATGACTATTAATGGAAAAATAAAAAGTTGAAAAGATCAAAAGATGAAATTTATGAGGCAAGTTTGGTTATCATGAATTCTCTTGCTGGTTACCAATGAGATCCTGAAATAACAAATTCAATCTTAATATGATTAGCTGAGATTACACTATACATCCATGGATCTCAATGTTTAAAATTTTTCTAATTGAAGGATTAATGCTTTACACTTGATTATGAAGTCTACGGTGCGCTTAAGCTCAGGAGAATACAATTTCTAACATTCATGAATATTAAATTTCTCGTATTTTGTTCAAAATCTCACTTGGTTTCATAGAAAGTTCTCTTATAATTCTCAACTTATTTTTCGCATACTTTGCTCGGGACTAGCAAAATGCTGGTTGGGGGTTGTGTTGAGGGTCAAATATTGCATATTAGACCCTAGATATTGTCTGGATTTACGAATATAATGCTGTCTAATGGCTCGTTTTCTCATTCTTATGTGGCAAAGTGATTTTATGAGCATGGATGGAAAAAGGACGTTAAAAGTTGAGATTTAACGATCTGATGACCCCAAAGTCAAGGGACACACTCCAGGGGACCAAGATTGACAAATATACACGGTCAGAAATCCGAGAAAAGTTAGAAATTGAAGCTCAAGTGGCCTGAAGGACGTCCAGAATGCAAGATCACGAGGTTCCCACCATCCGTTCGGCTCGAAACTTCATACGTCGCCTGAGGACCATAAATTAACCGTACATATAAAATTTCAGCCATTGAAGATCTCGGAAAGTGCCCCAACTGACAGATCAGCCCATAAACCGTTGATTCTGGGTCCACCTGATATCTGGAACTGCCTCAAAATTATTATTGACGCCTTAAATGAGGAGTCAAAACAGATGGACGGTGCAGATTTCTCCAAAACAGTGCAATGGACCCCATATGAGATGAGCGTGTACAGTGCACATGTGCACTCACCGTGCATGGCAAGTGTCAGAGACGGCTTGACCGTCTCTGACCGAAAGAAAAAAAAAAAAAAAAAAAAAAAAAAAAATTTTGCAGCGGACGCACGGCCGCGGTCGTTTTTGCGAACGGTAGTGGGCCCCACCCATTGCTCGTATGGCCAATCTGATCCGTTCACCGTGTAGAGGGGCTCGAATACTACAAAAACATGCTGAATTCTTGTACCCATACGTGCACACGTGTGAGATACAGAGGCCACAAAAGGGCTGCTCGGTAGCATTCAAAACTGATTCTTTTGTGATTTCTTCTCTGGGACACGTCAATGGACGTTCAAAACCACCCATTCTTGACTGAAATTTCGTTCTGAATCCAATGGATGGGGTGGATTTTCCAGAAAATGCTTCTGTGGGGCCCACCGACCACAACAGCGAAATGGTGCGAAAGGTTTCGCACATCTGCGAAAACCGACTTTTCCGGACGGTTTTGGCCCACCATCTTTGATCATATGGCAGATCTGAACCGTCTATCATGTAGAGGACCCAAGAAAGTACTAAGGGACGGTGTTTCTTTAGAATTTGAGCGAGGAAAGTGGCGTGTTTCATGGTACCGAACTTGGCTGCGAAAATTGCACTCCGTGTCCTGCTACAACTCTGTCACTGACTCCAGCCTTTCAGCAGCTATAAAAAGAAGTTTTTGGACGTGGGGAGCATTCATTCAGGGTCTGGGGAGGAAGAACAGAGGGCTCGAGCTTGGGTTTCAACGTGGGCAGAGGAGAGAAAGAGGAGCTTGGTTTTTTTCTTTCGCTTTTCTTTTCCTTTTCTTTTTCTCTTTATTTATTTGGATTGAGCCTATCCATGGCAGGCTAAATCCTCCTAGCTAGGGCTAGGAGGTGAAGCTTGTAGTGAGATGGGAGATTTGGTTTTATTTTAATTTTAATTCATGAATTGACGTTGATTTTAGTTAATTAATATGGGAATGTTTTAGGTTTTTAATGGTCTGTTGTGACTGAAATTACAATGGGTCTGCAATGGCTTTGAATATTTCCGTTCTCTTTAATGTTTATGATGTCAGGAAGCCCTGTTGTTCACCATAGTCTCCTGGGCATGGTCGGATGACGGTACCCTTCCTAACTTACATACATGTGATTGGGTGGTAATTAGTTTGATTCTGTTGTTTACCATAGTCTTTGGGCATGGTTTGGTGATGGAATCCATTCTAATTTATCTTCCTTTCATCTCTTTGAAAACTAGATCAACGGCAGTTCAGTAATTTCCATGATTTTTGATGCAAGCATAAGTTCTCCCTGATCTCTACAAGTGGATCCTCTGAATCCCTAGTTTCCTTCTCTGATATCTCCTAATTTTTAGATAATAGTTTTACAATTATTCCTTAATTTCTAGTTGATTTAAATTTCATCTCATTCTAGTTCTAGTTCTAGTTCTAGTTAGTTTTAGATAACGTACAAGTTTCAGTCCCTTGGGATTCGACCTCGGTCTGATTTTTTTTTATAATGCTCCCAAATGATCTTGAAATATGGATGAACGTTGTGGATATAATAAATACATAACTGTGAGGCCCATGTAACTTTGATCTCTTTTAAGCGGGGCGAACATGAAATTGAGCGGGGCAAACTAAAAATTGAGCAAGGCAAACATGAAATTGAGCGGGGCCAACGAGAAATTGAGCGGGACAAACATGAAATTGAGTGGGGCAAACTAGAAATTCAGTGGGGCAAATTGAAAATTGAGACGGGCAAACTAGAAATTTAGTGGGGCAAACCAAAAATTAAGCGAGGCAAACATGAAATTGAGTAGGTGTTGAGGGTCAAATATTACGTATTAGACCCCAGATATTGTATGGATTTACGAACATAATATTGTTTAACGGCTGATTTAATCGTATTTATGCTACAGGTTGATTTTACAAGCATGTGACTGAAAAGGGTGCTAAAATTTTGGAGTTAACGTTATGATGATCACCAGGGCAAGGGAAAGACTCCAGGAACTAAAATCGACAAATATGCACGCCAGAGACCTGAGAAATTCCAGCCGTTCACCTGCAAATGGCCTGAGATTGGTGGAGAATACAAGATCATAAGGTTTCCACCGTCAGATTGACACGAAACTTCATACATAGCCTGGGGACCATAAATGAACCGTACACGTTTAATTTCATCCCATGGAGCCTTGTGGAAGTGGCCCAATGTACAGATCAGCCCCGAAAATCTTAATTTCAGGCCCGCCTAGTACCTGTAAATGCTTCAAAATTGGATTCAATGGCTTAAATGATATGGTAGGATGGATGGACGGAGCGGATCTTGTGTAGACATCATGGTGGGACCCACTTTTCAAAGTAAAGTGCACTGAAGGGGTGCACTCGTTGTTCACTATTAAAAAAAACAATTCGGTCAGCGTAGCTGACCCGATAATTCTCATTCGAAAATAGAAATTGCCATTTCCGTTTACGCAGGTTTCGCACCGACTTAGATTTCGGCCCCCATCATTCATCATGTGGTCCATCTGGACCATCCATTCATCCCAGGACGTCAAACCGACCATACACACGGTGGTGTTTCAGACCCATGCAGTCTACGTCCGAAAATCTCGTCCGCTGCGTCTAACGGACGGTAGAATAGAAGATCTCGTGGGCCTCACCAAAATCACTAAAAATTCACCATTCCCTGACGATTTTTCGCCAAAAATTCAATGGACGGTATGGATTGTCCATGTAATGTCGTCCTGGGGCCCACCGACCATCACAACGAGTGTAGGTGTGACCTCTGTTTCGCAACAGAGGACGCTGATTCATGTTGTGGGTCCCATACATTGTACATATGAACAATCTGGACCGTCCATTAGACCAAAATGGTCCATGTTACCACTGCCTAGGTGGCATTATTTCAGAATATCGCGAGGATCTAAATCCAATCCGTCAAATGTAAGATTGACGGCAGAATAGAAGATTAAGTGGGCCGCATCAAAAGACGTCCAAAATTATCCATAACCGGCCAAAATTTCAAGCTGAACAAGATGAATGGAATGGATTTCCTTCCTGACCTCAATCAAGGGCCCACCAACAAGGACAGATGCGTAAGATGAGTTGGCTGCGTAAGTGGGAGTTGCGAAACTCCACCGACAATCTGCTATACGAAGTGGCCCTTCTGCCGACTCCAGAACTGGCTTCCTTGCTGGCTATAAAAGGAGAAGAAAGGGAGAGAGAGAGATATTCAGACCTTGGGAGGAGATCTTGGCTTGGGTTGGAACGTGAGAGAGAGACAGGGAGTAGAGTTTCTTTTATTTTATTTTTTGTTTTGTCTATTTTTGTTTAAGAGATTTAGTTTAATCATGGCTGGCTAATCCTCTTAGCTAGGGCTAAGAGGTGAAGCTTGTAGTGAAATGGGAGTTTTTATTTTATGTTTTTAATTTAAATTCATGAATTGACGTTAATTTTAGTTGATTATTATAGGAATGTTTTAAGTTTTTAATGGTCTGTTGTGACTGAAATTACAATGGGTCTGCAATGGCTTTAAGCATGTTCCTTCTCTTTTATGTTTATGACGTCAGGAAGCCCCGTTGTTCACCATAGTCTCCTGGGCATGGTTGGATGTCGGTACCCTTCCTAACCTTCATACATGTGATTGGTTGGTAATTAGTTTAATTCTATTGTTTGCCATAGTCTCTTGGGCATGGTTTGGTGATGGAATCCATTCTAATTCATATACCTTTCATCTCTTGAAAACTAGATTAACGACAGTTCAGTAAATTCCATGATTCATGAAACAGGCATAAGATCTCCCTGATCCCTACAAGTGGATCCTCTGAATCCCTAGTTTTCCATTCCTCTGATTTTTTTTAAGTTTTAGATAATAGTTTCACAATTATTCCTTAATTTCTAGTTGATTTAAATTTCATCTCATTCTAGTTCTAGTTCTAGTTAGTTTCAGAATACATACAAGTTTCAGTCCCTTGGGATTCGACCTCGGACTTACCGAGTTTATTACTACATCACAACCCTGCACTTGGGGAGTGAACAAGTTTTTGGCGCCGTTGTCGGGGACTGACGGGTACGATTTTCTGAAATTAATTAGTTTTGGGATTAGTTTAAGATTAGGTTTTAATTTTTTCTGATTTTTAGAAACTAACCTATTTGCTTTGTAGGATTTTAAGATAGAAACTTCTAATTCAGTAAGCTCTTTCTAATTTCTACTTTCTAGTTTAAGACGTTTCTGATTTGTTTTCTACTTTCTTTTTTAAGAATTTCTTCCTTTTATCTAGAAATTAGTTTACTTCTAATTAGGAATTTTCTATTCTTAGACTTTCTATTTCTAGAAACTAACTTGTTTTGGTTGTTTCACAGGATCTTAACATTGTACTCCAATCTGGTAACTTCTCTCTAACTTCTCCTCTCTCTTACTTTCCACTTTGCTATAGGACCTTCTCTTCTATTTTTCATAGGATTAAATTCAGATTAAGGGTTTCATCATGTATATGCACGAGTGACAACGTTAGTATGCTGAGAAGAATAACTTATTTTGGGATGATAATGATATAAATCAACCTATGTCTCAAAACTTTTCTGAAACTATCATCGAGAACCGATCAAAATATAAAAATCCACCGGTTAAGAAGTCCTTACGTGATTATATGCAGGAGAACAATTACACCCCATGGATTAACAAAACAGTACGTGAGTGTTGGGGTTATCATAACTATGGTTGTGAGAATTATTATCACCCATCCGATAAAACAATGCGTGATTGTATCATGAGTGATAATAAGTATTACCAACCAGCAGATTCTCTCACCTATGATCCGTATGACTACAATCAGTGGAAACATCAAAATTGGGAAAATGAACCAACAACATGTTATAATGATTATTCTCTTGGATCCTCTACCTTTGAGATCCAACCAAAAACGATCCAAGAGGATTCATATTAGAGTGACATGGCCTGTCTTGAGGAAATTTGAAACGCAGTGGAAACACTCATGTCGCGCCTTGAAAAATGTTGAGGGTCAAATATTGCATATTAGACCCAGTAATTTCTTGGATTTATGAGCATGAGAACCGTTTCATACCCGATTTAACCGTGTTTATGTTGCAAGGTGATTTTATGAGCATGGACTGAAAAATGATGCTAAAAGCTTGGATTTAACGCTCTGATGATCACCAAGGCAAGGGACGTACCCAAGGGGAGCAGGATCGACAGATTTACATGACAGAAACCCGAGAAAATTGAGAAACTGACGTTCAAATGGCCTGAAATTGGTCTAGAACACAAGATCACAGGGTTCCCACCATCAGTTTGGTTCAAAACTTCATACGTAGCCTGAGGAGCATAAATTAACCGTACATGTCAAATTTTAGACATTGGATCCCATTAAAAGTGTCCTAATGGACAAATCAGCCCACAATTCACTAATTCGAGGCCCACTTGGGATCTGGATATGCTTAAAATTTAGAATCATTCCATTATATGAGGATACAGGAAGGATGGATGGAGGAGATTTTGCAAGATCATCATAATGGACCCGACACTACACTATGTGTACATGGGGTACACATGCACTTGCAGTGCACCGAATTGTCAAAGTCGGTCAACAGACCTTTTGACCGATAGTGGCTCACCAAGCTTCGTTCGTAACTCTATTGCGGAATAGAGACTCCGTAAGCTTGCGTTGGGATATTGGTGGGGTCCATATCCAAGTTCTAATGAGAAATCCACACCGTCCACCAAGTTGCTCTCGAAAAATCGATCGAAGATGAATGGTTTTGGGTCTGTTGTTGTGCGGCCTAGGGAACTTTATTTCTACCGTCTGTTAGACTTAGCAGACGAGATTTCCATTAATACACGCGCATGGCTCTATAAAACTACCGTGTGTACGGTCAGTTTTCCATCCTGGGATGAATGGACGGTTTAGATAGACCACATGATGAACGGTGGTGGGCCCCGCATTATCCCAACGGACAGCCTGTGTAAACGGATGAAAGAAGGAAGTTTCCTTCTTCCGCAATTTCACGGTGAAAGACGGTTTGACCATCTTTGACATTCCCGTGCACGGCGAGTACATAGGTATGCTATGCACGCACCACATAACATGAGGTCCACTGTGATGCTTGTGAGAGATCTGATCCGTCCATCCCTTTTCTCGTCTCATTCAAGCTGTTGAGACCAGTTTTGAAGAATATCCAGATATCAGGTGGGCCCCAAATTGTTGTTTTATGGGCTGATCTGTCTGTTGGCCCACTTCCAGAGGGATTCAATGGTTGAAAATTGACGTGTACGGTTAATTTATAGTCCTCAGGCCACGTATGAAGTTTCGAGCCAAACTGATGGTGGGAACCCTATGATCTTGCACTCTGGACGTCTTTTAGGCAACTTGAGCTTCAGTTTTGTCGATTTTCTTAGATCCCTAACGTGTAATTCTGTCGATCTTAATCCCTGGAGTTCGTCCCTTGCCTTTAGTGTCAACAGAGTGTTAAATTCATACTTTTAGCACCTTTTTGCAGTTCATGCTTTCAATTACACCCTGTATCACAAACTAGGTAAAACGGGCCATTAAACAACATTATGTTCGTAAATCCAGGTAATAAATGGGGTCTAATATGCAATATTTGACCCTAAAAAAAAATAAATTTCATAATGATCCAAAACTTATATGACCCCTAAAAGGGTTTTAATAGTAGACGTTCAATCCTCCACTGCCTTTTACAGTGTGGTCCACTTGATAGCTAGATCTGTCTTATTTTTCATCTTAAGCCTTAATACAAGCTCGTCAAATAGATGGACAGTTTGGATATAACACATACCTCATAATGGGACCCACAAAATGCAGTGGAGATTATAACGGAAAAAAAAAAGAAAGAAGCTAGTGGTTAGGGTCAGTGGGACCCTATAGCTACGGATTATAACCGTAGCCATAACCGTAGCTTCAACATATCGAAAGTAGAGCTGGGCATCGGACTGAGTCGAATCGGATTCGGCCCAACTCAACCAGGTCCGAGTTCTGCATGGCCTGACCCGAACTCGGTTAAATCCAGGACCGAGTCTAGGTCATCTGACCCAATCCGATCCGTTGTAACATTAGATTGACCTGAATCGAGTCCGACTCGGTCAAAAAAACTGAGTCGGATCTGATTGGCTACTGTTCGGATTGAGTTCTTTTTATATAAAAAAATCACCGTTAAAATTTTTATAGAGCCCACCATAATGTTTATTTTTCCATCCAATATATCAATAATGTAACAACTACATGGATGCAGAGGAAAAACAACTTTCATAATGATCCAAAACTTTTGTGACCCTTAAAAAGAGTTTCAATGATAGATGTTCAATCCCTACTGCTTTTTGAAGTGCAGTCCATTTGATCTTTAGATCTGTCTTATTTTTTGGCCAAAGCCTTAAGACGAGCCTGCCAAATGGATGAACGGTTTGGATATAACACATACCTCATAATGGGACCCACATAATTTGCTAACGTCAATGCAAATATACAGTGCTGGTGCACGGTATACCTTCCAACTTCAGGATGTCTCGTCACATCAACGCATATGCGGATTTCGTGCAAAAGCCTTCTACAGGAAGTTACCGCACTTAAAGTTAGGTGGGGCACACAGTGATGTTTGCGAGAAATCCACACCTTCCATCAATTTTGTGAGATCATTTTAGGACTTGAGACCAAAACTAAATAGGATTCAGGACTCAAGGTGGCCGTAACAAAGGAAAATGTGTAGGGAAATTCTTGTCGTTGAAACGTTCTTGGCGTATTTGGTGATGTTTGCAGGCCATCTTTACCGTTTATAACGTCGCTCCTATTGGGTTGAAATGAAAACACAAATACTAGCATGATCCAAAGCTTCTGTGGCCACACAAATATTTCAACTGTAGACGTTCAATCCTTACATTTTTAGCCCACCCAAGTATTAGATCCAGATCAGTTTTTAGCTTGTGTCCTAGAATGAGCTCACAAAACGGATGGATGGAGTGGATTTCTCAAAAAAATCACTGTAGGCCCCACCTAAGTTACAAGCGTAGGAACTCGCTGCGAAAGGCTTTGGCCTGACACGAGAGCTTTACACCTGCTACATAGCTTCTCGAAGAAGCTTTATAAAAGAACTATCAGTCTGCAGCTAGCTTGTAACTAACACCAGTTGTATAGCTGCTCTAACACGTGTCGTGCGAAGACAGAACAGACGCTCCTCGAGCTCTGAGCTCTGAGAACGGTTCAAAGGAGATCAAAGTTACATGGGCCCCACAGTGATGTATTTATTATATCTACATCGTTCATCTATTTTTAGAGATCATTTTAGATCATTATCCAAAAAATAAATCATATCCAAAGATCATCTGGACGACACCATAAATAGTGGCAAAGATAATGATTTTCACTATTAAAAATTTTGTAGGGCCCACCATAATGTTTATTTTACATCCAATCTGTTCATAAGGTCACAAGTACCTGATTGAAAAGGAAAAATAAATTTCATAAGGTCACACGTACCTAAATGAAGAGGAAAAATAAATTTGATATTGATCCAAAACTTCGATGACCCTGAAAAGGGTTTCAATGGTTAACATTCAATCCTCCACTGCTTTCCGTAGTGTGGTCCACTTAATAGTTAGATCTGTCTTATTTTTTTCTCAAGCCTTAATACGATATTGCCAAATGGATGGATAGTTTGGATATAACACATACCTCGTGATAAGACCCACAAAACTTGTTAACATTACACCAGCCAATCGGCTTCCGTTTGACTGTAAGACGACGTAAACAGCTTTATGCCGATGCCTGCTACAACTATCTCTCTGTCTCTCTTCCATATACAGCTATATACCACCTCTCGATGTATATCTCTCTCCACCAGAGAAATCCCGTAAAGCTCCGGTACCCAACGACAGAAAGTGAGGAATTTGATCTATCGCAAGACATCTAGCTGCCCTTCTACTTACCTTCTTCTTCAACAGACAGGGAGAGACAGATTCTTCTTCAAAAAACAGGGAAAGATAGATATAAAGAGAGAGAGAGAGAGAGGGAGAGAGAGAGAGAGAGAGAGAGAGAGAGAGAGAGAAAGAGAGATATTAGAAGTGGGCATCGGTCCTGGTCGGATCGGATAGTGGCCAACTCGATCAGATCCGCAATATCAATGCCTTGAACCGAATTTGATCCGATCCGTGGCTGGATCTGAGACACCTAACTTGGATAGATCCGACGGAGGGTTGACCTGACTTGAACCGACTCTAACTCGGTCAGGAAAACCAAGTCGGATCGAGTTGGGTGCATTTCAGATTGTATGGTTTAATTCAATTGATTCATATGGTGTGGTCCACTTCAACTTTTAATATATCATTTTATTTTCAAGGTCTAAAATGATATTTCAAAATCGATGAACGGCTTAGATAAAACATATCCATCAAGGTGGGCCCCGCATAGCTATGAAAGAACACCATCTACCGTGATCATGTTTTTAACAAGCCATTGACGTGCACTGCACGAAATGGCAGTTACTTGCTTCTTACGCAAGCACAGACTTGCAATGCATGACATATGTACTTATCGACGTTAGCGTGTTCTGTGGGTCTGATCATGGGATATGTGTTATATCCAAACCGTCCATTCATTTGGCGAGCTCGTCAAATCTAACTATTAAGTGGACCATACAAATTGTTTAATGGTGAAAGTCATTCGCTGCTATTATTTGTGGTGTGGTCCAAATGATCTTTGGATATTATTCATTTTTTTTATGATACTTCATAATGTTCTCTAAAAATATATGAACGGTGTAGATATAATAAATACATCACTATGGGGCCAGATAAGTCTGATCTTCTTTGATCCGTTCGTACAACTCAGATAACTCTAATCATCTTTGATCCGTTCGTACAACTTGGAGCTGTGAGGAGTGCCAGTCTGCCAGACGACTAGAAACTGGCTACTCCCCCTGCCACCAACCATTGGCTGGTGTTCGGTGCTTTGTGGGCCCTACCATGATGTATGTGCTTCATCCATACCCTCCATCTATTTTTATAGATCATTTTATGTTATGAGAAAAAAAATGAGATATATCAAAATCTCAAGTAGACCACATTTTTGGAAACAGTGTTTAATGAACATTAACCATTAAAAACGTTTTGGAGGCCATAAAAGTTTTTGATCAAGCTGATATTTATTGTTTCCTTTAATCTGGTTCCTCATGACCTAATCAACAAATTAGATGTCAAATAAACAATGCATTGGGCCTTAAGAGGATTATAATGATGGATATCCAATCACTATTGTTTTCCTGTGGTGTGGTCTACCTGAGATTGGTATCCCTATCTTTTTCTTTACTAAAGCTCTAAAATGATCTGTAAAATGGATGAACAGAATGGATGGATGGTTTAGATATAGCACATACCTCGTGATCAGACCCACAAAACTCACTGATGTTACACCAGCCAATCCGCTTCGTACACCACCCAATCCACTTCTGTCAACTTGGGTCTGACGGACAAGACTATAGCCTATAAACAGCTGCTTCCGCAAACTTCTTCAATGATTTGGATTGCATACTCAGTTAAACTCTGTTGGGCCCACCGTAAATGTATATGATCTATCCACGCCGTCCATCCGCTTTTCAATCTTATTTTAACGGTTGAAACCAAAATTTAATTATACCCATAGATCAAATGGACCATACCATAGGAACCACTTGGAATAATGATTTCCACTGTTGAAACCTTTTAATGGGCCACAATGATGTTTATTTCTCATCAAACCTGTTCATGCGATCACACAGACATGGATGAAGGGGAAAAAACTAATACAAGATTGATCCAACACTTCTGTGGCCCCAAGAAATTTTCAACAGTAGATATTTAATTCACACTGTTTCCTGTGGTGTGGCCCATTTTAGGTTTACATATACTTCATTGTTTTGCTCAATCCCTAAAATTATCTGGTAAAATGGGTGGATGGAGTGGATAAAATACATAAATCATGGTGAACCCACAAAATTTACTCGGTACGCTTAGGGTACTAAGTTACTCAGTATGCCATCTCTCTTTCTCTCTTTCGTACACAACTATACACTATTTCTCCATATATACATCTCTCCAACAGATAAATCACATAAAGCTTCCGAACCCGACGATAGAAAATGAGGGATTTGATCTACCAGTAGACAACCAACTTGCCTTCTTCTTCAACAGAAAGGGAGAGACATATACAGAGAGAGAGAGATAACCAGATATAGAGATTGATATAGGCAGATATAAAGAGAGAGTTGGGTTTTTTGGCGCCAAATGAAAAGGCTAGGCGGTAAAACTTTTGTTTTTCGAAAATATGCATGGTCGGTAAATCTTTATAGAGAAAGAGAATTTTGCAAAAATATAGAGCTATTTACATCCCGGGTCAGGTCGGGTCAATTTGGATCCTTTCGGTCCGGTTTTTGGATTGGTTCTGTCTGGATACACCACTATCCGAACCCGACCCGAAAAAAGATCGGATCTGGATTGACAGACTCAATCAGGTCCGATCTAGGCCATTGGTTCTGTTTAGAATGATACCAAGTCAGGTCAGATCCATCGGATCGGGTCTGACATGCCCACCTCTAAGACAGATATAGAGAGATAGAGAGATAGAGTTAACGGGCTCAGGTGTACATTGGGCAAAAATTTTTTACGCCGAACATAAAGACTAGGCGGTAAAAGTAACACACACACACACATTAATATATACAGTCTGGATCGGGTCGGTCCGAATCGGATCCAATCGGATCGGGTTCCGGATTGGGTCAGTTCAGAACAGGGCGTATCTGTATTCGATCCGAAAATAATTCAGATCTGGATCACGCTACCCGATCCTGACCAATCGTGACTATCGGTTCTGTTCTAATCGGGTTGGATCGGGTCTGATCAGGCTACCGAATCGGGTATGAAATGCTTAGCTCTAATCGAAAGGTCTTTCGATATTCTCGAAAAAGTCCAAACCTGTCTAGCGAGTTTGCCTAAAAAATATTGTAATTTTCGATACAGCATGGCTACGGATAATAACCGTAGGCAGACTGCGTGGATGACAGTGTCACGACAATCTTTGTGAGTGTTTTTTTTTTTTTTTGTTGTGTTACTTTTGTGGGTCCCATCATGAGGTCTATGTTATATCCAAACCATCCATATATTTAGTGAGCTCATATTAAGGCTTGAGATGAAAAATAAGATAGATCTAACTATCAAGTGGACCACACTTTAAAAGGCAGTGGGGAATTGAATGTCTACTATTGAAACCCTTTTAGTGGTTATAGAAGTTTTGGATCATTATGAAATTTATTTTTCCTCTTCATCCTGGTCTTTGTGACCCTATGAATGAACTTAGACGGGGAGGATTTCTCACAAACATCACAGCGGGCCCCCTGAAGGTTTCTAATGGTTGACGCTCATTCAACACTGTTTCCTGTAATGTGGTACATTTGAGATTTGGATATAACTCATTTTTCGTCTCATATCATAAAATGATGTGAAAAAATATATGGATGGCATGGATGAAAAACACACATCATGGTGGGGCCCACAGACCACCGACCATCCGCCATTGGCGGGTGGCAGGGGGAGTACCCAATCCGTTTCCGTGAAAGGAGGGGGGATTTTCGTCATCAAATCCGCTGTCCGTACGAGCAGGTCTAAGTTCCGAAACTAAGTTTGTATCGTTTCGTAAAAACGGCTGAATAAAAGGTGGGTCCACAGTCCCACATTTCTCCTGAAGAAAACAGCT
The DNA here is from genome assembly GCA_037074715.1 of Magnolia kwangsiensis. Classification (NCBI taxonomy): domain Eukaryota; kingdom Viridiplantae; phylum Streptophyta; class Magnoliopsida; order Magnoliales; family Magnoliaceae; genus Magnolia; species Magnolia kwangsiensis. Next base: position 1,431,107 of record CM073572.1, read on the forward strand.
ACTTTTTTAATCGAGCCCTGGATAACGTGTTATTAGCGGAAGAAGATGAGGCCCAGAAAGGATAGGGGTGGGAAAACGAGAAGGCCCTCGTCATCTCCCACCAGAGAACGTCCTCTCGAATTCGGTCCTACTCCATCTGGGCCCCACCCATCAAGGCTCCCTTCTCCTGCGACCTCTCTTCTGGACCGTGAATTCGCGACAGAAGAGGACGTCACTCGATTGGAGGACCTTGGATTCCCCCCAGAATACTACTACAAGAACGGCGACAGCAGCAATTCAAACCCTAGAAGCTTCCCTCACAGCGTGAAGCAGCAGTGCTGGGACAAGGCCGAGAAGATCAAAGGGCGGGACCCCGACCGATGGAGGCGCGACGCACTCGGCAATACCGTCTTCCGTAAGCTTGTCGGCTGCCCCGGCTGCCTATGTCACGATTACGATCACATCATCCCCTTCTCCAAGGTTCTCAGATTCTTCCCACCTTTAATTTTCCTGCATTTCCGTTGCAATTTATATGTAGGAGCAATGTGGGGCCCACCGGAATAAGATGAACGGTTTGGATCACTGGGAGGTGGGCTCTGCATATACCTCAAGCGTGGGGTGATTGGAAAATGCTGGTCCTTTGGGCCCAGCATTGAGTGTTCCTCTTTGTTTAGTAGGAAAGGTTCAATTTGGGTTCGTGGGAAGAGATGTGGAAGAAATGATGTGCTTTGAAAGTTGTTGAGATTTTTTGGAGTTGAGACTGATGGTACAGGTAGTTGAATTTTGTATAGATTAGGATGGAATCGGCTGTTTTATTGGGCTTTGGCTGTTGGGTTCTTGAATTCTACAGTTTTTATGAAATGTGCCCCTTTTATTTGGGGGCGGCTTTGGTGAATATCTGGGAGTGAGATACTGTGTTGTATTTTCTTTTTCTTTTGGATTTGACTGAGATGGTCTGATTATATGAGCTTCTGTAGATAGGCAGGAATTGTGTTCTATGGTTTTGGCGATTTTGGGGAAGAAATGAGAGGCTATCTGTTTTGTACTTTTGATGATATAACCGAGACATCATAAGTGTTTGCATTTGTAAGTAGCTGGAATCCGCCTTTTTCAGGTCATGTGCTACCTGGTTTATTGATTTTTGGGTTTTCATTAAGTGGACTGTCTTGGCTTGAATGATTTTAATTTTGGGGAATGTAGGAGACCGTGTGTTTTGCTGCCCAATGCCTATACACAATAAGATAAAATCAAATGTATTGATTAAATACTCAAGTTTTCAAGTTGAGGATGTAAGACGACATTATGGGAGGAAGTATGGGTTCAAGTGATCTGAAAACCATCATATCTTTGTGATCCAGTCAGCAGGACCACCATCCAGGATAAGTGATCACCACAGTCAAACTTGATGGGAAGAACTATTTAGAATGGTCTTAGTCAGTCTAGATGTTCATTGGTAGTAGGAAGAAGTTGCGTTACATCACTGGAAATGAGGAGCCAACAACAGATGATCCATCCCATGGCGATTAAGAAGTTGAAAATCTGATGGTCATGTCGTGGCTTCTTCACTCTATGCAACCCAGTAGTAGCCATATCTGTTGCTTATGAAAATGCAAAGGAGATATTGGATACTGTTACTAGGACATGTTCACAGTAAGATCTTCCCAAACATATCAATTGCATCTAGAGATCACCAATATGCAATGGGGGTAGTCTTCTGTGAAAGAGTTCTTTGGATCACTTTGACAGAAGTGGAAAGAGCTTGGTCACTGGCAACCAGTTGCCCTCTACTCCCTGAGAGCTTAAGAAACAGGTACTCCCTGAGAGCTTAAGTAACAGGTGGAACAACAACATATATTTGAGTTTCTTGTTGGCTTCATCTTGATTTTAAGCTTCTACCTATTTGAATCTTGGGAAGGGAATCATTCCCTGGAATTAGTTTATAATTATGTTAGAGAGGAAGCTACTTGGCAGGCAACTTCCTGTATGCAATGTTCCATCCTTCCAGAGAGATCAGCCCTTTTAGCTGGGTCTAAATCTTCTTGGGGAGGACCCTCAGGGAAAGGGCAATCTCGCTCCTTTAAAAACAACGGTAAGGATAAACTCCTCTGTTCCAAGTGGCTAAGAGAGCGGCTAACAGTGTTAAAGTTGAGGGGGAACCTGTTTCGAGTGCACCATATTCCAGAGACAGACTGTCAGTGGCCTTCGTCAAGAGATTCCAGATTTTCATGCATTATATTTGGCTGATACTTCTAGTGAGCAGTTAAGTACATTTGCTAATTATGCATTCCAGTTTCACTCCAATCTTCCAACATCTTGGATTATTGACTTTGGTGCCACATATCGCATGACTGGCGAGGTAAGTAAAGTCCTTTTGTATTCCAGTTCTTTTGAGTTGCATAAAGCTTCCCGATAGATCCTTCTCCAAAACCTTTGGAAAATGAGCCTATCAATTCACCTTTTCTTTCATGTTGCTATTCGTTTTCATGTTCCTGCTTTCCCTTCTAATTTGTTGTATGTTACTGCTCTTATTAAGCAATTAAATTTTGACGTCCCTTCTAATTTGTTGTTTGTACTCAATAGAATGGTATTGCAGAACATAAAAATCAACCTCTCCTAGAGGTAGCTAGATCTATTTTAATTGGGATGAAAGTTCTGAAGGTCTATTGGGATGGGGCAATTCTCACTTCTCACTGTGGTCTATATGATCAACAGGATGCCATCCTCATTATTTGGAAATAGTTATCTTCTCAAACTTTTAAGGCCCATTTTGCAGTTGTTTAGTATTCCTCTGAAGACTTTTGGATTTGTGTGTTTCCTCCAAGTATTATGGTCATCTAGAGATAAGTTGGGTCATTAGTTTGTAGGCTGTTTTTCTTAGGATATGCTAACACACAAAAGGAATAATGGAATATGAATGTTACTGCCTTGTGACTGGAAAAAGATACATCTCTGAAGATGTTACATCTTTGAGAATGTTCCTCTGTTAAATCTTTGAGAATGTTCCTCATTCTCCTCAGAAGCAATTGCACTTACCCTATCTTGTGATGATGCTTTTCCTCTTCTTGTCATGGTGGCCCCATGTGTCCTAGTCAAGTCTCTTCTGAGTTGGTGGAAATGCAAGGATCAGTCCTCAGAGATGACTGACTGCAACCTAACTCTGACTTAGCCCCTTCCTCATCCTTTTTAGATTTATCAATTGCACTTAGAAAGCCCAACATTCATGTAGCACTCACCCAACTTGCAATTTTGAATCGTATCATATCAATATGTTTCACCTTCTCTTAAGGCATTCCCCTTTTTTTTTTGGTCTCCAATCCTTCTCGAGTTGCAGATGCCTTGAATCGTCCTAGTTGGAAAGCCACTATGATGGAGGAAATGACTGCTTTTGTGAAACAGGGAACATGGGATCTGGTTGAGCTGCCAGAAGGGAATCATGTCATTGATTGCAATTGAATGTTCAGCTTGAAGAATAATCCAAATGGATCATTGTTAGTTACAAAGCTCATTTTGTAGCAAAAAGGTTTATACATCAATTTGGTACCAATTATCAGGAAACATTTGCTCCTGTAGCTAGATTGAACTCAGCGTTGTTCTTCGCATTCTTCTATCTGTTGCTGCTCATTGTAATTGGATGCTTCATTAGCTAGATGTGGAGAATGCCTTCTTTATGGACATCTTCACGAAGAAGTCTACGTCTCTTCCCCTGGTTTTTTCTCATTTAGCACAAGAGGGAAGGTATGCAAGCTGAAGAAAGCCCATTATGTCTGTTTCAGGGACATATCGGCCTTCATGGTTTACCCCCTTTCTCCAATTTTCCCAAAACGGTTTATTCCGCTTTGATTCATCAAATCCAACTCAATTCTTGTATTTTAATTCTCAAAATAGTTTTAGATCTAGTCTAAAATGAGTTTTAAAGTTTCCTTTATGGTCGTAAGAAAGAACAAAAGCAGGAAAAAAATGAAAGAAACCTTTTTTAAAAGGAGGGCCTTTATCATTGTATTGGCCCCACAAAGATCCAATACAGTCTGTATCAGCCAATTTGGCCTCTCTCTCTGTGGAGCAGATATGGCCAATATGGTTACAGTATGGCTGTATCTGAACCATTTTTTATTCATGTGGCTGCTTTGTTTTGTGTGCTTCTTGGGCCTGAGCTTGGGAACTTCTAAATTTTCCCTTTTGTAGGATTTACTTTCTCCACATACTTAGTAATTAAGTTTCTGAATGTTTGGGTTTTTATAAGGTGATCTGCTTTATTTTGAATGATTTATTAAGCCCCAATCTGCATGCATGTGTGTGAAGCGGGTTGCTTTATCTTGAGCTAACCAACAACCAGCTGCGGATGATCATTACTGTATCATGTATGTTTGGTTTGCCACGTCGGGGGATGTTTGAAGCAAGCATGGAATGTATTATTTTAGTCAATTTGGCAGATTAGAATTTGCTTTCATAGTTTCTATGTAAACCTAACACTTGGGAAGTATGTTGCCATTTGAACATTGCACACACGCAAAAGTCACTGGAAAGTAAGAAATGCCATTAAGCAACACTTCTCATGTCCTGGAAATGACTTGATTGTTGTTGTATAAATTCCATGCTTGCCTCAAGAATTTATATTTTTTTTGTTTATTTCAGGGAGGAAAGAGCTCTCTGGAGAATTGCCAGGTTTTACAGGTTCAGTTCTTTTCCTTACCCATTTGTGTGTGTGAATTTGTTTTCAAATTGATGTTGCTAAGCAAATATTGAATACTGGGGAGCCCTTTTAAGTCTTGCATTTCTGTTCCTCTCTATGCTGCTTGTCATGTTTGAAATGCTTCCCCATGCAGACGTACACTCATCTCACAGTCCCTTTGTAAAAGGGTCAGCCTTCCCTAAGTGTACACCCTACATGTTAAGTATCGATACTCACTAGAATGCAAGAAAACACAAGTATACGGAAGAATGCTCTGTGTTTCATTAGATTTCTCAAAACCATTACTCTTGGATGCTTTACAAATTAGGACCCTTAATTATAAAGAGGTTGGAGGATTCTAGAACCTACACACACATGTATGGCTAGCATTGTGCCACAAGGCACTCATCCAGTGATCAAGAATTCTCTAGAACAGTTATAGAATATTTCAAACTTCTCTACACAAGATCGCACTAGAGTTCTCTAGAAACTTTTAAAGATTTTTACACAACTCAGCTTTCTACAATTCTCTACCCCTTTTTACCATTCTCTGCAACTTTCCGCACACTTCAGCTCTATTCCAGAATTCTTTAGACTTGTGTGCAAATTTTCCAAGGTACAAGATGAGCATAAACTTGGGCCCATGGATTGTAATTTTGACTTTCTCGCTGAATAGCCGGTCTGCTATCTCAGCAGAGCCGTGCTCTTTCTGTTTTGTTGCTCCTCTTTTTCTCTCTTAATAAATTCTTCTGCGTTATCTCTCAAAAAAAAAAAAAAAACTTGGGCCCAAGAGAATGATTGGTCTGTAAAAGTGCTGCTGCTAATTCTTTTATATCCTTGTCTTTAGCTTTAAAGAAGAGCACAGAATGCCATTGCACACAGCATATACCATGCAATGCAAGCACATACTATGTTGCGTTTTCTTAAAGCATATATTTGTGCAGTGTTTTAAAACCCTGACCTGGACCTGATTGGTGGCGACTGGAACCGGCCACCAGAATGGGTCAGGGTTGTGTTAAAATCGAACAGTTTAGTGGTAACTGTTTGGTAAAAGGAAAAAAAAAAACAGTCAGAAGCATTACTTCTACCAGAAATTCCAAACACTAACCACTAGGCTAACAGCAGATTAGTTGTGCTCTTTCACTCTATCATCATTATAGTTAAGGCAGAATTCCAGGCCAGAGAGGGTCTGACTCGAGAGACTGAACTGCCTACAGAAACAGGTCCAGTCCAATCCAGGTTTTAGAACATTGCATTTGCTTAATTACTCTCATGTTACAGGCTACAGTTAATCGATCAAAGGGGAACCGGATGGAGATATCCAAAGCTGATCTCATACAGAAGAGCGCGTACTGTCGAGTTTCAGGTAATCTTCCAAATTCAATAGAATTGATGTAAACCCTTCTGTTTTTAACTCGCATCAGTTGTGCCATGAGATACTGCAGGGAGGGACATGGATCTCCTTGAACTCTCAGCATATGGAAATGTTCGCCGTGGGCAGGACACAGGTGGTTGTAGGATTCAGTGATGAAGGAAGAAAGTTCTAACAGCATTAATATTGGTTTAGATAACAGCAAGAAACTATGCCTGTATTCCGTCAGCCAAGACGATGAGCTCACTCCCATTCACAGAATTTGTCTATGGGTGTTCTCCTTGACTGCTATTCTCTATATTAAATTACATATACAATTCAAAGGCCTGTTGTTTATATGCAGCAAAGGATATAGTTGTCTGACTTGGATCCACAATCAACGATCCCTGTCCCCAACATGAAGTGATGGACATACCTTTCGGACAAGATGGCTTGCAATAGGTTTGTTCCTTCATCCAGGCCCAGGACCCAGGCTGGATGCTTGGGCCTATAGTCTATTCGGAGCCAGATTGCGCTGGATCCATGCTCTGAATAATGGGTTCGAATATCAGAATGCATAAAGGTCCAGTATGACAGCCCGGTGCTTGAAAGGGCTAAACTTTATAAATCTTCATTGTCATGTGAGCCTCATCGTAACTTATGTGGGGTCAGTTATGCAAATCCTCAATTAAACCATGGTTCCTCAGGTCTTTAGCACTTAGGCCGTGTTTGTTAACGCTTAATTGTTACACTTAACTCGGAATTGGGTAAATTTTTCGTATTTAGTTGATTTGTTAATGTGTTGTTAATGCGGAAGATGAAAAGTGCTAGGTTTTTCATTGAATTCTTTCCGTGATAGGAGTCTAGCTTAATGGTGAACGCAAAATGTCCTCCGTGATTGTTCATTAAACAAAAATTTTTTGATTCCAAAAGTACCCTTTTTCAAGTTACTGCGGTAATTTTTTTCTTTTAAATTATTTGCGAAATACAAAATCAACCTTTTAACTTGTGAAACTTTTTTATGCTCCATCATGATTTATGTGTTTGATCTACATTGTCCATCAACTTTTTCAGATCATTTAAGGTGTGAACTAATAAAAGAAGCAGGTCCAATGATTAATTGGACCACGAGGTGGGGATTGAACGTCCACTGTTAAAAATTTCTTAGAAGCTGGAAAAGTTTCATATCAAGTTGATATTTGTGTTTTCACTTCATCCACGTCTACATGACTTAATGAATAGGTTGGATGGTAAAAAAACATCACAGTGGCCCTTAGAAAGGTTTCAATGGTAGATGTTATTATCACTGCAACATCCTTTGGTGTGGTTCACTGTAGCTGGGGACTTGCTTCATCTTTTAAATCATATATTAAAATAATATGAGAAAAATGATGAACCGCTTATATAAAACATGTACATCACAGTGGGCTCCAGAGAGCCCTGCCCGGACGGTAATCCGTCCGGCCGGGGGTAAGGACGCAATCCGCGTCTGAAGCAGATGGGATGGGACAGATTGGGAAGCAGATTGGATGGTGTATTGATGTCAGCAAGTTCTGTGGGTCCCATCATGACGTATTTGTTATATCCAAACCGTCCGTTCATTTTGCAAGTTCGTAGTAAGGCTTGAGCCTAAAAATAAGACAGATCTAAAGATCAATTGGACCACACTGCAAAAAGCAGTGAGTGATTGAACCCTTTTGGGGTCACTTTAGTTTTGGATCAATATGAAATTTGTTTTTCCTCTTCATCTAGATATTTTTGACCTTATGAATAAATTAGATGGAAAATAAACTTTATAGTAGGCCCTACAAATTTTTTAACAGTGAAAATCATTATCCCGCTACTATTTTTGGTGTGGTCCATTTGAGTTTTGGATATTATTCGTTTTTTGGATGATGCTCTAAAATGATCTCGAAAATTTGATGAACGATGTGGATATAATAAATAAATTATTGTAGAGCCCATGTAACTTTGATCTCTTTGAATCGTTTGAACAACTCAAACCTTGAGGAGCATTGGCACTCGTCTCTTAAACGGATTGGCTACTCCCACTGCCACCAGCCTCCTGGCTGGTGGTCGGTGCTCTGAGGGCCCTACCATGATGTATGTGTTTCATCAAATTTTAAAGATCATTTTAGGACATGATCTTTAATATTCTATTTTACTTATGCATGTGTTGCAAGGTAAATTTAAGTGCTTGGATTGAAAGGGTGCTAAAAAGCATGAATTTGATGCTCAAGATTTATCAAGAGAAAAGATGGATCTTAGGAGACCAAGATTGAAGCATTCGCATGCCAAAGATCCAAAAAAATCAAGTGGCGAATGAAGAGAATCGACGATTTGAAGTGAAGAATCATGAAATCGTCCTGAAAAAATATATTTTGAAGCTATGAAGTTTATTTTGAGAAACTGCACAGCAGGAAGTCTGTTTTAAACGAACTAAGAAGCGAGAAGTCTATTTTGGAAAAATATGTATATTTGATGCGGTTTCTAGGATTTTCAACTTTATGCGAAAATTAGAGTTCCCTACTTATAAATAGGGCTTCCTAAGGCATTCTAAAACATCATTCAAGGCATCCGAAAGCAAAGTTTAGGGTTTTTAAAGAGTTTTTAGCTTTTAAGTTGTTCTTTTTATTTTAGATCTTTTCCATTTGTATTTTTTTCTTGTTGTTTTTTATTTTTACAATTTAATTATATTTTTCTAAGTTCCTTCTAGCCCAAGCTAAAAGGAAAGCACATGAGTTTAATAGTTTTTTAAGATTATGATGATTGATTGTTTTAATGATGAGAAGAATGGTGTATGTATGTTATCTATTATTTAAGTTTTATTTTTTTATCCTCATGTGAGATCCATATGTTTCCATCATATGAGATCCATATTGATGAATAGGCTTATCCTAGATCAATTAGATTTCCTAAATATGAGAGATTCTCAACCTGTTATATTTCTTTGATATTTATTATCCTATAAATATTGAATACTTAAAATCACTGGCACTTGAGAATATATGTCAATGATGCAGATCCATAATTTTTTAATATTTTATATCACTTTTTAATATTTAAACTGTTTTATTTTCCGATTAGGCTGACCATAGTGCTCAAATTCTAGTTGTGTTATTCAAGTCATAATGATTTTAGAACATTAACTTATGTGTGGAACTTTGAAGATTGGGTGTTATTTTAATTCATTGAATTACATCCATTCAAAAATCTCAAAATCAAATCATTAGTTTAGTTTTTATTACTTAGTTTGTTTTGCATTAAATTTTTTTCTTCTCACAATTCATCTCCCTGTGGGATCGATCCTATATTCACGGGATACTACTTACGAACCTCTACACTTGGAGGCAAGCAATCAAGTTTTTGGCGCCGTTGCCGGGGAGAGACTGAGATAGATCAGATCTGTGCAAGATAACTAAGATAAGTTTTTTCTAAGGTAAGTTCTCTTCTGAACCCTCCAAATTTTCTATAGATTTTTTTTATCTTTTTCTTTGAAAATAAATTCAGTTGGATCTTTCAAGCACTAACTGTGACATAAGGTTGCCCTGCTTGGGATATTATCACTCAAGTGATACGGTTGTCCTACAGTTGCTGTTTGATCACAAAGATTATTCGCTGAATTTATTTTTCAGATTATCATAGTTTAATTTCTACAGTAGTTTTTCCTTTTGTTGATTTTTTTTTTTTTTTTTTTTTTTTTTTTTTTTTTTTTGTGGACTGAACCCTCATGATCGGCCCTGCCGCCTGGGTTGTTGGTTTATTTTTCTTTATGAATTGAACCCTCATGGTTGGCCCTGCCGCCTAGGTTGTTGATTAAGTTTTTATTTTTATTTTAAGTATCATACTTTTTATTTAATTTAGTGGTATTTATTGTGTGGTGTGGATGGTTTATGTCCCGTTGGAGTAGGGATCAAAACAATCGACTCTCCTCTGAAGGCGGACTAATTCCAGGCCTTAATCATTCACTTAGAAGAGGCACTCAACATCACTTGGATTCCATGGCAGACCTAGTTGATAATCCAAATCCAAATCTGTCAGATCCAACTATAAATCAAAACAGAGAAAATCAACCTAATCCTCCTCTTGAGGATGAAAATGAAGTTCATAGGAATGTGTTAAACCAACCACTGACTTTACGTGACATTTACACCCTGAGAGATTAACTTTATCATCTTGCATAGTATTCTCTACTCACACAGGGAATATTAATTTTAAACCAGGTGTGATTCAGTTAATTTTTAAATTTCATGGCTTAGATTCTGAAAGCCCCTACTTGCACATGAAGGACTTTGAGGAAGTAATTGCAACGTTATAAGTAAATAATGGAAATAGGGATGTACTTAAGCTTAGATTATTCTTGTTTTCTCTAAAGGATCGGGCCAAAATATGACTCAACTCTCTAAGACCCGATACCATCACTTCATGGCAAGCCTTAAGTAGAGAGTTTTTGAAAAAGTTCTTTTCCGAGCACAAAACAAATGCATTAAAACAAGAAATCATGTCATTCTCTCAAAATGGGAATGAACTATTTTTTCAAACTTGGGAGCGCTTCAAAGACGTTCTAATTACTTGTCCACATCATGGTTATGAACCATGGCACGTGATTGATCCTTTCGGAAAGGGGCTCACCATGGATACCCGTCAGTTCATAGAAATGATGTGTGGTGGAACCTTTCTTGACAAAGATCATAATGAGGCTTGAAATTTTCTAGATATGTTAACAGAGAATACGCAGACATGAGATGTCTCTGCTAAATCAGACCAAACTAGACCCAGTCCTAAAGAGAAAGCAGGGATGTATGTCCTAAGAGAGGAAGACGACCTTAATGCAAAATTCGCTGCATTGGCTAGAAAGGTCGAAGCCTTGAAAATTAGGAAGGTTGATATGGTTAAAGCAAACACTTTCTTAGGTAATTTTTGTAGCATTTGTGGTGATACAGACCATGACACAAAGGATTGTTCAATAATCTCAGTTGTACAAAATATCACGCAAGAGCATGATTAAGCAAATGCTATAAATAACTACCAAAGGTTAGTTATGCAACCAATGGGAAACATGTATAATCCAAATTGGCGTAACCATCCTAATCTTAGTTGGAGGAATGGACCACAAATTAATGCGTCCAATGCACCTCAAATGCCTCCACAAAATAACTTTTTTGGGGCACCTAACTATGCACCATATGTGCCCACCAAAGCGATCATCTGTGGAGGATGCATTGACCATATTCATAAACTCTCAAACTCAAATGAATCATTCTCTCATCCAATCAAATCAGGAATTAAAGACAGCTGTGGCTAGGATTGAGACTCAACTAAATGCTAGGAAAAAAGGCACCATTCCTTCTCAACCTGTGCCAAACCCTAGAAATATACATTTCATTGGAGACTCAAATTCAAATGAGCTACATCATGAACAAGCTAAGACCATCATTACCTTGAGAAGTGAAAAAGAGGTTGATAACAAGATAATGCAACCGGTAGAAATACTGGAGGATGAGCCACTGTCTCAAGAAAATGATGAATCGGCTATGCTTCAAGAGCCGCAACAGCAAAAGGATAAAAAGACTAAGTCATATGAGCCTCCAGCTCCATTCCCATCTAGACTTCAGAATCCGACTGTCCCCATGAAATATCAAGAGGTGTTGGATGTGCTTCAAAAGGTTACTGTCAATATTCCTCTACTTGATGTCATTAGACAAATTCCATCATATGTTAAATATCTCAAGGACTTGTGCACTGTAAAGAGAAAATTAAATGTGCACAAAAAGGCCTTCCTTACCGAGAAAGTGAGCGCTATCATTCAACAAAGGGTTGTACCCAAATACAAAGACTCGGGAAGTCCCACTATTCCTTATATTATTGAAAATTTTTAAATTGAGCATGCTTTGCTAGATTTGGGTGCAAGTGTCAACTTATTACCTTATTCGGTTTACAAACAAATGGAGTTAGGGGAGCTTAAACCAACCACGATTATACTCCAACTCGCTGACTGCTCCGTTAAGGTACCAAGGGGAATTTTAGAGGACTTACTAGTCCAAGTGGAGAAATTCTACTTTCCCGTAGATTTTATTGTACTAGACACTGAACCATGTGTAAATGCTAGTGCTCAAGTTCCTATCATTTTAGGTCGTTCATTCCTAGCAACTTCAAATGCAATCATAAATTGAAAGAATGGAATGATGAACTTGTTTTTTCATAACATGACCTTAGAGCTAAATATTTTCAATCTATGTAATCAGCCCATTGATAATAATGAAATTCATGAGTTGAATTTCATGGACTACTTGATATAAGAAGAGGAATTGGAACCTAGTCTGACTGAGGAATTGATTCAAGTCATTGGGGACTTGAAAAATTCGGATTTAGAAAAAATGCTTATTGAAATTTCTAATGATAATGAGAGCACTACCACCCAGGACATTGGTATGTACCAATGGAGACCGCGCCCTCAAATCCTATCTATCGAGGACTCAGGACCTTTATCATCACCAACTAATTTTTCAAAGCTTGATTTAAAACCACTACCAAATGAGCTTAAGTATGTATACTTAAGTGAAAATAAAACTTATCCTGTGGTGATCTCTTCATTTTTAGACAAGGATCAAGAGATTAAATTGTTGAATGTTCTAAGGGACCACAAAGGAGCCTTGGGTTAGGTCATTTCTGACATCAAGGGTATAAGCCCTTCCATATGCACTCATCGGATCCACATCGATGAGGACGCTAAACCAATTAGATAACCTCAAAGGCGTCTCAATCCAAACATGATGGAAGTTGTAAAAAATAAAGTGATCAAATTGTTGGATGTGAGAATCATCTACCCAATATCTGATAGTGTTTGGGTGAGTCCAACTTAAGTAATCCTAAAGAAATTCGAAATAACTATTTGCAGAATTCTAATAATGAACTCATACCAACACGTGTTACCACAGGTTAGCGTGTTTGCATTGATTATAGAAAATTGAACCAGGTCACAAAGAATGACCATTTTCCTCTACCATTCATTGATCAAGTTTTAGAGAGGGTAGCAGGTCACTCCTTTTATAGTTTTCTTGATGGATATTACGGATATAACTAAATAGAGATAGCCCTAGAAGACCAAGAGAAAATTACGTTTACTTGTCCATTTGGCACGTTTGCTTTCAAACGGATGCCATTTGGATTGTGTAACGCTCCAGCAACTTTCCAACTATGCATGTTAAGTATTTTTTCAAATATGGTTGGAAAGTTTCTTGAGGTTTTCATGGACGACTTCTCTATATTTGGGAGTAGTTTTGAGGAATGCCTTAACAATTTATCTCTTGTCTTGTCTAGGTGTGAAGAGAAACACCTTGTCTTAAATTGAGAGAAATGTCATTTCATGGTTCAAAAGGAAATTGTTTTGAGCCATGTTATCTCTAAAAATGGAATCGAGGTAAATCGCTCAAAACTCAACATTATTGTTAATCTACCTATCCCCCGAACTGTTAGAGATATTAGATAACTTCTAGAGAATGTTGGCTTTTATAGAAGATTCATTAAGGACTTTAGTGCCATTACTAGACCCTTAACTAATCTTCTTCAAAAAGATATTCCATTTAAGTGGACAGATGAGTGTGCAAGTGCTTTTAATAAAATTAAATCATCTCTTACCATTGCACCTATCATGCGTCCAGCAGATTGGACACTTCCTTTTGAACTAATGTGCGATGCAAGTGATTATTCCATAGGGGCTGTTTTAGGCCAAAGGAAAGATAAACAGCCTTACGTTATTCACTATACGAGTAGAACTCTAAACTCGGCCCAAGTGAATTACTCAACAACTGAAAAAGAGTTACTTGCAGTAGTTTTTGCTTTGGATAAGTTTAAGTCCTACTTGCTGGGATCCAAAGTGGTCATTTTCACGAACCACTCGGCTTTGAAATATTTGTTATCTAAGAAGGATGCAAAGCCGAGACTTTTGAGATGGATCCTCCTACTCCAAGAATTTAACTTAGACATAAAAGATAAGAAGGGAGTAGAAAATGTAGTGGCCGATCACCTTTTCAGATTAGTGTTAGATAATTCCACTGAGAAGATGTATATCCAGGACACTTTTCCTGATGAACAATTATTTGTGATTTTCAAATTGCCTTGGTATGCGGATATAGTGAACTATCTTGCAACAGAAAAAATGCCATATCATTGGAAGTCGCAAGATATGAAGCGTTTTGAAACTGAGGTTAAGAACTTCTTCTGGGATGACCCGTATTTATATAAATATGAGACTGATCAAATTTTTAGACGTTGTGTCCCAAAAGATGAAGTTTAGAGTGTTATTTCCTTTTGTCACATGGAAGCATGTGGTGGCCATTTTTCTGCTAAGAAAACTACTGTAAAAATCCTGCATTGTGGTTTTTACTGGCCCACCATGTTTAAAGACACTCATGCTTTCTGTGTTGCTTGTGATAGATGTCAAAGGTTGGGAAGAGTGTCCCGGCAAAACATGATGCCTTTATCTCCAATTTTACTATTAGAGATTTTTGATTGTTGGGGTATTAATTTTATGGGCCTATTTTCATCTTCTTTTGAATTTTTTTATATATTGGTTGGTGTGTACTATGTTTCAAAGTGGATTGAGGCAGTTCCAAGTAAGACCAATGACAACAAAATGGTCATACGATTCTTAAAGGAAAATATTTTTTTTAGATTTGGAACTCCAAAGGCCATCATTAGTGATGACAGGTCTCACTTTTACAATAGGACATTTGAGGCTTTGATGAAGAAATATGACATCAAGTATAAAGTGAGCACCTCATACCACCCACAAACGAGTGGGCAAGCTGAGATTTCTAATCGAAAAATCAAACACATTTTGGAGAAAACTCTAAGTCCAGATAGGAAGGATTGGTCCCTCAGACTATCAGACTCTTTATGGGCTTATAGGACTGCTTATAAGACCCCGATTGAAATGTCTCCATACAGATTGGTGTATGGGAAGACTTGTCACTTACCCGTGGAATTAGAATATAGAGCCTGCTGGGCAATAGAGAAATTAAACTTTAACATGAATCAAGCAAATGAACAAAGGAAATTAGAATTGAATGAATTAGAGGAGCTGATGAGAGACTCTTATGAAAATTCTAAAATCTATAAGAGAGGACCAAAGCTTTTCATGATAAAATTATCCTGAGGAAGAATTTTGAACCTCAGCAAAAGGTCCTATTGTACAATTCCCGTCTCTAGTTCTTTTCGAAAAAGTTAAGATCAAGATGGACAGGCCCCTTCATTGTGAAGAATGTTTATACTCATGGGGCTATTGAAATTAAAAATCTACGTAATGGCAATGTGTACAAGGTTAATGGTCAGAGATTGAAGCCTTATGTGGAAAACTTTCATTTGGGAGAGGAGTCTGTCCCTCTTCATGAGCCAGAATATTTAGATTGATGCTCCTAGTCCGACGGAGCATTTCTAAATTAATATCATATTTGATTCTTTTTAGTGTCACATAGCAGGTGAGTTTTTCATGGTAGGTACTATCCACCCTTTCTTTTATTTTTATTGTTCTCTGCATTACATTATCATTACATTTGGGGACAATGTAGATTTTAGGTTGGGGGGTGTGGATAGTCATCTATGTGATATTTTTTTGGATTTCAATTTATTTTATTATTATTTTTATTATTTTTAGGTTTTAGTTTTTATTTTCTTTAGGTTTATGAAATTTTTTTCAACATTTTCAAAATAATATATTTATATACAAGAATGTGAACATGATACTATGCGAATTCCAAAGGCAAAGTTACTATTTATTCTCGGTCGATAATAGTCAGAATTCTGACAACTGAAAATTATATACTTGAGTTCAATTATCTAATTACTAATTTAAAGTGAGTTATAATTTAATATACTGAATTTACAATACACCCTAGCTAACTAAGTGAGGAATATGTTATGTGAACTAAAATAACAACTTTTGATTCATACAAGGTTGAATGAACTAGTACCATTGATATATGCTTAAAAGAGAGAATATTGAAGGGAAAAAAAAGAGTGATGGAAAATGAAAATTTTATTATAGAGCATGAATGTAATGACCATAACAATTGTGTCAGTAATCTGAAGTAAGGATACCTAAGTATCCATTACTGTTACCATTACAAGTACGATACCTTAGATTATAAAGCAAACCCAATGAAAATTTTCATCTAAGGGTGGTTTATAAAAATGAGGATATAATGATAAAAGAAGAAATGACATGAAAAAATGAGATAACTAGAGATTTCATATTTTTGGAATGATTGAAAGGAGTTAGGAAAGAGAATATGTATATTTCTCAAAGTTAGACTAGTGTCATGGAGCACCTAAGGATATTGGATCATAACTATTCTAAATTTTAATTAGGTCTCTAAACTTAATGATGTAATGGATTAGGAAATTGAGTTTCTAACTAATTTCAGACTTAGGGTAAGTATTATTTTGTTTTGAAATTCATATGATGAATGGAGATATAATTGTATAAATTTCTGAGTATTGAAGTATTTTTCATGTTGTTAATGTTTCTGGGTAACATTTCTGGAAACCCTCAAGAGACTATAACTCGTCTACTAGGGGAAACCTAGAGGTTTAAAGGCTTGTTGCATATGCTAAATGCAATCGAAATTACCTGCGAAAGTGGTGTAGTTAGAATTTTATTTTCATTTTAATTTTATTTCTAAAATTAATTTTTATTTTTCTTCGCTTATTTTTCTCGGGACTAGCAAAATGTTGGTTGGGGGGTGTGTTGAGACTCAAATATTGTATAATTTTTCTCATTTATCTCTTGATTTTATGAATATAAATCATCTTAATATTCTATTTTACTTGTGCATGTGTTGCAAGGTAAATTTAAGTGCCTGGATTAAAAGGGTGCTAAAAAGCATGAATTTGATGCTCAAGATTTACCAAGGGAAAAGATGGATCTTAAGAGACTAAGATTGAAGCATTCGTATGTCAAAGATCCAAGAAAACCAAGTGGCGAATGAAGAGAATCAACAATTTGAAGTGAAGAATCCTAAAATCGTCCTGAAAAAGTGTATTTTGAAGCTGTGAAGTTTATTTTGAGAAACTGCACAGCAGGAAGTCTGTTTTAAATGAACTAAGCAGCGAGAAGTCTATTTTAAAAAAATACGTATATTTGATACGGTTTCTAGGGTTTCAACTTTGTGCGAAAATTAGAGTTCCCTACTTATAAATATGGCTTCCTAGGGCATTTTAAAACATCATTCAAGGCATCTCAAAGCAAAGTTTAGAATTTTTAAATAGTTTTTAGCTTTTAAGTTGTTCTTTTTATTTTAGATCTTTTCTATTTCTATTTTTTTCTTGTTACTTTTTATTTCTGCAATTTAATTATGTTTTTCTAAGTTTCTTCTAGCTCAAGCTAGAAGGGAAACACATGAGTTTAATAGTTCTTTAAGATTATGATAATTGATTGATTTAATGATGAGAAGAATGGTGTATGCATGTTATCTATTATTTAAGTTTTATTTTTTTATCCTCATGTGAGATCCATATGTTTCCATCATATGAGATCCATATTAATGGATAGGCTTAGCCTAGATCAATCAGATTTCCTAGATAGGAGAGGTTCTCAACCTATTATATTTCTTTGATATTCATTATCCTATAGATATTGAATACTTAAAATCACTGGTGCTTGAGAATATATGTCATTGTTGCAGATCCATTATTTTCTAATATTTTATATCAATTTTTAATATTTAAACTGTTTTATTTTTCGATTAGGCTGACCATAGTGATCAGATCCTAGTTGTGTTTCCAAGTCATAATGATTTTGGAACATTAACCTATGTGTGAAACTTTAAAGCTTGGGTGTTATTTTAATTCATTGAATTACATCCATTCAAAAATCCCAAAATCAAATCATTGGTTTAATTTTTATTACTTAGTTTGTTTTGCATTTGATTTTTTTCTTCTCACAATTCATCTCCTTGTGAGATCGACCTCGTATTTACGGGATACTACTTACGAACCTCTGCACTTTGAGAAAAAGCAATCACATGATCTAAAAAATTAGAGGTATATAAATCTCACGTGGTCCACACCACATGAAAACAATAGTGATTGGATATCCACCATTAAAATCCTCCTAAGGCCCACTGTACTGTTTATTTGATATCCAATATGTTGATTAGGTCATACAATCTCAGATGAAGGGAAAAAACAAAAATTAGCTTGATCCAAAGCTTTTATGGACGCCAAAATATTTTTAATGGTCTAAACTCATTCAACATTGTTTCATGTAATGTGGTTGACTTGAGATTGTGATATACCTCATTTTTGGTCTCATAAGGTAAAATGATTTATAAAAATAGATGGACAACATGGATGAAACACATACATCATGGTAGGGCCCACAGATCACCAACCACCAGCTATTGGCTCGTGTCAGGGGCAGTAGCCCATCCATTTTCGCTCGTCTCGGACGCAGATTTCCTACGAAAGCCTTTCGCAGAAAGTTCCTACACTGGGAACGCTGGTGGGGCCCACTGGGATGTTAGTGAGAAATCCTCACTATCCATCCATTTTTTGAGTTCATTTTAGGACACGAGGCCAAAGATGAACCGTATCCAATGCTCAAGGGGGCCGAAAACGTGATGATTAAACGTCCACGGTTGAAATATTCGTGGGGCCACAAAAGTTTTGAATCATGCTAATATTTGTGTTTTCAGTTCATCCCAATAGGAATGACATTATTAACCGTATGGATGGCATGTAAACATCACTGTCGAATCAGGGAGGTTTCAGCGGTACGAATTTTCCTAAATACCTTTTTCCTTTAGTACGGCCCACCTGAGTCTTGGATCCTGTTTAATTTGTCTAATCTCTTAAAATTAGCTCACAAAACGGATGGACTGAGTAGATTCCTGACAAACATTACGGTAGGTCCTACCTAAGTTCTTAGTGACGGGAACTTACAGGGAAAGGCTTCTGCATGAAATCCGCGTCCGCTCCTTTTCGCACGACATGTATTTGAGTTGGATGCTCCCCCTGCCACTAGCCCCGTCGGTGGTGGTTGGTGCTATGTGGCCCCCATGATGTATGTGTTTCATCCATTACATTCATCCATCTTTACATATCATTTTATGTCTCTATCCCAAAAATAAAATGGATATAAATCTCAGGTTAACCACACCATAGGAAAACAATAGTGATTGGATATCCACATTAGAATCCTCCTAGGGCTCACCATATTGTTTATTTGACATCCAATATATTGATTAGGTCATACATGCCCAGATGAAGTGAAAAATAAAAAATTAGCTAAATCCAAAACTTTAATGGCCCAAAAGGTTTTCAATGGATAAAGCTCATTCAACACTGTTTCTATAATGTGGTCCCGTTGAGATTGGGATATACCTTATTTTTGGTCTCATATTATAAAATGATCTGAAAAAATATATGGACAACATGGATGAAACACATACATCATGGTGGGGCCCACAAAGCACCAATCACACACTAGCTATATAACTAGTGTAGGTGCGTTGACGCTCATTGAGCTATGAGTTGTATCGACGGTTTAAAAGAGATCAAAGTTGGCGGGAACTAATTTACGTTTATTTAACAATTTACCTTTAATGTTTAGGGTGCCATTGGTGCGTTAGATGGAACTCTTATTCCTGCATGTATCCCGACAAATAAACAAATACCTTATAGAGGAAGAGGAAAGGATGAATGTGTTCAAAACATTATGACCATTTGTGACTTTAATATAATTTTTACATATGTCATAGCTGAATGGGAAGGGGTGACACATGATTCAAAGGTCATTATGGATGTTATGCTTGATCCAATAAAGAAATTTCCATTGCCCCCTCCTGGTAATATTTAATATATTTTTTCATATAAGTTAGTACAATTATAACTTGAAATTTTACTAAAATGTCATTTGTTTTTATGTAGATAAATCTTATCTGGTTGATGCTGCCTACACTCACACAAGAGGATTTATGACACCATACCGTAATGTTTGGTATTGATTGGGTAACTTTCGTAGTGGTGAGTGGCCTACTAGTAAAGAAAAGGTTTTTAATATATGCATGCAAAGTTACGAAATGTAATTGAAAGGTCTTTTGGCGTATTGAAGGCCCGTTTTGTAATTTTGAAGCGAATGATACCATATTCCTTCCCGACGTAAAAAGACATAGTTATTGCATGTATGACACTATACAACTACATTAGAAAAGAATCCATCTTCGATCCACTCTTTCAATAATACAATGATGAAAATGTTCTTTTAGAGATGAATATCAAATTAGAGAATGATATGCCTGAAGTGGAAAGAGTATTTAGAAACTTTGAACAAACTATTATGTTCAATATGTAAGAAGAAATTGCCGCCACACTTATACATGCAAATCATTAATTTTTTTTATATCTATTTTTATGAATAATGATATTTTAATTTTCTATTAAACACTTTATAATTTTTTTAAATTAAATAGAATAATTTTATTTCATTTAATAAAAAATAATTTATTAATAATGTAAAGCATTTCCAGACTGGAGATGGATAGGGGCAAATGTGTCAAATTAACATATTTCATACATTATAGGTGTTTGTTAACAGACAGATCGTTTCAAATTCAGTACCTGATTTTGAGACTTCATCCATAGTTCCCGAACATGTATTTTGACTTCAGATTTCAGATTCAGGCTTCAGCTTTCAGATTTAACAAACGGGGCCTTACTCTGCATCATTTTGTTTCATGCAGGTCAATCCAACGTAATGACCACCTGCCTGACTTTTGGGTCTGGCCATCTACCTGGGAAGGTTGGCACCATGCTTAAAAGACAGTCGTTTGGCCCTCGGTCGCTAGTTTTCGGGGTGAACCCACATGGTTATCGACTTGTACGAGTCACACGCGACTGGACGATAGTTGGCAAGCGTGGCTGGCTCAAGTGGGGTGGATACTTGGGTCTTATGGCATCGATGGTTGAAACCCAGTCATTATGGGTTCGTCCCCTATTGGCAATCCTGACAGCGAGTTCTGAGGATCTTGGATCCCTGGCTTTGCATTGTATACTGTCACGTTTACAGTTCAGACGAGTAGGGTCCATGTCTCGGTAATAAGAAAAACGTTGATATGTTAAGAGTCCCACCATGTCTGGAGGATGGGCACACGATCCTATAGACCGGAAGATCTCAGTCACCAATCTTGGGCCTGTTTTAGGATCATCATACCCAGAAGGATTTCTATGTCCATCCACGGTTGGGCTCATCAGATGAGTGGTCTGGATCTTAAATTCAAAACCTGCTGTTACTGCACAATACGGCGTTTCAAGCAGCCTATGATGATTATTCCTCCGGGAGTTAGTTGATACTCTGGCAGATTATGACACGAATAAGTCAGAAATTGTAGTTGGCATACAC
Organism: Magnolia kwangsiensis; assembly: GCA_037074715.1. Taxonomy (NCBI): domain Eukaryota; kingdom Viridiplantae; phylum Streptophyta; class Magnoliopsida; order Magnoliales; family Magnoliaceae; genus Magnolia; species Magnolia kwangsiensis. The sequence goes on from CM073572.1 coordinate 1,452,506, forward strand.
TACAGAAATCAAACACGCTGTGAGTGTGAGTCATTGACACTCGTTTGTTGAAATAGGACCGCTGGATGTTTTTCATTTTCAACGGTCCACGAGGGCCGACAACCCGATAGTCACTTTGGTTCATGGTACATTTGGACAGTTAAGTTTGAATTAGTTGAATGCCATGTACGGAAATCCTAAACAACTTGTAGCTGCCTGCGTATCATCCATCATACTATGCCAGAGTAGGGCCGCCGTTCCGTAACTGGGGGATGCTTTTTAACTAGTAAATGAGTCGACTCAGCGAGTTTGCAACAGAGAAACAAGACCTTGTCATTAGACATTGCAAAAGCTAAAACTGCATTCAAATATCCCTACCTAAAAAATAATAAGAAAATAGAAATGAACAGAGACATAGTAATAGGTTGCCACGTGTCACCCCAGCAGGCCTTATTTGATTAGGAAGCATAAACTATTAATTACGGATGATTACGGTGAGTTGGTGGAGGCGGGAACAGATATCCAGCGCTAGGGTTTGTGTTGGCCCCTGGATCTTCGTAATCCATTGTAAAATCCATCATCACCCTTCCTCTTTCCTTTTTTAACTAAATGCCAAAAATAAAAAAATAAAAAAAATTCAATACAATGGCCTGAAAATTCCGATGAAAAAAAAAAAGAAGAAAAAAAACCCACCTCAATTTGGTTGAAAGAAGCTTCTTTCTCAAATCTCATCTCCTTTCTTCCGGATCCTACAAAACAGAGGACGAAAGGCCTAAATGCCCCAAAAAAAAGAAAATAAAATAAAAAACAAACAAAGAAAGAACGAATAAAAGAAACGAAACGAAAAGAAAAGAAAATACCAACCTTGAGAGAAGCAGAGAGCGAAAGCAGATGAAATCAGAAGAGCCATGAGAAAGTAAGATCGACCCATGATTTGTTTCACGTTTCTGAGAAATGAGTTCCTCTCAGATTCGGGATTCCAGCTCTGTTTTTTTTTTTTTTTTTTTTTCCGACCTGAAATGCTCGAAATTGGAAGCGATATACAAAAGAAGAAAGTAAAAAAGAAGGGCTTTGCTTTGCCTCGAATCTGAGAAAGTCCTCTCTCTCTCTCTCTCTCTCTCTCTAACTCTCCTGCGGATTCGCTTTGCATGTATGACACCTGCTTTTGTGAGTTGTCATGATTTAGTAGGTGTAAACTGTGGTAAACTGACACTTTGTTTTGGACGTTTTGAACGAGGTTTGGTAGCTAGGATAATTGCAATGTGTTGCTGTAAGATACATCGGGACTATAGCCGTTAGATCTTGAGGCATGTTCGATGATCCAAACCGTTTATATGATGGGCCTTAAAGTGCATGGTGACACTTATTAGTAAAAATATAAAATTTGAATATTTTAACACACGGAACGTCTATTTCTTTCCTAGAATTTTAGACCGCTACCTTAATCGTGGTCTTGTGTGACATTGATCTTTACTTAGATTTAAAGGTTTTGTAAACAGCTGCATTCAGCCACCAACTCGGCTTCGGTAGTGACCCCTCCGCTCGGTACTAGTCGGTGCACGAAAAAGCTCTGTGAGCCTCACCATGATGTATGTGTTCTGATCAACGGCGTCCATCCATTTTTTTTCATATCACCCCTAAAATGAGGCAGATCCAAGTATAGGTAGACCAAAGCATATGAGACTGGTGATTGAATGACTACCATTAAAAACTTCTCAGGAGCCCCAGGTTTTGGATCAAACTGATATTTGTGTTTTCCTTCGTCTAGGTCCACGTGACCTTGTCAACAGGTTGGTTGGCCGGCAAACATTACAGTGAGCCTTGGAAAGTTTCAAACGGTAGGGATTCAATCACCACTACTGTTTCATGTGGTGTGCTCTACCTGAGCTTTGGATCAATCTTATTTTTGGTCCATGAGCCGGCAAAATAGATGAACGGCGTGGATAAGACATATACATCATGGTGGGGCCACGAAGGTTTTCCAGAGCCGATTAAGCACCACCTGGTACTGGTTATGGAGGGGTCACTACTGAAGCAGTCCTTAGCCATGTACCTTAGATCCACGGGATCCACGGGCTATAGTATCGACGTGTAATGCACCATGCGAATACGTTCGGCATTATTCTATAGTTTTCTGCACATACACCCCTCCCTTTTATCTGTATAAGAGAAATTCCTTACCCTTTTGTATTCATAAATTACACCATTCATTTTTGTTAGTCATGCAAATATCCCCAAACAGACATTGTTGTTAGATGACAGTTTTAAAATTTATTTATTTATTATTATTATTTTTTTATTTTTTTATTTTAACACGCACATTCAACCCCCGACACACTCCCACTACCACGCACTCACACCACTAGGGATACTCAACCCGTGACCTTGTGTTGAAACTCCATAGAGTCTACGATATGCAACTGCTTGACTGATCTTAGTTAAGCTACTAGGTTACAGATCTTCCTTCCCTAGTTGAGAATGTTAATTGCTCCACTCGAGTGTGAAGTTTGATATACATGATGCCAGAAGATAAACATAGGGTATGGCCATAACCTAAAATTAAATAATCTATATTGTTGGCCAACCATAAGCACGGAGAGTCCAATTCCATGGTTTAGTGGTAGATCAACTCTTTTTGAACATTAAGATTATGAGATCGAGTGCCTATGTGGTGTGGGTGAGTGTGTGTGATTGTGTGTTAAAAAAAAAAATAAAAAAAATAGTGAGATCATAGGATCAAGTGCCTATATATGTGGTGTAGGTGAGTGTGTGATATGGGTGTGTAAAAAAAAAAAAAAAAAAAAAAAACAGACACCATGAACATAGATGAAACGAACATGCAAACAATGGAGGGTTGTATGCAAAAAATAAAATAAAAATCAACCGTCCTGCAATTTGAATGACTGAATTCCATACACGAATGTTCTCCAACGACTCAACATTGCATCTATTCAATTAACAAAATATCATGTTAATAGAGCTGTACACAAGTCAAATTGGGTCGAGCTTGGCCCAGCTCAGCCTAGCTCGGCCAGTAGGCTACCCTAGCTCGAATGTGGCTTGACTCAGTTTGGTCATCAGCTCAGGAAAGCTCAAGCCAAGCTCGATATTTCAAACTAAGTTCAAGTTCAAGCCTATAAGCTAAGTTCGAGTTTATGTTTTAGAGTTTTTGATATATAAAATATATAATTTATTTAAATATATAAATATTTATAAATATATTTATATTAAGTGAACTCGATCCGTGTCAAATTGGTTCGAATTGATTCAAGTTTGAGCCAAGTTCTGAACCGATTTGAATCGAGCTCGGTCTAGCACGAACTTGCTCGAAGTTTTATCGAGCTCAAAAAATTAACTTGATGAATCAAGCTTTTCCAAGTCAAGTCGAGTAAGTTAACCGAGCTAACTCAATTCATGTATAGCTCTAATCATGTACAATATTTACAAATCCCTATTATTTTGTAAGACATTATCCCTCTCAGGTAGATAAAAGGATAATTTAAATATGCTAGAAATTCAAAGTAAGCATCATTTAGATATCCTCACATCATCCATTGAGGGAATTTAGCCACAAGAGGGATTTTTTGCACAAATACAAAAATGGTCTGGTGTTATTAAGAGAGGAGGGTGGTTTTCTTATATGGATAAAAGGGAGGGTTGTACAGCCTCTTAAACAAATAAACGAATTTGTAGTCAACTCTTAGCTGATGCAAATTGTATTTTAGGGCATAATTAACGAGTTTTCACCATACTCTAGAAGAGTACCATGAATATAACTCAGGCCACCTATATCCTGACCATCCATGAGATTCAAAGGATCTCAACCATTCAAGTTTGTACATTGATATTGGACTGTTGAATAGTTCTTTTTTCAACCATCCATTTTATATGCCCAACTATCCAATCCGGTTCATGAGATTATCTTCGAATGGGAAGAATAACTGATCAGATGAGTCCAACCATTCATTTTTGCTTCTAAACCTGGACATTTAAGTAATCGCTTTTCAACAGCCAAACGATCCTGACTTGTATGATCAACCTATCGTTGTAAATTTTAGGCCGTGAGGTCCATGATATGGACGGTCTGGATTTTTTTCATGTGTATGCTAAATGTATGCTTCATTTACTCGCCAAAGTGTGTTATTAATTACACCTTGATCCATACCTCAAGTGGTAGACTGAGTGAAAGATACCTCATTTCAACACCGAGGTCTTGGTATTGATTCTCTAGTGGGGGTGGCTAACTGTGAATTGTGAATGGACAGTTGTGCACTCATGGGCTAACCAAATAAAATAAAATAAATATGTTATTAATTATCTTAATTGATGTTTCTCATGGTGATAAGCCCAAGAGAATTCTCAAAATATCATTCTTCACATTATTCTACACATGCACTAGAGAAAAAATATATATATATATATATGAGAGATGCTCACACACAACTAGTTGGACCATTCAAGTTGGTTCAATTAGCTATGCATTAAATGACAAAAAACATCCTTATATACACATGAAATGCACTACATATGAAGATACGTGACATTGAATCTTATATAAGTATAATGGCAGTTACATGTCATAGATTCAACCTGTGTATTAAATAGGGCTCACCAATAAAATGTTTTGTACTAAAAATTAGTAAATGATCCTCATTATTAGAACCACATATATGAGTGGAATTTATATTGTTGGAATGGATTTTTAGTAACTCACTTTTCTTGTAAATGAATATTATATTATCAAATTTTATTTTTTTAAAACAAAAAAATCCTTAATATGCTTACATGGGACCCAATCTAATGAACGGACTAGATTTTTTACACATGTGACGCATTGTCCCAACATATCACGCATGTACAACTTATTTCTTACACATTTGGTTCATCATATAAATACATCGCAATGTCCAACTATCTCATTTTATTTGAAAACAAACCTCCCTCTCCTCCGGCACTTCATTTAATAACTTCTCCCTCCTTATTTAATCATCTCTTTCCTTATTCTGTTGGCAACGGGGAATTGCCTCCAAAAGCTAGGTCGGCCTTCTGTGATGTTAGTGATAAATCTAAGCCCTTTATCAATTTTTATAAGATAAGTTAGGACATGGGTAAAAAATGAGTTAGCTCCAAAACTCAAGTGGGTCATATAAGAAAAGGTTAGGAATGAACATTTACGGTGAAACATTCATGAGACCATAGAAGTTATTGATTATGTTAACATTTTTGTATTTTTAATTCATCCTAAGTTGGAAGGACCTCATAAACAATATGTGGGACTTAATCTACATACGGAATAGGCCCACCGATCTATCTGTGCATGGGACATGGCGATCAGGGGGTTAAATAGCTTACCTAGCTGAGATGCCGCCATGTAAGCTGGATAAGAAAATTAGAATTCCTGTAGAGCTTAGGATCTTCCTCTCCTTCACACCCTTTCTGCGATATAATAGATGAGACTCAAATTTTGTCGTGGTGTAGGATCGGGGACCCAACTCTCTTTTATAGATACTGTGGAGAGAGAGTTTGAAACTCATCAAAACTCTCCCTCCCATACTCCACATTATAGTATCCCAGTTCAATTCAAACTGCTGTCTGCGTAAGACAGCTATAACATTCCAGCCCTAGTACGCAGAGCTACGCAGATGGACTGCGTAGCGTATCACCTGAAGTGGGGCCCACTGGTCTACTCAATCATCCAGTCCAACTGTATGATAATCCAGACCGTTGATCAGTGAAGCCCACTAAATAGAGTTCTTACATTTTTTCACTTGGGCCTCATTGAGTAGCGTCAATGATAGTCATATAAAATTATTTTGAAAACAAGTTTTGATCTTTTAAGAAAATATTCAAATGGTTAACCAATAAAAACAGTTGGACAATATGAGTAATGCTATTCAATCTGGTCCATCAAGACGGTCAGTATCGAAACGCAGTAGTCATCACAACATTTAATTTAGGCAAAGTGAGTCTAAGCGAGATCACAAATATTTTCAATCTTAAGGACATAGATCACGAACTAGGAAATGTGGTATAAGGATTACACATTTTAGTGTGATGATATGTGCCTATCCTTAAGAGGTCCTGAAGCTTTTACATGTCTTCAACGAAACACGACTGTAACTCTACTTACTCAAAATTTGTGCATATATATAAAGAAGTAGAAATAAATCTTTATATCAAAATCATTCAAAAATAAACTGCATAAAATGAGATCTCTAAATGTTTGTGAAAATCAAAATAATCTCAATTCCCACTAACTGAAAACATCTATGGGATCAATGACTCCCATAGATGTCACATGCTCCTGAAATAGCGTGATAGGGACCCTTTAGTGAGCGGATCTGCAATCATTTGCTTAGTGCCGATGAATTCTACGGACACTTGATGATTCTGAACTCTTTCCTTTACTACAAGGTATTTGATGTCAATATGCCTCGACCTTAACGAATGCTTGTTGTTACTAGAGAAGGAAATAACAACCGAATTATCATAAAATATTCTTAGTGGTTTCGGGATATGTTCTAGTACCTGCAAACCTGAGAAGAAATTCTGTAACCATATTACCTGATTAGATGTCTCACGGTAGGTAATAAATTCAGCTTCCATAATGGAAGAGGCTGTGGTAGATTATTTCACGCTTTTCCACGACACAGCTCCTCCCACCATCATGAAGATATATCCTGAAGTAGACTTCTTAGTGTCAACGCAGCCTACGAAGTCTGCGTCTGAATATTCGATTAACTCCAACTGATCAGATCTTCTGTATGTGAGTCCGAAGTCTTTTGTTCTCTGAAGATACCGTAACACTTTCTTTGCAGCTATCCAATGTTGCATTCCTGGATTAGATAGATATCTTTCCAACATTCTAGTGACAAAAGCAATGTCCGGTCGCGTATAGACTTGAGCATACATGATGCTCCCTACTACTAATGCGTACGAAAATTCCTTCATTCGATTCTTTTCTAAATTATTCTTTGGACACTGAAATAGACCAAATTTGTCGCCCTTCACAATGAGCGACTTTCCTGAAGCACAATTTTGCATGTCATATCTTTCGAGTACCCTAGTAATATACGCCCTCTGTGATAGGCTGAGCAGTCCAAGTGTTCTGTCACGACGAATCTCAATGCCGATGACGTAAGAAGCTTCACCAAGGTCTTTCAGTTCAAACCTTTGAGATAAAAAATTTTTGGTGTCACTCAACATCTTGGTATCACTACTAGCTAACAGAATATCATTAACATATAAAATCATTATAACGAACTTACTTCCACTGGTTTTAATGTAGATGCATTCATCTGCAGTGTTTTCTACAAATCCATATGAAAAAATTACTTCATGAAACTTAAGGTACCACTATCGCGATGCTTGTTTCAACCCATAGATGGACTTCTTAAGTTTGCAAACCAAATGTTCTGAGCCAGTAACTACAAGACCTTCGGGCTGTAACATGTATACATTCTCATTAAATCCTCATTGAGAAATGCAGTCTTTACATCCATCTGATGTAACTCTAAATCTATATGAGCTATAAGAGCTATTATGATCCTGAATGAGTCTTTCTTGGATACTGGTGAGAAAGTCTCTTTAAAGTCAATGCCCTCATATTAGTTAAAATCCTTGGTAACAAGTCAGGCTTTATACCTTTCGACATTACGCTTGGAGTCCCTTTTGGTTTTAAATATCCATTTAGAACCAATCGGCCTTATTCCAGTAGGTAACTCTACAAGATCTCATACTTTATTGTCCTGCATGGATTTCAACTCATCTTTCATGACATCAAACTAACGAGAAGGATCAGCACTTTGTTTGACTTGTGTAAAGGATTCAGGATCCTTTTCCACCCCTATGTCAAAGTCGTGCTCCTGTAAGTATACGATATAATCATTTCGATTTACAGGCATTTTCTCTCTTTTAGATCTTCTCAATGGTTTAGTTTGTTGAGTTTGATCTTGATTTTCCTCATTAATGGTTTGTATATGAGGTTTTACGTGGCGCTCTATAGTGACTGCAGAATCAACTGCATTATTAATGTTCACGTGATCTGGATTGACTATGACAGGAGTCACAGTCATTTGTTCCTAAAATACAAAATTTCTTATGTTCGTACTCCTACTGTTTTCAGTGTCCTCAATGAATTTGACATTCTCAGTCTCAACAATCCTGATAGAGTGGGAAGGACAGTAGAATCGATAGCCTTTTGATCTTTCTGGGTATCCAATGAAGAAACAACTTACGGTTCTAGGATCAAACTTCTTTTCATGCGTGGTTATAAAATTTGGCCTCAGCAGGACAATCCTAAACATGTAGATATCGGAGACTTGGTTTTCTCCCATTCCATAACTCAAAAGGAGTTTTTCTTACTGCTTTGCTGGGAACCCTGTTTAGTATATGAACTGCGATTTTGATCGCATCACCCCACAGAGATTCTGGCAATGTCGAATTGCTGACCATGCTTCGCACCATATCCAAAAGGGTGCGATTACGTCTTTCAGCCACACCATTCTGCTCTGGAGTACCAGGCATAGTGTATTGAGCGACAATATCACAATCCTGTAGGTATTTAGTGAATGGCCCTGGATTATGTCCTGATTCGTCATATCTGTCATAGTATTTGCCACCACGGTCAGATCTGACAACTTTAATTCTTTTATCGAGTTAATTTTCAACATCGGCCTTATAAATTTTAAATGCATCCAGGGCATCTGATTTCTTACTAATAAGGTATATGTACCCGAAGTGAGAGTAGTCATCTATAAAGGTAATGAAATATTTGTGGTCATTCCATGAGGCTATAGAGAATGGTCCACAGATATCTGTATGTATTACCTCTAACAGACCTACATTTATGGTTGCACCTTTCTTTCTCGTTCTAGTCTGTTTTTCTTTTATACAATCAATGCATACTTTATAGTCAGAGAAGTCTAGAGAATATAAAATTCCTTCTTGCACAACTCTGTCTAATCTCTTATGAGATATATGGCATAGTTGCCTGTGCCACAACATGGAGGAATTCTCATAGTCTAGTCTTCGCTTGGATCCCACTTTATTTTCATGTAAGGAATTAATATTGTAAATATGAGAGGTAATGAAGTCTAATTGGTATAAGTTGTTTACTATAGAGCCAGTTCCAACTTTAATCAAATTAAAGTAAATACTAACACTTTTATTTCCAAAGTGAAATGAATATCCTAACTTATCCAAATAGAAAATTGAAACCAGATTGCGCCTTATAGATGACACACAGAATGTATCTACTAAATTCAAAAAAATGACCAGACTTCAACTTAAGCATATAGACTCCTATTGCCTCCACGTCAACCTTGACACTATTGCCTATGTATACTGAGCGCTCCGTGATGTTTTAATTTAAACCAATCTTATTTAAATGATTTTAACTCGTAAGTATACGAATCAGATGTAGATATGGTGCATATTACGAGATCATTCCCATGAGGACTGGTTGTCATAATTTGAAATTTACGACTCTTCTTAACTAATCCAATAAATGGTTTAGCAAACTATTAAGAAAAATAATCTAAAAGGATAATCGAGAGCAATAAGTAAAATCCAATCAAAGAAAATACTAGGACTTTCGAATCCACCCCTAATTATCCTAACCCTTGTTTTACTTGTTAATTCATCCTAATTCAGATTGATATAAATTTAATAAACAAAGCACACCCTATGTCCTTGATTGGGTACACAGAATGTATAATCCTTTAAAGCATATGGATCACATCTTTCCATTCATGGTCAGGCATGAAGAGATGTAAATTCTTGTTTCTTCCTCTATAGAAAACTTATTCATGGTCAGACACAAGAACCTAGTTAAGATTTCAAACAACGTCCATATCTAGACTTTGGTCGAGCTCATATAATGGAGAAACATGAAAATTACAATTAAGCACACTAGAGAAAGAAACAAATCAATCAAATTAAAATAAATTCAACATAAATAAGAATTACTCAAATTAGGGGCTTCATCTCAGCCCTAACTACAAGATTACCAATCCATAATTTCAAATAAAAAGAAGAAAAAATAAGATTTAAACGCTAAGAACATCTTCCTTCTTCCTTCCTCTTTCTCCTCTCCTTGGCTCTCCCCAGGCTCTGACTCCCTGCTCCCCATCTCTAAAACCTTCTTTTATAGCTGCTGGAGGCTGTGGAGTGGTGGAAATCGAATTTGGAAAGCTGCCGCATGCGCAGCGAAATCCTTTTCGCAGATAAGTTCGGTGGCTCAAAAATTATCACTTTCCTCGCTCAATTTTCAAAGAAACACTGTCTCGTAGGACTTTTGTGGGTCCTCTACATGATAGATGGTTTAGATCTGTCATATGATCAAAGATGATGGGCCACAACTGCCTGGAAAAGTCAATTTTCGCGGATGTGCGAAACCTTTCACACTTTGAATGTTGCGTAGCTCATTGGGCCCCACAGAGGTGTTTTCAGAGAAATTCACACCACCCATTGGATTCAAGATGAAATTTCAGTCAATAATGGGTGGTTTTGAACGTCCATTGACGCGTCCCAGAGAAGAAATCACAAAAAGATCAGATTTGAACGTTGCAAGGCAGTCCTTTTGTGGCCCTTGTATCGTAACGTGTGCTTACATGGGTGAAAACGGTCAGCATGTTTTTATAGATCTCGAACTCCTCTACATGGTGGACGGTATGGATCGGACGTACGGGACATGTGTGGGGCCCAATAACGTCCGTGAAAATGGACAGCGTCCATGCGAGTGAGATGAAAACGGCAGTTGCCGTTTCTGGTTTTGGAAGGCAACCAGGCGCGGGCTGGAAAGCAGTTAGCGCTCTCACCGATGTGGTGTGCCTTGGACAGTTTTTGTACAGTGTATACACACTGCATGTACAGGGCGTAAGGTGATGATTTTCAGAAATCCAATCTATCCATTGACTTCCTATTCATATTTAAACCGTCAATGCCAAAGTTGAGGCAGTTCCAGATATCAAGTGGGCCCCAAATTGAATATCAAAGGGCTGATCTATCCGTTGGCCCACTTTCTGAGATCTTCAATGACTGAAATTTAATATGTACAGTTAATTTATGGCCCTCATCACATGTATGAAGTTTCGAGTCGAATGGACGGCGAGAACCCTGTGATCTTGCATTCTGGACTATTTTCGGACCTCTTTGATGTGAATTGTTTGATTTTCTCGGATCCTTAGTGTGTAAATTCATTGATCTCAGTTCTCTAGAATCCGTCCCTTCTTTAGTGACTTCGGATCATCAAATTCACGCTTGTAATGCTCTTTTTCAATTAATGCTCCTTACTATATCCTGCAACAAAAACACGATTAAGATATTCCATTAAACATTATCATGTACGTGAAATCAGGCAGTAATCGGGGTCTAATATGCAATATTCGACCCTCATCACTCCACATCAGTTGGTGGCCTGGCCTATAGTAATTCCCGCATATAAGTGCATACGTGAATAATAGTTCCTGAATCTATCCACCAGGAATCTACTGACATATCAGTTAGATTAGATTCAAAACAGACAAGAACATAATGATTACCTTTCTTTATGAGTCAATTCTTAAAGCCTTCGCAGTCTTTCTTGAAATGACCCGCCTTATTGTAAAAGAAGCACGGTTTACCCTTAACCCGTTTTCGTTTAGATCCATTTCCATATTGATTCTCAGATTTTCCAGATGGAGGACCAGAGAATCTATTATTAGAACCTTGTTTCCTTTTTCTTTTACCTTTATTCCCTTGCCCTTGCCCATGACCTGAGGCTACCATATAAACATTTTAAACTTTAACCGTCTATCTGATTCTTTTTTCTTCTTGGACACACTAAGTGATAAGTTCATCCAATGTCCACATGCCCTTTAGAGTGTTATAGTTTATCAGGAACGTGTCGAATTGAGGATGTAGGTTATTCATGATCAAATGAACCAGCTGATATCAGTGAGTACAAGCCCTAGAGCACGAATCTTAGAAACAACCTCGATCTGCTCTACAATTTATTCACGGATGTTGCTTTTTCCATCGTAGGACGAGCGAGTCAACTTATTCAGAAGAATGCCCACCTCAGACTTATCATATTTCTTGAATCTTTTTCTCATTTCAGTCAGGAAAACTTTGACCTTATCTGTTTCATGCATGATGCCCTTCATAGATTCAGAAATTGGATACTTAATGAATTTCAGGCATGTATCATTTGACCTGAACCATACAACCCATCGATTATATTCAGCTTCAGTGGCATTATCAGATGGTTCTGGCGGTTCTGGTGTTATCAGGGAAATATCTAATTGTAGACACCCCAATATAACTTCAATGACGTTCTTCCATTGAGCATAGTTAGACCCATTTAGGGCAGGGACTTGATGTTGATTAGTTGGAATTGAGACTGAAATAAAAGAGACACAAATATACTCACATTAGTTCCTTATTTTACAAAACAATATCATGAATGTAAACAAATATCAGGCAAAGTTAATCAATTCAGTCGTTAAGAGAGGCATCAACTGAATCATCCAGGATGACGATGGGCCCAACCATCTCATCCTAGTGAGAATCTGTTACATCATCATCATTCCTCCTGTGGGTGGTAATAATAACATATTAGTGATTCTCCTGAACATGAAACTAAGTGATGTAAGTCACGTATATGTGAGACACTCAACACCTGTGGGTGAGATGAATCTTTCAGCTTTATATTACCAACACCATTTACTTCACCCGTTTACATGTCTGTCAAACAGTAATTGTTTGTGTTTTCGTTACCATACGCATGAAAACGTCAATGCAACTGTATGCAATCGACCTTATCCCAATGTTACAAGTCTGTACTTGTAAAATTTTCATCAATTGAGGTCACTATGGTGGCTAACACAACCGAATCCAACACTACAAATATAGACTTGGGATCGCAAGTACAATCCTGTCTCTCAATGAATTATAACTTAATTAGTCCGATGTGGTCAATAAGTTAGTTGATATTGATCTTTTGAAATTCCTTAAAGTGAAACATATAAATAAGTTTCACACCTTATATTCCAAGGGTCTATATCAACACTTAAAGATGGGTGATGGGCTAATAATAGGGCCACACCAATACTCTATATGATCTGAAAGTGTTCAATGAGCATGACTAATCCAGTTCCCAATATCCACATGATAGACAAATAATACGGAACTTTACAATTGGATGGTTAGGTCTATGCATAAGTGTCCACAAGATGGATAGATTAGTTTAAACGCTTAATATTTGTTAGATGAAAGTTCATGTATATCATCTACCAAGCGAATTAGACATATAATATGTCCATAAGTCAGCCCAGATTATGAACATGAAAAGATATTTGATGGTCAATATTATGAATTTTAATGGACTAGATTGAACTCAGGGCCCACCATCAAAACAGTATATTGGGCCCATTACCAGTGTTAAGCCCACGAGAGAATGGGAATATATCCCGTTTGCGGTATAGGAGTCGGACCCAAATACACGTAATCGGGTTCAAAGACCCGATTCCATATAAGGTCGATCTCGACCTACTTGCAGCGCAAAACAGATCGTTTTCGACCTAACAGCTGTTGTAGAGACGGCCTGTTTTCGATCGAGCAGCAGTTGAATGGAGAGAGAGCGAGATCTCCCCTGCCATTGATGGATCTGCACCCAGCCGAAGAAATGGTTGCCTTCATCAAACACGACGCCGATCATGATGTCATTGCCATCCCTGACGATGAACTCTATGGCCTTAATAATAGGTTGTCGGAACGGACGGCAGCTACTCCCTATCTCCCTCTAATCCAGCCGCTGGATCGAAATCGGAAGGCTAGCCGATTGATCCAAGGGAAGAGGGTGACCTGCAGCGCTGTTGACAGTTGTCAGAGACAGGCTGAGACTTCCTTAAATCCTGAATGATATGGTTCTAAGAGGTTGAGGTTTGCAAACAGGGCCAAATCTCTGGCATCTATCAAGTGTTATTATCAAGCATGGTCGCTTCTATGGATTGACAGAGTAAGGAATATGAAGATTTTTCATCGTATTCATAATTTCTCAATTTGGGATTACTAAATTAGAAATTCCCAGATCGGGATTTGAAATCCCTAATTTTATCTTGATTTAGGGCTTGCAATCTAAAATCCCTAATTAGCCTGATTTGGGGATTTGGAATCCAAAATTCCTAATTGACTGGATTTATGGATGTATATCTGAAATCCCTAATCTGGATGTCTGGATTTGGGGTTCGAATTCAAAATCCCTGATTGACTAATTTTGGGATTAAAATCCCTAATTTTCTCAATTTGGGGATTCAAATCTGAAAGCCCTAATTTCACAATTTGGGGATTGCGAATTGAAAATCCTCAATTGATATCTGAATTGGAAGATTCAAATTCGAAATCCCTAATGCTGGATGTGAGAATCGAAATTTCTAATTCGAATAGTTGTCTTTAGGGTTTTCAAAATTCAAATCCCTGATCTGAATATGAAATTCGAATTCGAAAGCCCTAATTGTTGTATGGGTTTCGAATTTGAAAGCCCTAATAGATGAATGGGATCAACCATACCTATGCACAGATGTCTTTGATACCAACTGTAGGACTTAATGTACATGCAGAATAGGCCCACTGATCTGTCTGTGCATGGGAAATGGCGATCAGGGGGTTGGATAGCTTACCTAGCTGAGATGCCGCCGTGTAAGCCGGATAAGAAAACCAGATTCCTGTACAGCTTAGGATCTTCCTCTCCTTCACACCCTTTCTGCGATACACTAGATGGGACTCAAATTTTTCCGTGGTGTAGGATCGGGGATCCAGCTCTCTTTTATAGAGACTGTGGAGAGAGAGTTTGAAACCCATCAAAACTCTCCCTCACACACTCTACATTGTAGTATCTCAGTTCAACTCAAACTGCTGTTTGTGTAAGACAGCTATAGCATTCCAGCCCTATTACACAGAGCTGTGTAGATGGACTGCGCAGCGTATCACCTGAAGTGGGGCCCACTGGTCTACTCAATTATCTAGTCCAAATATATGACAATCTAGACCGTTGATCAGTGATGCCTACTAAATAGAGTTCTTACACAATATAGTGGTATATAAACATCACGGCCCTAGAATCCGGGGAGGTCTAAGTAAGTAGCATTCCCACTTTTTTCATCTTGCGGCCCACATGATTTTTGGATCTGCCTCCTTGTTTTGTCCATTTCCTAGCATAATCAGCAAAAACATCACCGTGGTCCCTCTTAGCTTGCTGTCTCTGAAAGTTCCAGCCAAAAAGGAGATGATCTGCATTCCGCATCCACTGGATACAAATAGAGTTTTAGCCGAGATAGGGAGTCGGGTTCGACAATGACGCCTCTGCTACCGGCGTAGGTGTTGTTCGGTGATCTATGGGCATAATCATGATATAAGTGTTTTATCCACGCCGTTCATTAATTTTTATATCTCATAGTATAGCTTGTGCCCAAAATGGAGATAGATCAAAATCCCAGGTGGCCTACACCACGAGAAATAATGGGGATTGAATGCTTAACATTGACAACTTCATATGACCATATGTCCTACTGTGATGTATAATTTCCATCCAACCTGCCCATTAGGTCACACAGACCTGGATGAAAGGAAAACACAAATGTGGGGCCAGAAGTTATTTTCTATTTATCACTGTTTGAATGCTATTTTAAAGGGTGAGGAGCATTTGATGTGTAGATATTAATAATAATTTAAAAATATCGATCCAAATTATGGGGCCAAAATTTTGAAAGGGCTGGATTTGATATAAACATCATACTTTATAAGTTATCATATGATGGGCGTAACGTTTAGTCCAACCAGTTGAACTTAAAGGTTTCCAAACATGTGAGTTGTTACTACGCAATCTGACTAGAGAGGATTAGTGTGTAACCCCTGTAACACAGAACTTGGTGTTCCCTGGCCGTGGGGTCCGCCCTACCTGTGCTGATATTTGAGTTTTCCCAGATCTGTGTTACCTTATCAATAGGTTAAATGGCAAATAAACATAACAGTGGGCCTTAGTAGCTTTTAATGGTGGGCATTTAACATCCACTGTTTCCTATAATGTGGTTCACTTGACATTTGGATCTGTTTCATTTTTAGAATCATGCACTAAAACGTTCTGTGAAAAAATAATGAACGGTATGGATATACAATATATGCTTTAAGGTGGGCCCCATGGTCAAGGAGTCACCCCTGTTACGAGTAACACCTACTATAGTCTCCACCGTTCTTTGTAAGGTAATTAAGAGTGATTAGCATGCAGTGGAAGCATTAACTTTCATTAATTAAGAGGGATTGCTTTCATTAAATGCATGGGTAGTTGGACGAAAATGCAATCTCCAACTAGTTGTGTGTGAGCATTACTCTCTCTCTCTCTTTCTCTCTCTCTCTCTCTCTCTATATATATATATATATACATATATATATATATATATATATATATACATATATATATATATATATATATATATACATATATATATATATATATATATATATATATATATATATATTCTCCTCAAATCAATAAATAATTTTTCTAAAATACTCAAAAACATTTTATAGGAAAACCCCCCCTGATGAATATAATAAACGTTTAAAGTAATAGTCAGCAGATTCTATTGTTCCATCTGATTCTTCCCTAGATGGGACTCTAAAACTCGTTTTCTAATTCACAGAATAGCTTCTTATATATTTCTGTCACTTTCTTCCTTATTGGTATTTGTCGTAAATGTGCTTAATTTTTTGCGACCTATTAATTTGAACACTAAAAATAATTGAAAAAAGAAAGAGGAAAACCCTTTAAAAAATAGAAAAGAAAAAGAAATTCATATCCTTTATAAGAGGGGCTGTTGCTTGCATGATTGAGCTGAATTGCAATTACTCTTGGAGAGATCATGATACAAATTGTTGGGGAAAAATGTGTCAAGCTCGGGTCAAGCTCGGAGACTTGGATAAGAGTAGGTCGGTTTTGTTGACACTGCCTGAAGAATCCGAGACAACTCCGACAGGACAGAGGATAGGCCGGGAGGCGTAAGCAAGGACGATTAAAGTCGCTCTGTCAGAGTGATGACCTCGCCTGCATAAACCCACTAAAGGCCGAGCGTGTTAAAGCCACTCAGCCGATAGAATAAGACCCACTCAAGGAGTTGATTCTTTCGGTCACGGAGTAAGGAATGACCGGTAGAAACTGAGATTATTCCGCCCGTGGAAAGGCCGGGAACCCGTCCTCCTGCGTTGGCCGAGACTCCCCCAGTGTCGGTCATGACCTGGCCGAGACTCCCCCAGAGTCGGTCGAGATCCAGCCAAGACAGAGAGTGGCGGAACGAGGACAGATGCTGCTCTACGGAAATCCAGGGATACGGGTAGCGGATCCCGAGATTCTCGGGATCCTGAGCAATCCCAGGAGAAGAATCCTCTGAGGATAAGGGTTGGCAAACTGTATAAATCTCTAAGCTTGGGACAGAAGAAGGTACACAATTCTAACCGAGACAAGCTCTTGGCTATTGACCAGATAACTGACTTAAGCATCGGAGGTTCCCCGGCTCTAGCCAGGGTTCCCTTGACATTGTTGTCCGTGCAGGTGAAGGAGGGCCCGCCTTGAGGAAGCCATCCCATAAAAACGCAGCAACAGTTTTGCGCCATCTGTGGGAACGGACAAAAAGTCATTTTCTCCAACTATTCGAATGACAAGAACAAGAAAGACGGACCCAGATGAAGCTGGAGAGGCCGCTGTTAGCATAGCTCAGGGAGCTCCCTCGCCAGCACCGCCTGCGACTACAAGCCAGCCCAATCAAGGGAACGTACACCTGGATCGCGAGGTTCAAGAAATGCGTTCCGAGATGGCTGCCATGAAACACATGCTGGAACAACTGTACAACCAACAGATGCAGCGCCAGGAGTCGGCACAAGTTCATTCGCCAACGTCTGTAGCGCAGCCTGAAGCGCCATAGTCGCCCAGAGGACCGAGTCAACCTCGAGAACCAAGTCACCCACCGCTTGCTCGTTCAGCAACAGCCGTTTTGTCTCCCTCTGATCTAAGGCATAGAATAGATCAGAGGAGGCGAAGTCAGCTACCTGCGGACGCTGAAGAAACGACAAAGAGCGTCGAACCCTGGAAGGCTGATATACAGGACTTCAAGAACGAGGTCCGAGAGAAGATGAAAAAGGAGATGGCGGATATAAAGCACGGTCGGAACTCGAATCCGACCAAACACGAAGAAAAAGCTTCTCCGTTTGTGGACGAGGTAATGCGGGTTCGGTTGCCGAAAAGGTTTCGCTTACCCCAAATAACTCCTTTTTCCGAAAAAACTGATCCAACAGAGCATCTTGAATGCTTCCGGACTTACATGGAATTGCATGATGCCTCGGACGCTGTTATGTGTCGAGCGTTTTCTCTGACCTTGACTGACGTAGCCCGACTTTAGTTTAAGCAATTGAAACCCAGGTCGATAAAATCGTTTGCCGAACTCAGTGACGCCTTCCTCAGCAATTTCATCGGCGGAAAAAAGAAACTGAAGCCTCCCGCGCATCTGAACAACATAGTTCAGAGGGAAGGAGAACTACTAAAGGACTACATTAAACGCTTCAATTTCGAGTCCCTGCAAGTTCGAAAGCATTCTGAGGAGACATCTCTCAACGCTCTCATGCAGGGGGTCAGGGACAAGCCTTTTTTGGCGTCACTGGACAAAAACCCGTCCGATACTTTGGGCGAGTTTATGGTTCGGTCGGACAAATATGCCGATGCGGAAGAGACGCGACTCCTAAGAGAGAAGATCCAGAACACGAAACCATCGGCGAAAGAGTCGGCCAAAAAAGAATCCGACTCGGCTGGAGGGAAAAAGCGAAAAGACTATCGGGGGCGAGACGACAGCAGGCCAGGAAAGCGACCAGACAGAAGATTCTCTACATACACCCCCCTAAACAAATCTCCTGAACAAGTACTAATGGAGATCAAGACCGAGGGCTTCGTCAACTGGCCTCGAAAAATGTGAGGAAATCCGGATCGTCGGAACAAGAACAAATATTGCCACTACCATTGGGACCATGGTCACAACACGAGTGACTGTTATCACTTGAAGGAAGAGATTGAGCAGTTGATTAAAGAGGGCCGGTGTAACACCCTGAAAATCGGGGGTCGTGTATAAACTCAACTCCCGAGTTCCAGACCGTCACTTATGCAACGAAAATGGTTATGATTCAATGTTGTCTGATTTAAAGCATTCACATGATTAAAAGTATACCAAAACTGCAATTCATACTTCAGATCCAGTGATAAAAGCAAGCGGAAGACTAATCAATATATATATATCACTGTATGGAAAAACAAAGTAATCTCATCTGTCTCCAAAGTATGACTACATCTCTGAGTCTCATATACATGTAAATAGACAAAAGACTAAGTTCAAAATAGTCCCACTGAAGTCCCCCTCGATCCAGGTCACCTACGGGAAGCCGTCGTGATACTGCATATACGAGAACTCATCCTGGTCCTCGTCAATCTCCGGCTCCACCTCCTGGATCTCGTCGTCACCTACAACTACAACAGGGTCTGGTGGGTGTTGCAAACACCATCCCGTAACGTGGGAATGAGTGATCAACTCAGTGAAATCATAGAGCAAAGATTAGCATATTCACAATTCAATCACGCGATAATAGTAAAGCAGTAAATCAGACAAATCCTAATACTGTTGTTAATGCAAGATGATATGACGTGATGTATGCCCTCACCAACGATCACCCTCATACGGCAACATCTTACGACCGCGGCATGCCACACTCCCTAGAGTGCTCCACATCTTCCAGGCACATGCAATGCTATGGTGATATGATTACCAAGTTGTTATTAATCCATTCAAACAGCAGGATTGGGAAACTAAGGTACTTCCCTTGTATCAATCCCAACACGGATCCTGTCTAGGGTCGTCACTCCTAGTAATCTCATACGATGTACATTTCGTAGGTCACTGCAAGGGCTGCCAGGGCTGTTGCTCGCACTCGTTGCACCGCTCCCCCATCACCTTATCAATACAGGCCTACTGTACTCTACTGCACAGAAGGGTCGTCGCCTCCCGTGAACTCAGAATACGCTCGCGGTCACTACAAAGGGCTCGTCGCCTGATCAGTGTAGGCCGACAGCTAGAATATAGTGTCCCATACCACCATAATCTTCTCACGAGTCAAGGTGCTCATTGGTCACTACGGGGAGGTTTGTGGCCCCAGCGTAGGCCGACAGCTCGACCACGGTGTCCCATACCACCATGCCCGGCTCATGAGTCTTCGTGGATTAAGGTACCACGGTTAATAGGGTTTACAATGGTAAGTTCAGTACCCTAGGTTCAAGCAGTTATGATACATACAAGGTGAACAAACATCGGTCAGTCGGGTTACTTGACGGGCTCGACTAGCGCGATCGCATCTCGAATTGAACGACATGAAGTGCGTAAAACACTTCGCGTGGCCTAACCACTGCCGCCAACTCTCAACACGAATCACATTCATCGACGCGTCGTTCGTGGCTATGACCAGTCAACCACGAATTCGCTCGGTTACCGACTGCCTGGACTAAGTCAAGTCCCACACATCTATGGAATTACATTAACACTATAAAAAGGTATTGGAATTGAAATACATCATGTGAGCATGTTAGCACATGTTATAACATTCAACTTAAGCAAATCTTCAAGGCATACTTCCCATGCATATTCAACTTAAGCAAATCCTCAAGCACATACATTCCATGCATGTAATGAAATCATGCATTTTGTCAGCATGTAGAAAATCATTTAGGTCAGCATAATAATTGAAAAATCAATCACAAACTATCAAATAACATCATTTAATTCAATACATACTAATACAAGCATTTATACAAACACATACACTACACACTTAAGTCTACATATAGTATGTCGACCCAAAGTGCGCAACTAGGCGAATCTCTTCGCCAAACTAATTATGCACGCATTCCTAACTTCCTAACGCGACAACAAACCATGTCAATCACATCAGCAAAATATGAATGTAAACAGTACTTCCTACAAATGACTAAAATGCCCTAAATCTCATATTCTTCGTTAGCTTACGAAACGGGAAACGGAGAGCATTTTGTACATGTCAAACGGCGATGCCGTCAAGAATCTACTATTAAACGACATTGAAAGCATTGGGAACCGTCAATCAAAGCGTCTAAAATCCTCACCCAGTGTCTTGTAGACTCGGGAATTGAAGCGGAGTGTATATGGTTCGTCTACGGCGAGTAAGGAGCCTAATACATAAGATCCATAAGCTACATCGCTATGGAAACAAGGAAAACTCAAATCAACAACTATTTAGGGTTTTTACTTACCTAGGATCGCGGTGGAATCGCCGGGAAAGCGGTAGAGGAGTGTTGCTTAAGCACGTGCAACACGTAGCACAAGTGGCAGGAAGAACTCTCCCACTCTCTCACAATCTCTCACTCTTTTTCTCTCTCCCAAGCTAGGGCTTCTCTCAAATTCGGATGGGAGAGAGGAGTGAGGGTTTCAACCCCTTTTATAGCCTAAAACATTCCCAAAATAGGCTTGGGAACAATGTTTACTTGGTGCCTAACCAAATCGGGGCCGTTTCGGTCCAAAAGGGCATTTCTGGAGGTCCCCAGGCCAAATGCGGTCAGACTTAAGCTCATGCATACTGGATCTAGCACACATCCAGTTTTCAGACCGGTTGGGTTCCCAGATCGCACATGGCGGCCCAGTTTCAGTTTAACGGTCACCGCACCAAGATCAGGCCTATAAGTCTCGTGATATATAATAGATATTTTTCCTGATCCAATGGTGTAATTTGGCTGTATTCTGACGGTCAGAATGCTTAATACTGATGCGTCAAATTTGTGTGCCAGATTTGAATTTGAAATTCCAACTATGTCCCTATTCACACTCTCTTCGGTCCGGGCTCAATGAAATAGCCTGTGATCATCGGTTTGACTTGATTTTTGGAATGAGTGTCAAGTCCAGCTAGACGGTTCTAACGGTCTAAGATAGGAGGTATCGGACTTTCAACGTGCGGTCTAGATCCAATACAAAGATTCAAAGTGGTCCAGAGAACAAACCGGTTTAGAGTTTGATCCGAGGCTTTAGAGAATTATAGCACCCTTGGTTCCACTCGCTTCGGGCCTTGTAGAACGTATTTAAAGTGATCAGGGACCATTTCCCAGCTATTCTAACGTTGCACTAGCTAACCTAGTCATATTTTCTAAAGGAATGAATTCTACGCAATTTCGGGTCGAGTTGGTACTCGAGCCCAAGTATGGATTTTTCACGGGCGTTACAGCCGGCTAAGAGAACATACAGTAGGGACCGGCATCGCAGCAGGACCGAGTGAAGAGCGGCCCCAAGAAGAAATCCGAACGATCGTTGGGGGTCATCAAGGCGGCGGGGACTCAAATAATGCCCAAAGAAACCATGCTACAAGCCTCGATCGCCCCGAGTCCGAAGTTCTCCTGCTATCTCGGCCTCCCAAGGAGAAGAAACGAGAGAAATATTGTATCTCGTTCACTGAAGAAGATGCTCGAGGCATTCATCATCCTCACGATGATGCGCTCGTAGTCACCCTCACCATCGCGAATAGAAAAGTATTCCGGATACTAGTGGATACAGGGTCATCAGCGGACGTCCTATTCGCCCAAGCATTCGACAAAATGGGCATAGGTCGGTTGGTACTACGGCCTGTACGAACCCCGCTCATCGAATTCTCGGGTGGACAGGTACTTCCAGAGGGAATCGTCTCGCTGCCGCTCATTGCCGGAACTGCGCCCCATCAAAGGACCATGATGGTCGACTTCCTGATCGTGGACCAACCGTCGGTGTATAACGCCATACTCGGCCGACCGTCTCTAAGCCTCCTTCAAACCATGGTGTCTACCTACCACCTTTCCATGAAATTTTCGACCGAGTCGGGAGTAGGGATAGTGAAAGGAGATCAGCAAGATTCTTATTGAGGGTCAAATATTGCATATTAGACCCCAGATATTATCTGGATTTACGAATATAATGCTATCTAATGGCTTGTTTTCTCATTCTTGTGTTGCAAGGTGATTTTATGAGCATGGATGGAAAAATGACGTTAAAAGTTGAGATTTAACGATCTGATGACGCCAAAGGCAAGGGACACACTCCAGGGGACCAAGATTGACAAATATACACGGTCAGAAATCCGAGAAAAGTAAGAAATTGAAGCTCAAGTGGCCTGAAGGACGTCCAGAATGCAAGATCACGAGGTTCCCACCATCCGTTCGGCTTGAAACTTCATACGTCGCCTGAGGACCATAAATTAACCGTACACGTCAAATTTCAGCCGTTAGATCTCTCTAGAAGTTGCCCAACAGTCAAATCAGCCCATAAATTCTCAATTTTGGGGCCCACCTGATATCTGGATCTGCTTCACTTTTGGTCTCAACGTCTAAAAGGATATTACAAAGTGGATGGACGGACTGGATTTCACATATACATCAATATAAGGACCACCTTGCATGTCAGAGTGTACCACCGATCGTGCACACGCGATGCACTAGAAACCAAAAAAACGGGTCAGCGTCGCTGACCCGTCTCCTTTCGCAATGGCAGCGGACGCACGGCCATTGACCGTTTTTGCGGACGGTTGTGGGCCTTACCCATTGTCTGTACGGAAGATCTGATTCGTCCATCGTGTAGAGGGGCCTGAAAACTACAAAACCTTGCTGAAAGTTCACTTCCATACGTGCACACGTGTGCGTTACAGAGGCCATAAAAGGGCTGTCCTGGGACGTTCAAAATTAATTTTATTGCGATTTATTCTCTGGGCCACGTCAATGGACGTTCAAAA
The DNA here is from genome assembly GCA_037074715.1 of Magnolia kwangsiensis. NCBI lineage: Eukaryota > Viridiplantae > Streptophyta > Magnoliopsida > Magnoliales > Magnoliaceae > Magnolia > Magnolia kwangsiensis. The sequence continues at coordinate 1,476,326 of CM073572.1, forward strand.
CCACCTATTCTTGACTGAAATTTCGTTCTGAATCCAATGGACGGGGTGGATTTTCCTGAAAATGCTTCTATGGGGCCCACCGATCATAAAAGTGAAATGGTGCGAAAGGTTTCGCACATCCGCGAAAATCGACTTTTCCAGGCGGTTTTGGCCCACCATCTTTGATCATATGGCAGATCTGAACCATCTATCATGTAGAGGACCCAATAAAATCCTAAGGGACAGTGTTTATTTGGAATTTGAGCGAGAAAAGTGGCGTGTTTCGAGGCACCAAACTTGGCTGCGAAAAAGCTTTCACTAGGCATGCATAGCTTTCCAAATCCGATTCAAATCTGATTTTCACCACTCCAGCAGCTATAAAAGGAAGTTTTGGACGTGGGGAGCATTCATTCAGGTCTAGGAAGGAAGAAAAAGAGAGACGTGGAGGCTCAGGCAGGGACGTGAAGCAGAAAAAAAGAGTATTTTCTTTTTATTTTATTTCAATTGTAGAGATTTAGCCATCCATGTCTAGCTAAACCTCTTAGCTAGGGCTAAGAGGTGAAGCTTGTAGTGAGATGGGAGATTTGATTTTATTTTAATTTTAATTCATGAATTGACGTTGATTTTAGTTAATTATTATGGGAATGTTTTAGGTTTTTAATGGTCTACTGTGACTGAAATTACAATGGGTCTGCAATGGCTTTGAATATTTTCGTTCTTTTTAATGTTTATGATGTCAGGAAGCCCTGTTGTTCACCATAGTCTCCTGGGCATGGTTGGATGACGGTACACTTTCTAACTTTCATACATGTGATTAGGTGGTAATTAGTTTAATTCTGTTGTTTGCCATAGTCTCTTGGGCATGGTTTGGTGATGGAATCCATTCTAATTCATATACCTTTCATCTCTTGAAAACTAGATCAATGACAGTTCAGTTAATTTTCATGAAACATGCATAAGATCTCCCTGATCTCTACAAGTGGATCTCCCTAGTTCCCTTCTCCTGATTTCTCTCAAGTTTAGATAATTATTTCACCAGTATTCCTTCAAATTCAATCAGATTAGATTTCATCTTAGCCTAGTTCTAGTTCTAAATAATTTTAGATTACATACAGTTTCAGTCCCTTGGGATTCGACCTCGGTCTTACCGAGTTATTACTACATCACAACCCTTCACTTGGGGAGTGAACAAGTTTTTGGCGCCGTTGCCGGGGACTGTCGGTTACGTTTTTCTGAAATTAATTAGTTTTAAGATTAGTTTAAGATTAGGTTTAGATTTTCTTAATTTTTAGAAATTAACTTGTCTTTCTTGTTTTATAGGCTTCTAAGATAGTTTCTAAATTAGTAAAATTTTTCTTAAATTCTTCCTTTCTATTCTAGATTTAGATTAAGATTTATTTCTTCTTTTTAGTGAGATTCTAATTATAATTCTTTTTAGGAATCCTAACCCTGTTTCTTGTTTTAGAATTTTTCTATAAGTTTTTGTTTAGGAACTAACCCAATTTTTCTGTTTTGTAGGAAACTTCTAATTTAGTAAGCTCTTCCTAATTCTTCTCTCTTTGGAATTTCTTATTTTCTCTAGAAATTAGTTTATTTTTAATTAGGACTTTCTACTCTTAGAAACTAACTTATTTTTGTTTGTTTTGCAGATTTTCTAACTTAGGAAATCCGATTTGGTAACTTCTCTCCAACCCTCCCTTTTCCTAGATTTTTATTTTCTTTTTTAGGTTTATGTTAGAATTTGAGGGCTGAGTGTGTTTTATGCCCCATTGGGCACGCGACAACACTCGACGTCTCGTGACTGAAGGAGGATTAGTTGAGGGGTTGACTGTCCATCGCAGGACTAGACACCACTTGAATTCTCCTGAGTTAGAAGACGTTATGACTGAAAATCAACCTCAAGCACTACCCCAACCAAGGGTTGAGGCAGTACATGATGAGAATGAGGTGCATCAGGCACCCCCGCCTCGTACTTTACGAGATTATTTACAACCGGCGGGGGTGAGTACGCCCTCATGCATGATTTTTTCTGAGAATACAGGACATATGGACATCAAGCCAGGAGTTATCCAACTCCTTCCTAAAGTTTCATAGGCTTGAGTCTGAAGAACCATACTTGCATCTGAAAGAGTTCGATGAAATCATAGGCACCTTATACTTTCCTAATGTATCTGAGGATACTATTAGGCTGAAACTCTTTCCATTTTCCTTGAAAGAAAAAGCCAAGACGTGGTTACATTCACTGCATCCTAGGTCCATTGGCACATGGAATGATTTACAGAGGGAATTTATAAAGAAAATTTTCCCACATCATAAGACAATTACCCTCAAGAGAGCAATCATGAACTTTGCCCAAAAGGAAGATGAAACATTCTTCCAATGTTGGGAAAGGTTCAAGGATCTGGTTAATGCATGCCCACAACATGACTTTGAAATATGGCGCATTACGAATTTTTTCTATGATGGGCTAACATCTTTCATGCGCCAAATGATCGAGACAATGTATAACGGTGATTTTATTAATAAAAATGTCGACGAGGTATGGGATTACCTCGATAGTCTCGCGGAAAAAACACAATCATGGGACTATTACCCAAGAACGAACATCACGTCTAGGCCGACTCATTCAAGGGAAAAAGGAGGAATATATCTCCTGAAAGAGGATAATGATCTTAACGCTAAGGTGGCCAATCTCACCAGAAAATTTGAGGCCATGGAAGGAAGGAAGGAAAAGGTTAATGAAAGTGTTTGCGGCATCTGTGATTGCAACATTCATACTACTGAAAATTGTCCTTCAATACCTGCCTTTCGAGAAGTATTGAATGAACAATCTAATGCCGTAAATAACTATCAAAGACCTTTCAATGGACCACCCTCTAATACGTACAATCCTGGCTGGAAAAATCATCCGAATTTTAGTTGGAGGAATGGACAAACTGCTACCCCTCAAGGTTTCTTCAATCAAAATCTAAATCAGGGGAAACCTCAAGAAGAATCGGTTCAAATTTTCATACAAGAGCTGGCTTGGACAATGTAAGGAATTTCAGATTTTATGCAAAAAATAGATTCACGTATGATGGCTATGGAAAAAGGGATGCTCCCTGCACAATCACTCCCTAATCCGAAACCGTAATACGAGACAGGTGATCCCAGCTCTTCAAATCAAATGGGGCATGCTAAATCCATCACCACTCTTAGGAGTGGGAAGGTTATTGATAAAACCCTTCCGGTTAGGCCCGAAAAGCCTCAAGAACCAGAAGAGGACAATAATGATGGATCTAGTGGCGCCCCACAAAAATTTGAACCGGAACCTCTAGAAAAGCCAGTTGCTCCGTTTCCCCAACGGTTGGTTGAACCAAAACGTTTATCTAACTCTCAGGATATCTTAGAGGTATTGAAACAAGTGAAAGTCAACATTCCTCTACTTGACGTTGTAAAACAGATTCCTTCATATGCTAAATTTCTAAAGGATTTATGCACTACCAAACGACGAAAAAGTGTTCAAAAGAAGATCTCCTTGACTGAGAAAGTGAGTGCCATCCTGAAACAAGATGTGCCGCAAAAATTCAAAGATCCCGGTTGCCCAACCATATCATGTGTAATCGGGAACTATCAAATTGATCACGCACTTCTTGACTTAGGAGCGAGCGTCAATCTGATTCCCTATTCGGTATACCAACAGTTAGGTTTGGGTGAATTAAAACCCACTCGAACCACACTGCAACTTGCTGATCGTTCTGTTCGTATACCAAGAGGGATCATTGAGGATGTGTTGGTCCAGGTGGATAGATTCTACTACCCTATTGATTTTATCATCTTGGACACTGAACCCATCAATGACACAAGCACTCAGATTCCCGTCATTCTTGGTCGCCCATTCCTGTCTACTTCAAATGCAATTATCAATTGCAGGAATGGTGTCATGACTATGTCCTTTGGAAATTTGACATTGGAATCGAATATCTTTTTCAATAACGGCAGCAACTCAGAGGATGATGACGATTTCCACGATGTTAACATGATTGATTCTTTTGTGGAAGATAGAACACCTCTCACCTTATCCTCTGATCCTCTAGAGACGTGCCTGGCCCACTCCCATGATCTTAATGATGATATAATTAGGGAGACGTGTGCCATGCTTGATACTGCACCGGTACTTGAAGTTAATCGGTGGAGGCCACAAATTGAAGAATTGCCCCAAACTGATGTAGTGCCTCTACCGTCTAACCTCAAGCCACCGAAGCTTGACCTAAAACCTTTGCCCTCTGATTTAAAATATGTCTATTTAGGTCAAGATGAGACATACCCGGTAGTGATCTCTGCCCACCTGGAGAAAGAACAGGAGAGTATGCTGATATCTACTCTCATTGAGCATAAGGGAGCTCTTGGATGGACGATAGCGGATCTCAAGGGAATTAACCCATCGATTTGTACTCACCGTATATATCTTGAGGACAATGCAAAAGCTGTTCGGTAATCACAACGTACACTAAATCCAAACATGAAGGAAGTGGTTAAGGCCGAGGTTCTCAAACTATTGGAAGTGGGGATCATTTATCCCATATCCGATAGTCAATGGGTGAGTCCAACTCAGGTGGTTCCTAAGAAGTCCGGGATCACCATCGTAGCCAATGCCAATAATGAACTCGTGCCAACCAGAGTTACTACTGGTTGGAGAATGTGCATTGACTACAGAGCTGAATACCGTCACAAGGAAAGACCACTTTCCTTTGCCCTTCATTGATCAAATCCTGGTCATTCCTATTATTGTTTCCTTGACGGGTATTCAGGTTATAATCAGATTGAAATCGCCCCTGAGGATCAGGAAAAGACCACATTTACATGTCCCTATGGCACCTTTGCTTACAGAAGGATGCCATTCGGGTTATGTAATGCCCTTGCCACCTTTCAGCGATGCATGACGAGTATCTTTTCTGACATGGTGGGGAAATATCTAGAGGTCTTCATGGACGATTTCTCTATTTTTGGTTCATCTTTCAGCGAATGCTTAGCAAGTCTTAAATGTGTTGTGAAAAGATGTGAAGAAAAAAATTTGGTACTTAACTGGGAGAAGTGTCATTTTATAGTTCAAAAGGAAATTGTCCTTAGGCATATCATCTCGTCCAAAGGAATCGAGGTAGATAAGGCAAAAATTGATCTTATCTCTAACCTACCTCCACCTAAGAATATCAGAGACGTGCGATCCTTCTTAGGACACGCAGGCTTTTACAGACGATTCATAAAGGACTTTAGTCTCCTCTCTCGTCCATTATGTAATTTTCTTCAAAAGGACACACCATACGAGTGGACTGAGCAGTGCCAAGAAGCTTTCACTAAGCTTAAGGGCATGTTAACCACCGCACCTATCATGCAGCCACCCGACTGGAGTCTGCCTTTTGAACTTATGTGCGACGCCTCTGATTATGCTCTTGGGGCGGTTCTAGGCCAGAGAAAAGATAAGCGGCCTTACGTTATTCACTACGCAAGTAGGACTCTAAATCCTGCCCAAGTGAACTACTCGACTACGGAAAAGGAACTCTTAGCCGTAGTGTTCGCTTTGGACAAATTTAGATCTTACCTGATCGGATCTAAGATCATCATTTACACAGACCATGCGGCACTTAAGTATCTTCTTTCTAAGAATGATTCTAAACCCCGCTTGATACGATGGATCCTTCTACTCCAAGAATTTGATTTGGAAATTAAAGATAAAAAGGGAGTAGAGAACGTAGTGGCCGATCATCTTTCTCGCCTTAATACCTCTAATTTCCTTGAGGCGACCCATATCAATGACATATTCCCTGATGAACAACTGTTTAGAGTCTCCCATTCACCTTGGTTCGCTGATATTGCTAATTATCTTGCTACAGGTGCCATACTGACACACTGGACGTCACAAGATAAGAAGAAATTCTTTACCAAGGTGCGTAACTTTTTCTGGGATGATCCATATTTGTTTAAATATTGTCCAGACCAAATCTTAAGGAGATGTGTACCAGACGATGAGCATCAGAGTGTCATCTCCTTCTGTCACTCACAGGCCTGTGGTGGTCACTTTTCTGCTAAAAAGACCACGGCCAAGATTCTACAGTGTGGCTTCTACTGGCCCACTATGTTCAAGGACACTCATGAGTTTTGCAAGGCTTGTGAGCGTTGTCAGAATTTGGGAGCATTGTCTCGTCGAAATATGATGCCCTTGAATCCCATCCTTATTATAGAAGCATTTGATTGTTGGGGCATTGATTTCATGGGACCATTCCCCCAATCATTTGGAAATCTGTATATTTTGCTCGCCGTAGACTATATCACTAAATGGGTCGAAGCAATTCCGTGCCGCAAAAATGACCATCGCACGGTCATTAAATTTTTGAAAGAAAATATCCTGTCGCGGTTCGGAACACCTCGAGCCATCATTAGTGACGGGGGCTCACACTTCTGCAATAGACCATTCGAGAGTTTAATGAAGAAATACGGTATCTCGCATAAGGTGAGCACCCCATACCATCCACAAACAAGTAGACAAGCTGAGATTTTCAATAGAGAGATCAAACATATCCTAGAGAAAATGGTTAACCCTGATCGTAAGGACTGGTCAATCCGATTGACTGATGCCTTATGGGCGTACCGTACTGCTTTCAAAACTCCTATTGGAACATCTCCCTTTAAACTTGTCTATGGGAAAGCCTGTCACTTGCCTGTGGAATTGGAACATAAAGCATACTGGGCGATCAAAAATCTGAATTTCAATTTGGACAACGCTGGCTCGCTACGCAAACTTCAATTAAATGAACTTGAAGAAATCCGGAACGATGCATATGAAAACTTGAGAATTTACAAGGACAAGATGAAGGCGTTTCATGATCATCATATTCTACGAAAATTATTCACGCCAGGTCAGAAAGTCCTCTTATATGACTCTCGACTACATCTCTTTCCGGATAAGCTTCGATCTCGTTGGACCGACCCTTACATTGTTGTCACTGCTTATCCTCATGGGGCCGTTGAGATAAGAGATCCCGACAATGGCAAGGAGTTTAAAGTAAATGGACATCGATTAAAGTCATTTGTTGAGACATTTGATTCAGAGGACATGTCCATGCCTCTGATTGCTCCTGTTTACCAGGACTGATCTCCTAGTCTGATGGAGGTATAGGTAGGTTTATCGCTTTCATAGGTTTAGGATAGTCGCTTTCATAGGTTAGTTAGTTTAATGTTTGTGGGTAACATTACTGCAAACCCTCACGAGACTATAACTCGTCCACTAGGGGTAACCTAGGGGTTTAAAAGCTTGTTGCATACGCTAAATGCAATCGAGAGCACCTGCGAAAGTGGTATAGGTAGGATTTTATTTTTGTTATTTTTGTTTTGCTTTCTCTCTCATGCTGACAAGCTTCCATGCCGTGATCTATTGAAAACTCTCTTGATTCGTTATTCTCATTTACTTTCGTTATCCCATGTGCATTGCATGCTCATATCTTTTACATTGAGGACAATGTAGATTTTAGGTTGGGGGTGGGAGATTAGGTTTCCTAATCAGTATTTTCTTGGTCTTGAGCAAAAATTGTGAAATTTTTTTTTAAAAAAATTTTTTCTGAAAATTTCTACAAATTCGAAGTGATTTTGACAGATATCCCTAATTTAGATTTTCAAGGTACATAATGGTGAATTTATGACTCTTGGATTTAGCTACTTGATAGATTTCACAGTTGAGTTTGAATTATCAATCCATGATTAGAGATTTTAAACATTAATTGAGTCATGGCTTCACATGTCACATCTCGCTTTCACATTAAGATTTCAGTTTGATATTGAATGGTTAATTTGGTAATCACTAAGCACGAAAGGAACCAGTCTGAAATATCTTACCATCAGGGTATAAAAATTGAATAGGTTGGGCAATTAATCTTCACCATGGGTTTGCTCCCTACAGGTGAAGGTTTGATTCCCAAAGGTTAAACATTCAAAAAAATAATAATAATAAAAATTATTAGGTAATTGGTCTTTTGCCATAGGTTTGCTCCCTATTGGTAAGGATTTGATTCCTCTTTTTGGCATGACTATTAATGGAAAAATAAAAAGTTGAAAAGATCAAAATATGAAATTTATGAGGCAAGTTTGGTTATCATGAATTCTCTTGCTGATTACCAATGAGATCCTGAAATAACAAATTCAATCTTAATGTGATTAGCTGAGATTACACTATACATCCATGGATCTCAATGTTTAAAATTTTTCTAATTGATGGATTAATGGTTTACACTTGATTATGAAGTCTACGGTGCGCTTGAGCTCAGGAGAAATCAATTTTTAACATTCATGGATATTAAATTTCTCGTATTTTGTTCAAAATCTCACTCGATTTCATAGAAAGTTCTCCTATAATTCTCAACTTATTTTTCGCATATTTTGCTCGGGACTAGCAAAATGCTGGTTGGGGGTTGTGTTGAGGGTCAAATATTGTATATTAGACCCCAGATATTATCTGGATTTATGAATATAATGCTATCTAATGGCTTGTTTTCTCATTCTTGTGTTGCAAGGTGATTTTATGAGCATGGATGGAAAAAGGACGTTAAAAGTTGAGATTTAACGATCTGATGACGCCAAAGGCAAGGGACACACTCCAGGGGACCAAGATTGACAAATATACACGGTCAGAAATCCGAGAAAAGTAAGAAATTGAAGCTCAAGTGGCCTGAAGGACGTCCAGAATGCAAGATCACGAGGTTTCCACCATCCGTTCGGCTCAAAACTTCATACGTCGCCTGAGGACCATAAATTAACCGTACACGTCAAATTTCAGCCGTTAGATCTCTCTAGAAGTTGCCCAACAGTTAAATCAGCCCATAAATTCTCAATTTTGGGGCCTACCTGAAATCTGGATCTGCTTCACTTTTGGTCTCAACGTCTAAAAGGATATTACAAAGTGGATAGACGGACTGGATTTCACATATACATCAATATAAGGACCACCTTGCATGTCAGAGTGCACCACCGATCGTGCACACGCGATGCACCAGAAACCAAAAAAACAGGTCAGCGTCGCTGACCCGTCTCCTTTCGCAATGGCAGCGGACGCACGGCCGCTGGCCATTTTTGCGGACGGTTGTGGGCCTTACCCATTGCCTGTACGGAAGATCTGATCCGTCCATCATGTAGAGGGGCCTGAAAACTACAAAACCTTGCTGAAAGTTCACTTCCATACGTGCACACGTGTGCGTTACATCAAAATTAATTTTATTACGATTTATTCTCTGGGCCACGTCAATGGACGTTTAAAACCACCTATTCTTAACTGAAATTTCGTTCTGAATCCAATGGACGGGGTGGATTTTCTAGAAAATGCTTCTATGGGGCCCACCGATCACAAAAGCAAAATGGTGCGAAAGGTTTCGCACATCCGCGAAAACTGACTTTTCCAGACAGTTTTGGCCCACCATCTTTGATCATATGGCAGATCTGAACCGTCTATCATGTAGAGGACCCAATAAAATCCTAAGGGACAATGTTTATTTGGAATTTGAGCGAGAAAAGTGGCGTGTTTCGAGGCACCAAACTTGGCTGCGAAAAAGCTTTCACTAGGCACGCATAGCTTTCCAAATCCGATTCAAATCCGATTTTCACCACTCCAACAGCTATAAAAGGAGGTTTTGGACGTGGGGAGCATTCATTCAGGTCTAGGAAGGAAGAAAAAGAGAGGCATGGAGGCTCAGGCAGGGACGTGAAGCAGAAAAAAAGAGTATTTTCTTTTTATTTTATTTCAATTGTAGAGATTTAGCCATCCATGTCTGGCTAAACCTCTTAGTTAGAGCTAAGAGGTGAAGCTTGTAATGAGATGGGAGATTTGATTTTATTTTAATTTTAATTCATGAATTGACGTTGATTTTAGTTAATTATTATGGGAATGTTTTAGGTTTTTAATGGTCTATTGTGACTGAAATTACAATGGGTCTGTAATGGCTTTGAATATTTTCGTTCTTTTTAATGTTTATGATGTCAGGAAGCCCTGTTGTTCACCATAGTCTCGTGGGCATGGTTGGATGACGGTACACTTTCTAACTTTCATACATGTGATTGGGTGGTAATTAGTTTAATTCTGTTGTTTGCCATAGTCTCTTGGGCATGGTTTGGTGATAGAATCCATTCTAATTCATATACCTTTCATCTCTTGAAAACTAAATCAATGACAGTTCAGTTAATTTTCATGAAACATGCATAAGATCTCCCTGATCTCTACAAGTGGATCCTCTGAATCCCTAGTTCCCTTCTCCTGATTTCTCTCAAGTTTAGATAATTATTTCACCAGTATTCCTTCAAATTCAATCAGATTAGATTTCATCTTAGCCTAGTTCTAGTTCTAGATAATTTTAGATTACGTACAGTTTCAGTCCCTTGGGATTCGACCTCGGTCTTACCGAGTTATTACTACATCACAACCCTGCACTTGGGGAGTGAACAATTCTCGGAAGTGCTATGCCACCGCAGTAAAGGCCTCGACTGAGGTTTCGACGATTGAATCGCTGGACCCCCGTATCGGATCTCACGAGCGGGGGGAACCGATGGAAGAACTCATCTCGGTGCCATTAACCGAGACGAACGTTTCAAGAGTAGTCCGAATCGGCTCATCTTTGAGCCCACCTCTTAAAGAACGGATGATCACCTTGCTACGACGGTATGCCGATATCTTCGCCTGGAGTCATGAAGACATGCCTGGGATCGATTCCTCGGTCATAACACACCGACTCAACATCGACCCAACCTACAGACCCATCCGACAGAAGTGTCGTCCTCTCGGCCCGGAAAGGTACGCTATGATTGGAGAGGAAGTCGGCAAGCTTCTTAAAGTCAAATTTATTGAAGAGGTATACTATCCAGAATGGATAGCCAATGTCGAACTCGTAAAGAAAGCCAATGGAAAGTGGCGAGTCTGTATAGACTATACGGATCTAAACAAAGCCTGCCTCAAAGATAGCTTCCCTCTTCTTCGGATTAATCAACTGGTTGATAGTACCGCGGGTCATGAACTGTTAAGTTTTATGGATGCCTATTCAGGCTATAATCAAATTGTAATGCACGAGAATGATAAATTAAAAACCGCCTTTGTCACCGAAAAAGGCCTTTACTGTTACCGAGTGATGCCGTTTGGATTAAAGAATGCCGGAGCAACGTATCAGCGGTTAGTGAACAAAATGTTCGCTCGGCAAATAGGCCGGACGATGGAAGTTTATATTGACGATATGCTCGTCAAAAGTAAACGGGCAAACGACCATGAGAAGGACTTGGAAGAAATGTTCTTGACTCTGCGTAAATATAAAATGAAGCTGAATCCGAGCAAGTGCGCGTTTGGCGTGAGCTCGGAAAAATTTCTCGATTTCCTCGTTAGTTAGCGAGGAATCGAAGCGAATCCCGAGAAAATCAAAGCCTTACTCGAAATGGAATCTCCTAAAACGATCAAAGATGTTCAAAGGTTGACAGGAAGAGTGGCTGCGCTCAATCGTTTCCTTTCCCGAGCCACAGACAAGTGTCTCCCGTTCTTCAAGCAATTGAAGGGACGACAGACGATGGAGTAGACGGACGAATGTGAGAGAGCATTTCAAGATCTGAAGGTTTATCTCGGATCCCCACCGCTGCTATCTAAGCCCGAGCCTAGTGAAGCTTTGTTGTTATATTTGGCCGTGTCTGAGGCCGCGGTAAGCTCGGCTTTAATACGAGAGAGTCAAGGGAAGCAGCTGCCGGTCTACTACGTCAGCAAAGCCTTGCTACCAGCAGAAACGAGGTATCCTCAGCTCGAGAAAGTAGCCTTCACTCTTGTGATTTCATCACGACGCCTTCGGCCATACTTTCAGGCCCATACCATTGTCGTTATGACCGACTTACCACTCCGCCAGATTCTCCAAAAGCCGGAAGCTTCCGACCGACTTACAAAGTGGGCAGTCGAATTAAGCGAATTTGACATACATTACTGGCCCAGGGCAGCCTTAAAAGGACAGGCCGTCGCCGACTTCCTTATCGAAGTGGTTCCTAATCTAGACAATATGCTTGAATCAGAGGGCATTAATGTACCTGAGGCTTCTTCCTCTCTCGGGCCGACACCCTGGAAGTTATTTGTCGATGGATCATCCAACTCGAAGGCAAGCGGGGCAGGGGTAGTGTTAGAAACTCCCGACCAAACTTGTATGCAATATGTCTTGCTACTCGGCTTTCAAGCGTCCAACAATACAGCAGAATATGAAGCCTTATTGTTAGGCCTCAGACTCGCCGCGAGTCTGGGCGTGACCCATTTGAACGTTTTCAGCGACTCACAATTGGTTGTTAACCAAGTTTTCGGTGTTTATCAAACTCGGAAAGAGCAGCTAAAGGCGTACATGGAAAAGGCTAAAGAATTGATCGACGGATTCTAGAAATGTGAGGTAATTCGAATACCCAGAACCGACAATGCCAAAGCCGACCTGTTAGCAAAACTTGCCTCAGCGGATGAGAAAGACATACCTCGGTCGGTTCCGATTGAATATGTCCCTAAACCAAGCATAAATGAGCCGACTGTCTCGGCCCTATTTCCCATCAATCCAGCGACTGCTTGGTTTGACTCACTCGTCCGCTACCTCAACGATGGTGAACTGCCAGAAGACCGCGCCGAGGCACGGCGGTTAAAAGTTCGGGCCTCTCGTTACACCATCTTGAATGGGATTCTGTATAAAAAAGACTTTCATGCTCCTCTATTAAGGTGCGTCGACTCCCAAGAAGCCGACTATATCTTACGGGAGATACACGAAGGGATATGTGGAAACCATTCAGGAGGACGCTCGCTCGCCAACAAAGTGTTACGGCAGGGATATTACTGGCCGACCATATAGCATGACTCCAAACGATTCGTCCAGAGATGCGACAAGTGTCAACGATTCGCAGTAATTCCGAGACAACTCCCCGAGGAGCTGACTCCGATGTCGGGACCATGGCCCTTTGCACAGTGGGGAATCGACATAATCGGGCCCTTTCCATTAGGGAAGGGTCAGACTAAATTTGCCGTGGTTACGGTGGACTACTTCACGAAGTGGGCTGAAGCGGAACCATTGGCAAAAATTACCGAGCAAAGGATCGCGAGTTTCGTTTGGAAGAATATCATATGTCGGTTCAGGATACCTCGAACAATAGTTACCGACAATGGAAGGCAGTTCGACAACAAACAGTTCCGGGAGATGTGCAGTAACCTCGGGATCCGAAACATGTACGCCTCGCCTCATCACCCTCAGATGAATGGACAGGTCGAGGCGGTCAACAAAATCATAAAGTAGCATCTCCGGATGAGACTCGACGAAGCAAAGGGAGCGTGGGCCGAAGAACTTCCGAATATACTGTGGGCCTATCGGACCACAGCACGGACTGCCATGGGAGAAACCCCATTTTCTCTATGTTACGGTGCGAAAGCAGTCGCACCGGTTGAGATCGGTATTGGTTCAGCCCGAGTCAACTTATATAGTGGACGAGAGAATGGTGAACTCCTCTCGTTCGCACTTGATTCGTTGGAAGAAAGAAGAGAAAGTGCTCGATTGAGGATGATGGCCCGACAGAGACAGGTGTCTCAGTTTTACAATTGCCGAGTTAAAGTCCGACAATTCCGAGCCGGGGATATGGTCCTCCGAAAGACCTTCTTAAATACTAAGGAAATTGGTCGGGTACACTAGGGCCAAATTGAAAAGGCCCCTACGTCGTCTCAGGCACCATCCGACCGGGAACCTATCGGCTGGAAGACCTAAAGGGGCAGCTGTTGCCTCATCCTTGGAACGCCTAGCATCTCAAGACTTACTATCCGTAAGATAGAATAAAAAGAGTTGTAATTGAAGTCGACTCAATAAAAGTTCTATTTCGTACAAGTACCCAATGTCGGGTCAGTAACAAAAAAAAATCACAAAAAGAAAAGTACATTATCCGATTGTCCCGTTCAGTCGGGATTCAACTCCTATGCGGCACCCGAGGGACCGGCCTCGTCAGCAGCGGCATCTCTTTCAGTGGCTTCGCCCTCAGCAGCCTCAGCGGTCGGACTGTCGACTTCGAAGGCGGAGAGATCGAGGTCAGGGAAGGCCGCCCTCATCTCCAAGATGCACGCCTTGTAACCACCTTGATAAAGATGGTCCCTCTCCTCTTCAAACTCGGTAGATTCGAGGAAGACGTCCACGGCTCGATCTCGCTCCTCTTTGGCTCGGCGCGTTTCTTCTTGAGTTTTCTTAATGAGGCAGGCGGCCTCGGCCTTCGCGCGAGCAAGAGCACCCTCGCACTCGCCGTGAACTTAGAGAAGGCGCCTCTCCCTCTCCTCGGCCTCCTGAAGGAGCGAAGTCAGATGAGCATTGTCGGCCTTGACTCCTTCGAGGGCATCCGCGGCCAGCTTCCGAGTGATAGAGAGATCGCCGGTCATGATGCCATCCGGCTCTCAGCGATCTCCCTATGGCCCTCAGCCTCGGCCGCGACCCTCCTCGCAGTCTCCGCCTCGGATGCGAGCTTCTGGGAGGCGGTCAGCTCTGAGCTTACTTTGACGAGGCAAGGAGCCTGCTGCAATAAAGAGACAGTGAGCTGTGCTGTAAAACTTAACCAGGGGCGACGTAAGATTGGAGAAAAGTTTACCTCAAAACGCAACCTCACTGCATGCCCGAGGGTCTGGGCCGTCGGAGCGTTGTACTAACTGGCGAAGTCTCTCTCGCTCCCGTGGGCAAGCGCCCAAGGAATCATCCCCACAACGATCTTCGTGAAGGGGGACTCCTGTTGAGTCATCTCTCTTCTCGGGGATTCTTCCCGCGGGGCCTCCCCCGGCCCTGAGACCTCATCAGCAACAGGCCCCGACTGGGGTGTCACCTGAGCCACTGGAGGAGTTGGCTTCGCTTCCTCGGCCCTCTCATCAAAATCGAAAAGGACGACCACTTGGGGAGCAGCAGGTGGAGCGACCGTTCTCTTCCCCTTGCCCGTGGTCTTCTGCTACTTCGAGGGCCGAGACCTGGACAACTGAGCCGATCTCGGGGGGGCCTTCACTTTGGAAAGTGGTTTCAGGGCTGGGCAAGGCTCGGCCATGCTCTCAGGCGCTGGCCTCAGAATAGGGAGAGCTTCGGGGAGGTCTGCAAGGACGAGTAAAAAGAGTGAGAGAGAAAATAGGAAACCAAAAGGACAAAGATAAGGAGGACGAACTACCTGAGACGAACGAGTCTAAGCCTACGAGGTGGAGGCGCTCAGGCTGTAGAAGCAACTTCCAAGATCGTTCTGCCTCGCTTAGCTTCCTCAGCTCTCTTATCCGAGTCAGAGCCCCGGACTCAAGCTTCCCTCTCCTCTTCAAAATATCTGCAAAACATTGTGGAGTCGGGATCATCGGAAAAGGATATAAAAACGAAGAGTAAGAAAAGGAAAGATCATTGAGCCGAGGCACTGAGTCACCTGCTCTACGGAACGTGCGGGATACTTGAGGCTCGTACGGCCACGTGTCGGCCGACTCCCACCGACCGCATGCCCAGAATCACCTTTCCTTCCAGAACTTGTTCGAAGTAGGTGGGTCGGTTATTAGAGACCCCCCTTTGCCTCTCCACGCGCTCAAAAAGTAGAGGCCAGGGAAGTTAGGGTTTGGTCGGACTTGGTACAGATAGAGGAACTCGTCGACCGTGAGGGAAGGTTGCTCTAACTCGAACCAGAGCACGGCACACCCGAACAAATTTCTCCACGCATTCAAAATAATTTGACCGGGAGCTATTTTGACTCAGGAGAGAAAGTCACGGGCAATGGGCTGGAGTGGCAAACGCAAGCCACACTGCATCGCGACTTGGAAAATTGCAACCATCCCTGCAGGGGGATAGTCGGACAAATCACCCGGACGAGGGAGATGAAGGACGACAGAGTCAGGGACATGGTATCCGGCCCTGATCCGGTTTAAGTCGGATTCATTCAGAATGGAGGTGACGAGACCGCTTGGCTCGTCTTCTTCCCCTTTAGAAGATGACCCAGAAGCTTCCGCAGTTCGATTCGCAGGGTATGGAACGGCCGTTCCTTCGCCCGTGATTAGGTCATCCTCTCCATCTGATCCACCCAAGGGTTAGGCCTCCCTGGACGAGTCACCAGAGACGTCCCACCGCTGGATGGACCGGTCTGGGCAGGACGCCCAGCCGATGAGTCGCCGGATTCTCTGACAAGCCGGAATGCGGCGTCAGCACCGACGGCAAACTCCGTCAACAGTGAAGGTGGTTCCGTAACGTCCCAAAGGTGTTGGGACATACCCTCATCTACGGACATTTCCTCCCGAGGGCTTTGAGGCCGTGTGCGGCCATTAAAGCTGATAAAAGGAGGAAAGGACTCACCAAAGAAATCGACGACGATTGCAAGGAAAGATTGACGGAGAAAGAGGCGACAGCGGAGGAGGAGAAGAAGAAAAAGCGAAAACGCACTCGGGATCAAACACAGGTGGGAGGAAGAAGAGCGAAAACAAAGTTCGCACCGTCCTTCCGCCCGGGCCTTTTATAGCCGCGCCACGTGGCGGAGCAATTATGGTAAAAGCGAATCGACGTTCGCCTCGACTCCCCCGTTCGACGCGTGGTAACCGCTGACTGACTGCGGCGAAATCGTGGCCACGCGTCCGTTTTTTATACCCGGACGGAACGAATTGACGGCTGGTCGCATGTGCGACCTTGGGAGGCACAACGTCGCGCGCTAGAGACGACTCAAAGAGCATTAAATGCCTCATCATTGTCTCGGATGGTAATATAAACCAACCGAGAAAATCGTTCTCTTTCATGCCATAGACGACACAAGGAGTAAGGGGGGCTCATTGTTGGAGAAAAATGTGTCAAGCTCGGGTCAAGCTCGGAGACTCGGATAAGAGTAGGTCGGTTTTGCTGACACTGCCTGAAGAATCCGAGACAACTCCAACAGGACAGATGATAGGCCGGGAGGCGTAAGCAAGGACGATTAAAGTCGTTCTTTCAGAGTGATGACCTCGCCTGCATAAACCCACTAAAGGCCGAGCATGTTAAAGCCACTCAGCCGATAGAATAAGACCCACTCAAGGAGTTGATTCTGTCGGTCACGGAGTAAGGAATGACCGGTAGAAACCGAGATTATTTCGCCCGTGGAAAGGCCAGGAACCCGTCCTCCTGCGTCGGCCGAGACTCTCCCAGTGTCGGTCATGACCTGGCCGAGACTCCCCCAGAGTCGGTCGAGATCCAGCCAAGACAGAGAGTGGCGGAACGAGGACAGATGCTGCTCTACGGAAATCTAGGGATACGGGTAGCGGATCCCGAGATTCTCGGGATCCTGAGCAATTCCAGGAGAAGAATCCTCTGAGGATAAGGGTTGAAAAACTGTATAAATCTCTAAGCTTGGGACAGAAGAAGGTATGCAATTCTAACCGAGACAAGCTCTTAACTATTGACCAGATAACTGACTTAAGCATCGGAGGTTCCCCGGCTCTAGCCAGGGTTCCCTTGACATTGTTGTCCGTGCAGGTGAAGGAGGGCCCGCCTCGAGGAAGCCATCCCATAAAAATACAGCAACACAAATTACATGGGTTACTTTGATTGCTTTCATGTCACCATCATATTTTATTTATTTCCTCTTTATTTGTTGTGATAAATGTCTTGTATTTTACTGAATGGATATGACCCCAATGAAAAAGCTTACTTGTGTGGGATCCGGGGTACCTTCACACCCTGGCAGACGTTTGGGCCAGTGCCTAGTCCAAATGGCACAATACCTGATCCAAAGATCTGACCTGACAAAAATAGGGTATTTTCATGTATGAAGCATAAATATTGCTTATGGGGTTGAATTAGATTTATGCAAGGAACTTTTTTTTTTCTTTTTTAATGCTAGAATATTGTTTTTTTTTTTTTTGAAAATTAGCATTTCCGACAAAAGCCCATCCTTGAGTAGGCACAATGCGAAGCCACATAAATCTTGTGTTTTCTACATGTTTGATTCTCTTTGCTGTATTTCAGTTCATTTCTTTACATTATTGAACTAATTTTTCAGAGCTGCATGCATAATTAACCAATCCATTTTTTGGTTCGAGTTTTGTGCCATTTTAGCATGCAGCAGTTGCATCAACACTATTATTCATTTATAATTTTCCATGAAAAAGATAAGTACCATTGCCATATTCACACATAGTACATGAAAGGGCGGTGATGTTCATGCACAGTGGGTCCTCATTCTTGCTTCGGAGGTAGACTCACAAGAGTTTCAACACGAGGTCATCAGTTCGAGTATCTTGTGATAAAAATTCATTGTGGTTTGGGTGTAAGTGCATGTGTCGAAAAAAAGTGTTCGTGCATGTGTCCACATGTGTGGGCGCATGCATGTATCGTAGTGCGATGAGGACCTGTCCCGTATTGTGTTATTGCATTGCATGCATATAATTTGTAGTCTTTTACATTTTAAATTACCATTTTATTTTATTTTATCGTGTGCAGGCCACCGAAAGTGAAAGTCATACAGTGTGGCCGTCGATACTTCATGATAATTTATTGTTATTTAGAGAAAGTGTCTCACACACAACTAGCTGCAGATGAGAAGTTTATTCCACTAGTTACACGTCGAGGGCCCAACATGGTGGCGACTCATGCTTTGAACCCATGTAGGAAACCATCACACCATGAAAATGGGACACTCCAAAATAATCCAATCCAAACATTAGGTGTGCAGAGAGATCATCACCATTGTATCGAAGGTGAACATAGGGTATGTACTGAATCTGCATAGCTATCCTTCCTTTGACCTAGTTATGTCTCCGTAGAGCCACATGTCATTCAATATAAAATCCCCTAAATACATATAGTATAAGGTTTCCTTAAACTGACCTTGATAAAGTGTTAGCCAACATAATATAATAAATTACCTAATAGAAAAGATTTTAATACGTGATGGTTTCTCTGTGAATTTTGAAGTGGTTTTTTTTTTTTTTTTTTTTCCTTTTTGTTGTGGTTGTCCATTAATTTCTATAGTGACCCACTTTTGCTGGCTTCAGAATTAGATTTTGATAACGCATGAGTGGACAAGAGAGAATAGATTACCTAATAAAAAAGATTTTAATATAAGATGATTTCTTCGTGAATTTCAAATTATTATTTTTTTCCATGGTCGTTCGTTAATTTCTACCGTGCGGCCCACCTGATGGCTAACATGGGTTACAGTAACATCCTTTACACCCACCATATAATGGTTCCATTCGTGATTACTATAATTATAACCATTATTTATATATTATTATTTTGAAACTGACAAATGTCAATTGAATTGTGGGTCCTCTGGGTGGTTAGAAAAACTGACAAATGTCGTTCACCTAGTTAGGTTTTCTCCTGTCTTTTATTGTGTACCCATATGAACGAACCGGCACATTTTGAAACTGACAAATGTCGTTCACCCAGTTAGGTTTTCTCCTACTAGGAAAAAAAAAAAGGAATGGAAAGTTGTGGAGTTCTCTCTATCTTTAATGGGAAAGTGCCTGTTAGAAAAAGAAAATGCTCTTTCCTTTCGTATTATATTAAGAACTAGCATTAGTGACTTTGGAAAAGGTAGAAGTACGGAAAAGAAAAGAAAAGGTGATAACAGAGGATTTGACTTTGAGTGGTAATGGAATGTCAACTAATTGCACTTTAAGATAAATGGTGCTTGCTAACGGGCACCGTTGGTGTATGATGGTTAACTTCTGCCAGACGATCTGGGCCGTTAGATTTATAGGGGCAAACACCATGTGGAATATAATAAATTTGTCGTGGAGTTTATGAGGTGATTTTATTTTTTTTCAATGTCTCTGAATTTTTATTTTTATTTTTCCAATTTTTCCCTTGAAATTTTGGGCTATCTACGAGGGCAAATTGCTTGTATAAATGGTTTGTTGGTTAAGTTAGCCTACGATCAGTTGTGGATGATGAACTCTCCTTAACTTAATCTGAACAATCATCATTTAGGGCTGTCAATGGGCAGATTCAGCCCCGCCTCAGTGAGTCCTGATTTGACAAAGGACGGACAAGTCCATCACGAGCCTTTCAACCAATGACCTAGGCCAATTGGTTATTTCATCCAATAAATTCTACTAACACTCTTCAAAAAAGAAAAAGAAAAAAGAAATCTAAGTATACGATGAGTGGATGACCATGCTAGCACAGACCTTATTTCCAAGTAAGGATCCAATGGGCTTCAACACCGGGTCCTAGCAGACACACCTGAGCCCAACTCATGTTGAGCCACCTCATCGGGTGGCTCCGCCTGTTTATAGTCCTAGAGCCAAGTGCCATACATATGGGTACAGTCTAGGTGTGATCAAGATTGTTGGTTAAAATGAGTTTATGTCATTTTAGTTAATTGTAATTATATATTAGAGATCATAATTATTGGTTATCAAAATCATTTTTAATCCTTACCAGATAAACAAAAAAAAAAAAAGAGAAGTGATCTCTATTACATAATTACTATGAAGTACAATTAAATGAACTCATTTTTAAGTGGCACCCAAACAGGCTCCAAAACCAAATACACTGAAGAGGTTCTCTACTGTCATGGACTAGAAAAGTTAGGTACTTGATTGGAGACTGGCGATCCCGTCCATTGGATTCATGTGCTTGGCCAATCATATGAAAGAATAATCAAGGTCCACTCAACATCATGGACCGAAAATTGCAAACATCCTAGGTTCAGTCGAACGGTTAGGATCGTATGGCTCTCAACTTGCTCAAATGCCATTCTTTTCGGAAAAAAAGGAAAGATGAAATTTCCACCATTCTCACAACTTTAATAGAAATTTTGAGTGGGACGAAAAGGAATTCAAGCATATCGTTGGTAAAGTGGCTTTTTTACCTCCAAACAGAAGGAAGACAACAAAAGACAAAAAGGTGGTGGAAGACCTCGCATGCATTGGGTCCCATAACAACTTGAGTTATACGAATCATGTGGTCACAGTCCACCATCGACAAATATCTGATGTTTGGTCCCAATTCCCACATGCATTCGTTTGTGCAGTTACCGCAGCCTTGTTTTGTAGAAAGGGTGAAGAATTTGGGTGAATTTCACAACTTACCATTGAGCTGAAAACACAATATCAGCATGAAGATAAGGGTGTGTTTGGTAGCACCAAACATCATGATTTAAATAATATATTATCTTCATCACCATAGCCTTGTTGGAGCTCTTTGGGTTGGCTTTTTGAACCCTGTTTCACCCATTACTCCATAAAGATTCGAAATGATAATTCTCACGGTGGCTTTGTGAAAATACAATGATCAACTGCCCACAGCTCACATCAACCCTCTAATGAATGGGGACCAGCTGGTGTAGTTGCTATAAGTCAAGAGCTCAGAGTGAATTTCTTCTCAAGGAAGTGATTTCATTTTGCTTTTTTCAGTGGGAGAAAGGAAGAAAGGACTTTCCATGATGTTGCCTTTATAGGCGGCTTTCTAATTGTTGTTAAGTAGTTGTCTGGTCTAAGGCCATGAAAAGAAAAGATGCTCGGCCTTTTGCAAGAGAGATTCATGTTTATCCTCACCAGAGGAATGGCCCCACGAGAAATTTATTGTCCAATTCGTTTCCACCTTGGTCTGCCTTTATATTACTTTGAGTACATTCACGAGTGGCTTCTACCATATTTGGCCTCATCCAGGCATGTAATTGAAGTTTTTGGATCTTTCCAAACAGCCAAGGCAGGCAATTTTTCATTCATTGTTCCTGATATTTTGAGTTCTCTAGCTGATCTCTTGCTCTCTTTGAGGATTTTCAGTGGATAAGCTACGGTGGCAGACAAATCAGAACCTAAGGATTTGAATAGGTGAGTGACTCAAACTCGATTTGGTGCTGCATTAAGACAATGCTCTTGCTACTCCACCCATCACAGGATAAGAAATCCGTTAGATCAAAACCCAGCTTCCATTTTTATTTTATTTTTCCAAAATCAGATAAAAGTACATTCATGAGTTTGATCAGAATAATCCAAGGAAAGAGTGCAAAAAACAGAACCCACATCTGAAATTTATAGTTGAGACCAAATCTGATCAAAAATAGCAGTGGATATAGCTTGCTTGGGAATGAGGAAAAAGAAGACAGATCCATTCAAGGATGCAATTCCTTGTTTCAGTTCAAAATATTGAGGAAAAAGAAGTTAGATTCATAAGTTTATTTGGGTACATCTTAGAATCCCTCTTTCTTTCTCTCATTTTCTCACTATCTCATATAGACGTATACATGTACACAAACTCGCCAAACCATTAGAACTAAGCAAAGGACATGTTCATACTTCGTATTGCTACAAAAGAGCTCAAACTAGTAGCCGTCTTGAGCCGCTTCAAGATTCCTACTAAGGAAACCAGAGATGTTCCTTGAACCTTTGTCATGCCGTGGCTGCTGAGCCCATTCCTTCAATGCGACCCTTTTCAGCGACTTAATCTCTGATGGAGCTGTATAAAGCTCAATGGCCCAAACTCCCTCCATGAGCCGAAACTCCCAACAACATATTTTCAATTGCTTATTGATCTACGAGCTCTCATGGAAGTTCAGTGACCGTGACATTGCTGCAGGGTTGGCATGCAAGACCTGAGAGTTCTCTACTGTATGGTTCTTGTCATCTGCCTTGGATTGGAAGGCCTTGAAAAGCCCTCCACTACTGATCGAGTCCGCCTTGTCATTTTTAATGCCCAGAGTTGCCCATATAGAGCTCCTTGCAGCTTCACCAGGGTCATCGATTCTCAACGTCTTAGGAATCCACAGACACCTCTCTGAGCTGCTCTGTTTGGATGTGTCATCTTTCTCCGTGTTCCTTTCTTTGAGTGAGTCTCCTTCTCTCGAATGCTTTCCTAAGGTTGGGGAATTAGAACTGGAGACAGAGGATCCATTGTTGGGAGAAGATGGGATAGGTATCCAAGGAACATTCCAAGTGCCTGGTATAGTACAACCCCAGTAAGGGGTCGCAGGGTGCGGGTAAAATGGTATTGGGAAGCTTGAGGGATAGAAAGGGGGCGGTGCCAATGGAGAGCCCCATTGAGCTGAATTCCATGGATATGTCCAAGGAGCTCCGCCAAAGAACGGTATCTGAGGAGGGAATCCTTGACCATTCTGTGCAGCAGGCTCCTGCAAATTAGCATGATTTCTGTCGGTGGATTTCAAAGCTGTGACAGAAGACCCGCTTGATTGCTCCTCGCCATTTTCTGCTCCACAGGAAACTGGAATCCTCTGTTCTTCTGTTCTATGAAACCCGTTCCTGTGGCAATTCTGCATCGATTTGTCCGCAAGGTTCAAAACTGATGCCATGGATTCGCAGAGAGGGGCATCCAAGCCAAAACTGAGGAAGGTGCCATTGGGTTTTAATGGGGCGTGATGAATTGCTTCAGACATGTCGGTTCGAGCTGCAAGAGCTTCGGGCACAGTTATGTTCCGGTACTGTGAGGTGGAGTTCTTGTTCTTGCGACGTCCAGCTCCCACAGGCACGTTCCGCATGGTCCCACCAGCTGTCCAGTACCTCTGGCAGTTCTTGCAAAAATGCCGTGGTTGGTTGACGTTGTAATTGTTGTAGTAGCAGAACTTTGTGTCTAGGCTGTTACAGCGAGGGCATGGCAGTATTTTATCGGGCTTCCTTAGAACCTTGTCTTTCGAGATGCTTGTGTCGCTTTGTTCTTCATTGGCCCTTGTAGCTTCCACGGGCAGGGTCTCCTTATCAACAGAAGGCGTTTTGGAGCTCTCTTTTACTGTTAAAGATGTTGTTGGCTTAGCTAAGTCATCTTCTGAAATCAGTGGAGGCGGATCTTTATCTTCGATTTCAGTTGTTTTTGTATTCTCCCAATCCTGAAATTTCAAACCTTTTATTGGATGAGAAACCGCAATCAAACAGCGATAACTAAATGATCAAGCACAAGTTACAGTCATTTCTACATAATTACTCAACTTTCTTTGCACAATAAATGATCAGTTACTGTGATCTTTGTGCGACAACGGAGGGAATGCCCGTCAAATGCAATTTTTGTGTATGAATTGTGAGAAAATCAAATAGGGAACATACATCAAACGCAATTTTCTTTTATCGTTTGGAGGGGATGATCTTTAATGTCAAACGATTGCAGTTTTATGCATTCGTCAGATACATGTTTCCTAGGCCATTTTGATAATGATATCATTAACAGAGGAGCGATCTTATGCTTGAATTCATCAATGTTTTTAATATCAGAAAATCTCAGCAACCTACTAGATCATGAAAAGAACCTTATGAATTGAAGCAGGTAAGGAAACAAGAGATCATTTTTATTTTTATTTTTTGCAAAATTCTGCCAAAAGTTAGATACAATCATCACAATAGTGTGTAACAATTCACGAGTAGTTCTTTCATGGTGTGTTTGGATGCTTCTCTTCACAAATTCCGAGCTTGAAATTTTAATGAATTGATTGTTGGGGGCTAAGGGTAGCTAAAACAGAAGCCTCTGTGGTGAGGTTCTGGTGTGGAAAAAATATCTATCCTTCCAGCCACAACATCGTCGAGGCTCGTGATTTTGGGTACATCCAAACACACCTTTAGCCGATAGAACATTCCTCAATTCCATGTTTGATTCAGTAAAAAAAGGAAAACTAAAACAAGCGCAAGTCCAACGAAAATTTATCTGCTACTTGGTAGGTAAAAGAAAGAGAAAAAGCATATCAAAATACAAGAAATGATCAGAAAGCTTTCGAATATTGGCAAAAGATGATCAGATCTGATCATGCACCGTCTAGAATCAGGAACTTTTCAATGTGGTAGTAAAATTCATTGGAGCAGTTCTCCGGAAATAATCGCGAAAAACTCCGACCACAAGTCCTCTCGAGCAGAAAAATTAGTACTAAATAACAGTCAGAAAACCTCAACATGGACTGAAAATCACAAAATTCTCAGGAATAATCAAACTGTATTTTGTCAAAAGACGCATATCTAAACAGAAAAACCAAGACATCTCCAATTAGATATGTATATAAAGAAAAAACCCGTGTTTGCCAAACACAGATAAAATTATAGTTTTTTCTTTTCAGAAAAATTATCAAACAGAACTATATGAATAAAATACTTTTTGAAAAAAAAAACTATAGATTTCCATTCTATCGAGCATATCAAACCATAATTTGAAGAACCGAAATTTCTCATCCTTTCCATTGTGATCAAAGCCAAACCACTAGAAATCAATCAACTGAAGAAAAGAACTAACACCCGACTCCGGTAAAAACACAAAACCCTCAAAAGCCTGAGAATTCTGCCAAAAAGAAGGTAAAAATCCTCATATCTCAGGAATTCAAAGAAAACCCAAGATTTCAGGACTGGAATAGCGTCAGAAAAATAAACAGAACAGCAAACTCTCCTTTTTATACCTTCTCTTCTTCTCCCTCTCCTTCTTCATCTTCTCCACCGTTGGATTTCTTCTCGCTCGTGGAAGACGGCTCATGATCTTCAGGTCCATCACCTGCAACGGACGATACCGACGAGATTTCGTCCGGAGTAGGCAGTGGAATCGTCCTCCCGAAAAGCTTAATTGTCGGGTCTCTGCTCTCCGACATTTTTCTTTCACAAGTTTCCGGAACGAAACGGGAAATCCGAAATCCGATACGCGAAAAAGACGGGTTGAGGTGTCGCTCGTTCGTCCGTCCGTCCGTTTCGCCTCCTACTGCTCCACTCGTCGTCGTCGCTGAGTTTGTTCTGTTTTCTTGCCCGCGTTTAATGAGGCGAGGTGCCACGTCATCAAAGAGAATGACTCTCAGCCACAAGTTCTTGTGGCGTTAGGACCGCTCTATTGATTCCAACGTAAAGAAAGTGGATGCGCAGCGGTCCTAGTCCTAGTCAGCACCCCCCAGTAACTCGGCGATGGAAATGTCACACATCGGTGATGGTTAACCACCCATTTTCAAGCTGCAGTTTCTTAACTGATTTCCACGTGCCGTGCTATGAGGCAATTCGTACTGTCTAAATCCTGTGGGTGAAGCGCGGGCTAAACTTTAAATTGATTGGATGATCTTAACCATCTGATTCTGCTTCTCAAATATGGACGGCTGAACATTTTAAGTGGACTATTATAAATTGGATGGTTAGGATTGGTCAGTAACTGTGCTTTTTATGGACAGGATCCATCTGCAATGACTGTGATTTGTATAGCTTGTATGTGGACGAGACAGTACCAGTAAGTAAGAACAGTTGTTAACCCTCACCATTGTTTTGACTTTTCTAAAGGGATAAAGACTAATTCGATCACAAATACTTTTGTGTATGGTGGGAATTCATCCAAAGTACTTCACCCAGACCATCCACCACGGATGGAACATAGGTGGGGTTCATCTAATGGATGGCTAAGAACGGTTGGTTGAATGGCCACATTGGCTAATATCCCTTGGACAAGGTCATGCCACTTGTACAGCTTGTAAGTTACCACCATTTCTAATAAACCCAGTTCACAAGACTGCCTTGTAAACCGCGAGTTGGACTTGTGTTTGTGTTATATCCATCCACTCTTCTACTCGTTGTTTTAAAATTCAAAGGTCAGATACACTACCCAGTGTTGCAATATTAAGGTCATGGATTCAAGCATCCATGTAATGTATTAAAATGCAAAAATATAAAAAGATTCAAATTGGGTTTAAAAATCCAATTGCCTGAGATTAATTGGCATTTGTTTGTTGAATTGGAATTGATAGCATTTTCTTTTGGTGGTCCACCAATCAGTTGGTTATTAAATCAAATGAGTATACTGTTTAGTTTTTGAGTCATCTAAAATTGAAAACCTACCATCTTAGATAGTTTAATTTAAGTGATCTACTCGCTAAGTATGCAATTTCTTAGCGCCTGACTATCAACCGTCCTAGTCAGCCAGAGTATGAAAGTTTTAAACGTTCATGCGTTTTTGCCTATTGGTTTTTGTTGAATAAAATGGTGAATGCATACGCAAAAGGATTGGGATATTTTTCCTTTTAAGACATTCCTTAATTTAGTTAATAAAAACAAAAGGGGTTGTCTTCGGTTCCATTTTGGGGGAGGGAGGGCGTGACGTCTCCACCTTTGTCACTTTCTTTTTAGTTTGCTCAGTTACCATCCATTCTGGCTTACTACAAATCTCACGTGATTTGTCGTCACCAGTGCAGCATTTGTAGGCCGTAGTCCAAAAATCATACCGATGGGTCGATAAAGGATGATAAAGTTCCTTGGTATACATCGATACATCTTCTGGCCGCTCAAGCTTTTAGAACAAATCGATACGTGACGGAAGCTACTCAATCAATAAAGAAACTCTCTATTATCTATCCGTTTTTGCCTTAATAATTCTCTGATACAGGTAATAGGCTTGTTCAATCAATACCATCTCCTGCTTGCGGTCCATCCATGGTAAGGCCAGTCAGATGAACAGTTTAGATCACATGGGCATCCGACATATGTACTAAGAACGAACTGCATGATGTGTATGGTTGCACAAACCTGCGAGTAGAGAGTTTGTGTTAAATCCAAGTTGCGCCAACCACCAGGCCATGAATAGGGACCCAAAATACTTGGAACTCTCTGGGACTAATGTATCGTGTGTTTGTGATCCAATCTAACCATCATATGCGGGCCCCTCAATTCCTCCATGCATTTGGAAAAAAAAAAAAGAGCCTAATTCGTAACTCTGGTAAGCCCCACCATGGCAACAGTTTAAAATATTTGTGATGCCTGGTCCTCCTCAATTTTGGTTCATGTAGGTTTTTAGAGCATTTATGTGCATCCTAATGAAAAGGTTAGATAGAACACATGGTGGGGGAGTTGATTTTTTGCAACCAGGCCTAACATGGAGAGGCTCGTCTACCTACTGGATAGAGTAGATGTGACGTGCATGTAGCTACCCCTCAGATGTTGTACCTGCTTTGTATCCTGTTGTAGGGGATTTATATCAGTTGCTTACTTCTTATTAAATTATTCAATTGATAGAAATAGACTAAATAAGAGAGGAGCAAAGATAAAGAAGCAGTAGAGTGTGCGGTCATGTAGGTAACCCTTTGCCTGAAAATCTCCATTCTTTTTTTAGTTAGGTAAAAGTCTTATTAGAAATATCACCTGAGCTGCACATAGTTGAAAAGAGTAATCGTCATATTTATTTTTAACGTGTGTTCCCTTGACGAATCGGCAACCTGATTTTTGGCCAGAGATATTTCGAGTGGGTCCCACCTGGTTAAATGCCAGAATCTTTCACATGTGCTGAATTTGCATGTTTTTCACGGATGGCGTCGTCAGCCTATCATTGGGTAGATCATTTCTCAGATTGGCTCATTTTTGGGCTAACTGTTTTGATGTGCAAAAGTAAATTTTTATCCCGTCGGAGTCTACATAGGTTGTATAGCCTCTCCACATGTATCACGACGTACGTCCCTCATGAGAGAGAAATGTCTGGCTCATCAAACTCTATGCAGATGTATGACTATGGATGCATGTGAAATTTTAAGTTTTAAACTATTTATATACTATTTCATTTACCTTCGAAGTGATACTTCGCTGTTTGGCTAACTTGTGAAGGTTTTAGAATGTCTTAGGTAAGCCTTCTATATAGAATTTGGGATGATGAAATCTGCTAAAATCAGTTAATCATATAAAAAGAACTAAACCTTTTTGGATTTATAAGAGTATCAAAGCATGCATCGTACTGGATGGATTGAATGTCCTCCACCTATTACAACGGTCTCCAAATGCAATATGAAGGTTTTCTAGGGAGACATCCCATCCTTCTAACTTGTGTGATCCATTTGATGAACAATCAAATTATTTTGTTTTTTAGACAAATCATTTAGGAAAGCATATGAAAAATAAATGGGATGTACTTCACATATTATAGCAGGCCTCACAAATCACAAGTGCATATCAACCTATACATTACATATAATGATTTTTTAGCTGTAAAGATTTTTCTTGTAATCTTAAACATGGCTTCATGTTTTTAAGTTATGACTAAAAGTTGTAATGTATTAATGTTTATGAAACCCTTATAAGCAAATGCAGGCATCCAAACAACCTTGCTATTTAATTACTTTTAATTTCATAATGACTTAAAGATTTTATATACATTCAAACAATTCATTAAATATAACTATATGCGAATAATATGGTATGAGAAGTGCATATATTTAATTTGGTCTCTATCATTAGAAGGCAAATAAAAATTAAAGTTGAAGTCCTAGATTTAAAAAAAAAAAAAAAATGGAAAAACAAAAAGTAAAGGTTCAATATAGTTTTGACTTTTCAATTAAAGAAATAGAGTGGGAAACCCTCCCCGTTGAAGGTGATTCCCTGAAGAGAACAAAAAAGGAAAAAAACAGAGATTTGTTTTTTATTATGTAATAAGTTTGTAAAAGTGGGGCCATGGCCATTTCAAACAAGCCATTAATCCAACAACCCCATCAGGATTTACCATGCACCTCCTCCCCAACTCTCAATTAAACGTGGCTTATTTATGGGCTCTTTTTTCTTAGCCTAGTACATCTAACGGTGGTGGTTTTAGGCTTGATGGATAAAGAGATTTTTATTCCATTTCTTTGGCAAGGTCATCCAACATAGGGGCTATTTGATCAATGGCTTAGATAATTTAATCATGAGCCCAATCTCTTACTGGCTACAAACAAAGAACTCACCTTCTTTAAACTTAAATTAAATGATAAAAATTCTTACAATGAGAATAACAAACCAACATTTTTGCTAATCCAATTAATTTTATGAGAGTAATGGCATTTGAGATTTTATAAAACATTAAGGGCTTATTTGCATATCACCCAATTAATAAATAACTCTTCCAACTTATATGTTAATAAATTTATATATATATATATATATATATATACACACACCTCACACACTCACGCGTGGTGGAAATTCACCACCTATGTACTCGAACCCTTGACTCGGTGTTGAAACTCCTGAAAGTCCACCATACATACACACATATAGAGAGAGAGAGAGGCATGCTCTCCTACACACCCATGCACATGCATACCTTTCTACATGTGTCATGGGTGTCCAATCTGAAAGATCTATAAGATGAGGAATCCCATGAAGCCTTAAGAGGTGAATTTTCACCTTGATCTAAGATTTTGGTGAGCCATAGTAAAGAAAAATTCAAATCAAGGAAAAAAATTATTTACATTTTTATGACCAACCAAAGTTTTGGTTCAAAGTAAAAATTAGTATCAGGAGGTTTCATAAGGTTCTGCTTCATGTGGACCGTTCAGATTTTTGAGAGTCATCAAATATAATGAGTCACATTATATAACTTAATTTATATATATATAACTTATTAGTAACCTTTTAATTAGCTTGGTAAGTATCTCCCGTGATGAAAGTCAATTACCCTGTAAGGATTTGAAAAAAAAATATTTTTACATTTTTACTTGTCTCCCATATTCATCTATTTGATGATGGAATGTCAAAAGAGGCCCACATGATGGATGATCCACATTGAAGGTGGGGCTCATTTGATGGATGATCCACATTATAGGTGGGCCCTACATGATGGATGACCCATCTATAACGTGGGCCCACATGATAGAAAATTAGGTCGACCTTTAATGATAATGGCCCACATGATAGAAAATTGAAGGACGCTGCACGGCGTCCTCTAGTGGGCCCATGATAGATGAGCCAAATCAAAGTGGACTCCACATGATGCGTGGTAGAAATCGAAAGTGGGCCCTATATAATAGATAATAACATTAATGGTGGGCCCCATGTGATAGATAAGCCAGGTCAAGGTCAGCCCCACATAGAAGGTACGCCCCAAATGATGAACAGTTTGTATTGAAAATAGGGTCAAGGTGGCCCCCACATGAGCAGGTAGGTCCCAGATGATGAACAGTTCATATTAAAAATAGGGTCAAGGTGGGCCCAACATAACCAACGGTTGACATAAAAAATTGCCCCCATATGATAGATAGTTAATGTCATGGGTAGACCAAGTAAACTCGAAGGATAAGTCCTTGCCAGATATTGGAAATTAAATATCTTTTCACTTTTTCATTGATCCAGAGGAGTGCGAAACTCTATCTAATTGGGTTGTAAATGTTACCTCACGAGAGCCTCTATGTGGTACACGTGTGCCTCACTCCAGCGTGTGAGGTAATGAAGACACAGCATGTCTGGACGCCGATTAGCTACTGACAGGTTAAGTAGGGAGAATCCTACGGAAGTGACGTAAGTCCCGTATATAAGTACTATGAGTCCAAGACACGATGTATGTTTTGTACCCCCAGGGTCTTTTCATTTGGAGAGACCATTTTAGAGCATAAGTTAGACCGATCCAAGGCTCGAGTGGCCCTGCCATGGAAAATAGTGGAGAGAGTGACGCCCACTGTTAAAAACTTTTAAGGGCAGCGAAAGTTTTTGATCAGGCTGGTGTTTATGTTTTCATTTTTTTAATTTCTGTGTTAACTCATAAATTAAATCTCAAATAAACATCACAATGGACCTTTGGCAGGTTTCAACGGTCGACGTCACTCTTTCCACTGTATTCTGTCGTGGAGTCCACTATAGCTTTGGATCATGGCTTAAAATGATTGCTCCAATTAAATGAACGGTGTGGATAGAACACATACATCATGTGGGACCACATAACCTGTTGACATCACTTGTAGCGAGTCTCAGCGGCTAATCCGCGTCTGGTTTATCTCCCATCGGAGTTACTTCAAGGAAGCAATTCTCTTAGAAACGGCAGGCTCACGCCACGTCAGCTCCGTATTTAAAGTTGGCCCCACACCAAAAAGTAAAGCGAGCAGTCTGCTGGTCCCTGGGAAATTGACCGTACTGACCGCGATGGCCAACCATTCAAATATTCCGACGGTGACCCTATGAAAACCAAAATACCCTTTTTCCTCTGTGCAAAAGTTGTAAAAATTTTCAGTGAATAAGAAGATACATAGTATTTAATGATGTGTACGAAATTTTTTTTGGTCATGGCAAGACCGAACTCGTGGGCCCATAGTTATGTGTGTATAACCCATGCTGAACATCTTTCTTGCCATGTCATTTTAGATTTAAGCTCAAATATCAACTTGATATTGCCATGTCATTTTAGATTTAGGCTCAAATATCAACTTGATGCATTGCTTGTGAGACTCATATAATAGAAAATAATAGTGGCTGTTTGAAACATTTTAGGCTCACTGTGATGTTTATTAGAAGTGGACATTACTCAAGCCAGGACTTTATAAGCCCACGTTTAACTAGCCGACAAGGTGGATGGATTGGATCACCCTATTATAGGCTTTAGGGTATGATACCAATAATTAGGTAGTAAAGGAAGTATTCACGGTATTTGCAATACAACAACCACCCCAGATAACATGACAACTACGACTCATGCAAACAATGATTCATATGCGCTCACATTCATGTATATGTATAATCCATGTCGCCCATCCTTTTTTGTCGTGTCATTTTAGGACTAGGGCCCAAATATCAACCTTATTTGGTACTCACATGGGCCACAAAATAAAAAATAATGGTGACTGTTGAAACTTTCTAAGCTCACTGTGATGTTTGTTAGAAGTGGACACTATCCAAGTCAGGACTTTTTGGGCCCACAGCAAGCTGACCGACAAGGTGGATGGATCGGATCACCCCATTGCGGGCCTTGAGCTATGTTATCTATGATTTTGTAGAAAAGGAAGTAAACACGTTGCAAACCACGGTTCAAGTTCATTCAACATTACAACCATGACATGTAGACTTGTATAACATGACAACTACAACCAATGCAAATCATGATCAAAATGGGCCCACATTGATGTATGTGTACAATCCATGCCACCCATCCTTTTTGCTGTGTCATTTTAGGGTTAGGGCCCAAATATCAGCCTGATCCAGTGTTCATGTGGGCCATAAAATATAAAATAATGGTGACTGTCAAAACTTTTCAGGCTCACCATGATGCTTGTTAGAAGTGGTCACTGCCCAAGTCAGGACTTTTTGGTCCCGCAGCGAGCTGGTCGACATGGTGGATGGATTGGATCACCCCATTATGGGCCTTAAGCTATAGTACCAGTGGTATGGTAGAGGAGGGAGTGAACACGTTGCAAACCACGACCCATGCAACATGACAACCATGACCATATAAGACCATATAACGTGACAACTACGACCCATGCAAACAACGACCCATATGGGCCCACATAAATGTATATGTATAATCCATGCTGCCCAGCCTTTTTGTCTTGTCAATTTAGGGAAAGGGACCAAATATTAGCCTGATCCAGTGCTCGTGTGGGCCACAAAATAGAAAATAATGGTGACTGTTGAAACTCTCCACGCTCAGTGTGATGTTTGTTAGAAGTGAACGCTGCTCAAATCAGGACTTTTTGGGCCCACAGGAAGCTGACCGACAACGTGGATAAATCATATCACCCCATTGTGGGCCATAAGCTATGGTACCATGGTTTAGTAGAAGAGAAAGTGAACACGTTGCAAACCACGATCCATGCAACATGACAACCACGATCCATGCAACATGACGACTACGACCCATGCAAACCACGACCCAAATGGGCACACATTGATGTATGTGTACAATCTATGTCGCCCATCCTTTTTGTCATGTCATTTTAGGGGTAGGACACAAATATCAGTCTGATCTAGCACTCGCATGGGCCACAAAATAAAAAATATTGGTGATTATTGAAACTTTCCAGATTCATTGTGATGTTTGTTAGAAGTGGAGACTGCCCAAGTCAGGACTTTTTGGGCCCATAGTAAACTGGCCGACAAGGTAGATGGATCAGATCACCCCATTGTGGTTATAAGCTATGGTATCAATGATTTAGTAGAAGAGGAAGTGAACAAGTTGCAAACCACGAGTGGTAGACTGAGTGAAAGATACCTCGTTTCAATACTGAGGTCTTGGTATCGATTCCCTAGTGGGGTGGCTAACAGTGATGTGTAATCTAACAGTGGGGTGTACTAATAAGCTAACTAAAAAAAAAAACGTTGCAAACCACGATCCATGCAACATGACAACCACGATCCATGTCACATGACAATTACGACCCATGCAAACCACAACTCAAATGAGCCCACAATGGGGTAATTTGATCCATCTACCTTGTTAGTCAGCTTGTCGTGGGCCCAAAAAGTCCTGACTTGGGGAGTGTTCACTTCTAACAAATATCGCAGTGAGCATGGAAAGTTTTAACAGTCACCAATATCTTCTATTATTAGGCTAATATTTGTGCCCTACCCCTAAAAGGACACGACAAAAATGATGGGGGGCATGGTATGCATATACATCAATGTGGGCCCATTTCGGTATGAGTCGTAGTTGTCATATTGCATGGATGCAACATGGATCATGGTGTGCTCACTTCCTCTTCTATTAAACCATTGGTATCATAGCTTATGACCCACATTGGGGTGATCTAATTCATCCACCTTGTCGGCCAGCTTGCCATGGGCCCAAAAAGTTCTGACTTAGGCAGTGTCCACTTCTAACAAATATCACAGTGAGCCTGAAAAGTTTCAACAGTTACCAATATCTTCTATTTTGTGGCTCACACAAGCTCTGGATCAAGCTGATATTTACGCCCTATCCCTAAAATGACACGGTAAAAAGAATGGGTAGCATAAATTATACACATACATTAATGTGGGCCCATTTAGGTTGTGGTTTGCATAGCTCGTAGTTGTCATGTTGCATGGATAGTGGTTGTTG
Source organism: Magnolia kwangsiensis (assembly GCA_037074715.1). Classification (NCBI taxonomy): domain Eukaryota; kingdom Viridiplantae; phylum Streptophyta; class Magnoliopsida; order Magnoliales; family Magnoliaceae; genus Magnolia; species Magnolia kwangsiensis. Next base: position 1,510,960 of record CM073572.1, read on the forward strand.
GATCGTGATTGACAACGTGTTCACTTCCTCTTCTACCAGACCATTAGTACCATAGCTTATGACCCACAATGGAGTGATCTAATCTATCCACCTTGTCGACGAGCTTGTCGTGAGCTGTTGAGGGTCAAATATTATATATTAGACCCTAGTTATTACCTGGATTCATGAACATTGTACTGTCTAATAGCCCGATTTAATCGTGTTTGTGATGCAGGGTGTCTTTATGAGCTTGAACTGAAAATGGGTGTTAAAAATATGGTTTTAGCGCTCAAGATGCACCAAGGCAAGGGACACACTCCAGGGGACCAAGATCGACTGAAATTACACGCCAGGGATCCAGGAAAATCAAAGAACTGAAGCTCAAATGGCCTAAAACTCATCCAGAATGCAAGATCACATGTTTCCTACCATCCGTTCGGTTCGAAACTTCATACGTGGCCTGAGGACAAGAAATTAACCGTACAAGTCAATTTTCAGCCACTGGATCCCTCTGCAAGTGACCCAACGAGTAGATCAGCCCATTAATCTGCGACTTGGGGCCCACTTGATATCTGGATCTGCTTCGATTTTAGTCTCAATGCCTTAATTGAGATGGGACAACAGATGGATGGATTAGATTTCACATACATCAATGGGGGACCCACTTTGCATATCAGGAATGCACAATCAACCGTGCACTCGCTGTGCACGCGCTTTAATTGAGCAGTCTAACAGCGCCCGCCCGATTTCCTAAACATAGACGAAATGTCTCTGTCTCTTTCACTCACAGGCGTCCGTTGGGATCGGCAGTGGCCCACCTTCGTCATGCATTGCGATGATCCACACCGTTAATTAGATTCAGGAGGCCAAACCGACCGTTCCCTGGTGTACAGATGGATTTTTTTCAGTTATTTGGTGTACTTCAAGGATCCAAATGGTGAATGGACGGCCGAATGTAAGCTACATGGGTTGTGCCGAAACAGATTCAAAACATCCATTCTCGACCGAAATTACGAGGAGAAACTTATGGACGGGGTGGATTTCTCTGGAAAACCCGATCATGGGCCCCACCATCATCTCAGCGCAAGAATTTGCACAGAGGCCCTACGTCCGTGAAAGCTGGACGCTGTGGCCAGTTGTGTGATCAAGAACGGTATCGGATCTATGATCCAAACCGTCCAAAATATCATAAAGGGGTCATTACCCCCAGTCATGGTGGCTGAATGAGTGGCATGGATGAATCTTCCCCAAAAGTTCCCCCCACACGTGGATCTATTTACGTTTCTACAGGATTACTGCGTAGGCCACCGACCTTGCTGCGTAAGAGGAACTTCTGCATGAAGTTTCTCCACTCCAACCGGCTGCGACGCCTATAAAAGAGAGAGAACGTGAGGAAAAAAAAAAAGAAAAAAAGAAGGAAAGAAGAGGATCCACGGCTAGACCTAGGAGGGCTGGAGCTTGGGGAGTTTTTGGCAAGGAATCTGAGGTTGGACGTGAAGCACAGGAGGGAGAGAGAGTGGAGTTTTTTTCTTTTTCTTTTTATTTTTCTTATGTTTATTTTATTTGAGGGACTTAGCCCATTCATTGCAGGCTAAACCTCTTAGCTAGGGCTAAGAGATGAAGCTTGTAGTGAGATGGGAGATTATATGCTTTTAATTTAATTTTAATTTTTGAATTGAAGTTGGTTTTGATCTAATTTTAATGGAAATATTTTTGGTCTTTAATGGTCTGTTGTGACTGAAATTACAATGGGTCTGCAATGACTTTAAATATTTCCGTTCTCCTTTATGTTTATGATGTCAGGAAGCCCTGTTGTTCACCATAGTCTCCTGGGCATGGTTGGATGTCGGTACCCTTCCTAACCTTCATACATATGATTGGTTGGTAATTAGTTTAATTCTGTTGTTTGCCATAGTCTCTTGGACATGGTTTGGTGATGGAATCCATTCTAATTCATATACCTTTCATCACTTTGAAAACTAGATCAATGGCAGTTCAGTTAAAATTCCATGATTCTTAATGCAGGCATAAGATCTCCCTGATCTCTACAAGTGGACCCTCTGAATCCCTAGTTTCCTTTCCTCTGATTTCTATAAATTCTAGATTAATATTTTCACAATTATTCTTCAAATTACATTCAATTTAGATTTCATCTTACCTTAGTTCTAGTTCTAGTTAGTTTTAGATAACGTACAAGTTTCAGTCCCTTGGGATTCGACCTCGGTCTTACCGAGTTATTACTACATCACAACCCTGCACTTGGGGAGTGAACATGAGCCCAAAATGTCCTGGCTTGGGTAGTGTCTACTTCTAACAAACATCATAATGATTGTGGAGAGTTTCAATAATTACCATTATTTTCTATTTTGTGGTCCACACAAGTGCTGGATCAGGCTGATATTTGGGCCCCTTCCTTAAAATGACATGGCAAAAAAGATGGGCGGCATGGATTATACACATACATCAATGTGGGCTCATATGGTCGTTGTCATGTTATATGAGTCGTGGTTGTCATGTTGCATGGATGGTGGTTTGTAACGTGTTCACTTCTTCTTATACCAAACCACTAGTACCATAGCTTAAGGCCCACAATGGGGTGATCCAATCCATCCACCTTATCGGTCAGCTTGTCGTGGGAGCAAAAAGTCCTTACTTGGGCAGTGCCCACTTCTAACAAGCAGCATAGTGAGCCTGGTAAGTTTCAACAGTCACCATTATTTTCTATTTCGTGGCCCACATGAGCACCAAATCATGCTGATATTTGGACCCCAGCCCTAAAATGATACAACAAAAAGGATGGGTGGCATGCATTGTACACATACATCAATGTGGTCCGTCGTGGTTGTGTAACACCCCGAATTTTTGCCAACCTGGAGTTAGATGTCCTTGAGAAATGGGTCAACCATATCACTCTTAGAGCTCAATTCCAAAGTCTAAACATCGCTTTTCAACCCATTTCCTTCAAAATCTTACCTTTCACCACCTCATTCTTCAAATTTCTCCAAGCACTTTCATAATAAACACAAATCGTAAAGTTTAAAAGCTGAAGAACTATACTTAAACTAAAACTTACTGTAAATGGTTCACACATGCATAAAATGAGATTTTGACTATAGAATTATTAGAATCTTATGATGTAAATATATTATTTGGATGGATTAGCTTCTTCTACCGCAAAATTATATATTGTACGTCGCGTAACTCATTCCGGTTTGCAAATGAGACCCAATAAACGCCTCAACGGACTCGTGGGCCCAAACGGCTCAATTCGGGGGGACCCGAGGTGGGTCCCACATGTTTTTGGCATCCCCGGGGGGAGGACCTCGCCCCGGGCGAGTTATCGCCAAATTGGTCAGTGACCGGCGAGGTCCCATTTTCTACATTTTTTCTGCACATTTTGTACAACTTTAAAAAATCATATCTCCTTCGTTATAACTTCGATCTAGGTGATTCAAAAACTAAATTGAATATAAATGAGTATAGTTTTATATAAAAATATGAAAAAAATATAATAAAATATTTAATATAATTTAAAATAGGACGTTGCGACAATTGTATGAAAATCACTTGTTGGACAGCTGCTGCTTCTGAAATTTTTAGAATTTTTTTACAAATTAAAATCTTATGAAATTTGGTGGAGATAGGGTAAACTTGATGATGAACCACTAAAAATAATTAAAATAATATGATAACTAGAAGTTCCTAAAATGGGGCATAGAATGGCCCTAGGACAATAATCTGCCATAATTAGGGTAAATTTTGGTTAAGTACCAAACTGAATACTCAATAGAATTAACTTGAACTACTTTAAATACGAACTACAAGACCCAAAATGAGTAGGACTGCTGATTCTATGTTACCTAGAAACCTAGGATCAATCTCTAAACCCAGTTGCTCTCGGGAGCATTCAGAAACTTCGTATCGGACCTGTACCGCACGTCGAAAGTCCAATAGCGATGAACTTAGACCATTATGACTGCCTAGTTGGACTTGACTATCACCTCGAAAATCAAGGCCAAACGATGTCCTGAGACCATTTCCTTGAGTCCGGAGTGAAGAGAGTGAGAAAGCGAAGATTTTTAAAAAATTAAATATAATTTTAAATAATCTGAGACATGTCGCTTGAGCGTTATTTTTAAGCGTTCTGACCATTAGATTTTGATCTAAATTCACCCTCAGATCAGGATAGGTGGCCCTTACATGTCATAGTACTTGTAGCTGTGATCGAGTTCCCGTAACCGTTAAACTGAAACTGGTCCTCCGCAGTCGATCTGGAAACCCGACCGGACTGAAAACTTAGCTTGACCTAGATCCGATATTAAAGAGCTTAAATCTGACCGCATTTAGTAATAGGACCTCCAAAAGTGCTCCGTTGGATCGGAACAGACCCGATTTGTTTATAACCTAAGTATACCTTGGCCCCAGGGCTATTTCCGTCGCTTTTGGGCTTATAAAAAGGCCTTAAACCCTCTCCACAAATTTCATACGAATTTCAAACCCTAGCTAAGAAAGAGAGAGAAAGAGAGAGAGAGTACGAGATTCACCTAAGGATTCTACCCTGCCACTCCATGTACTTCAACACCACTACCGTATCGCTATTACGACTTTTCTGATTCCATTCTTGGGTAAGAAATCCTAACCCCAACCTGTTTTGGAGCTTACAATAGTTAAATATTGTTGTAGCTAACCTATATTCATGCCTTAGGTTGCCTATCCGCCGTTGACGAAGACTTGTCGTCTAAATCATATCCGTTACGCATTTTCTGGTTTAAGGTGCGGACTATATACGTTTAGGTTATGGTTTTCAAGACTTTCAATGTCGGTTAATGATATATTACTGACGTAGATGCTATTTCACATGTATAAAGTATTGTCCGTTTCATTTTTCAGTTATACGTTAACTATGTTGAATATACTGTATTCCTCGTATTTGTAGAAAATATCGTATACGTATGAAATATGAATTTGAGTTTGTCATGATTAACTGCCGTCTATGTATACTAGATGTATGTGTAACAACTCCTGGGCTAAAGGTTTAACCCAAATACATGATATATCAACATATGATATGTATTTAGTATGTGTAGCTTAAGTGAATGTGAAAATGACTGAATGAGTATAGACTTTGTATTCGTGCTTGCCATGACAAACTGTCGTGGATATATGATTGTTGTATGGGCGACTACCCTTTGATGAAAGGATTTGCCCTAATACATATGCTAATGAATACATAATATGTATGATGTAATGTGTAGACTAAGTGTTTGTAAAAGTGTCTAAACAAGTTAGTAGTTAGTAAGATGTACCTGTATACGGGTTGAGATATGATTCTCAACTACATCAATGATGTGTATGATTTCCTCCATATATGACTTATTCTGATGTCTGCTTGATTATGAATTGAATGTGTGTGAATTCATGTTTACAATGCACTTCAGAACATGTTCATATGATTGTATGAGTTGTAATATTTATCTATTACTGCTTTGACTATCTCATAGGACATCATGTTGTAATTAAATGTGCTTGGGGCTATTGTATAGTCCAGGTAATCGGTAACAGTCTTTAAACTGGTGGTTGAGATTATTTTCGCCACACAGGATGAATTTAACGAATCTGAGTTGTGCTTGGGATATTCGACAGTGGTTAGGCCATACGGAGTGCTTATGCATTCCATGTCATTCAATTTAACGTGCGCTTGGCCTAGTTGAGCTTATCAATTAACCCGATTGACCGATGTTTGTTCACCATGTTTGGTCGCTATTGTTTGAATCTACGACACTGAACTTACTAGTGAAACTCCCGTTAACCTGGGTACCGTGATCCCCTAAGACTCATGAGCCGGACATGGTAGTATGAGACACCGTGGTCGAGCTGTCGGCCTACGCTGGGGCGACGAGCCTCCCCGTAGTGACCAGTGAGCACCCTACTCTCGTGAGCAGATTATGGTGGTATGAGACACTATATTCTTGCTATCGGTCTACATTGATTGGTGACGAGCCCTCTGTAGTGACTTCGAGTATATCCTGACACTGTATAAGAGCGACGAGTCTTGTTGCAGTATTGAGGATATAACTAGTCCTGTATTGATTTGGTGATGGAAGAGTGGTGTAACAATTCTGTGCAACAGCCCTTGCAGTGACCTAGAAACGTAACATCGTATGGGATTTTCTAGGACCGACGACCTTACAATGGATCAATGTTTGGAAATTGATATAAGGGAGGTGTCTTAGCTTCCCAATCCCGCTGTATGAAAGGGACTAATAAGAACTTGATAATCATACTCATGACATCGCACTGCATGTGTCATTGGCATTGGTGTGAGTGCACATTGGTAATGATTCATGCCGCGATCATTAGATGATGTCACATGAGGGAGTTTGTGGTGTAGGCATGCATCATTCCCTCATATCTTATTTGCATTAACAAAAGTATCTAGGACATATTTGATTGTACTGCTTTATCATTACTACTTGATTGAATTGATAATATATTAACCTCTACTGTATAGTTTCCACTGAGTTGATCACTCACTCCTACGTTACGAAATGGTATTTGTAACACCAACCAGTCCCTGTTTTAGTTTCAGATGATGGCGTTGCTTGCGAAGTAGAGCCGGACTTTATGATGATGAGGAGGATTTCTTATATATGCAGGTTCTGATTGATGAAGTGTAACATCCCGAAAATCGGGGGGTCGAGTAAAAACTCCACTCCCGAGTTTCAAAATGTTATTTATGCAACATAAATGTGTATGATTGAATATTGTCTGTGTTAATGCATTAAACATGAGTGGGATTAATCCAAAACATCATATCATACTCTAGAGACCGTTAAATTAGCAAGCGGAAGACTGTGATAGTATGTATAACATATATAAACTGTTGTATGTCTCCAGAGTGTGAATATGTTACCAGGTTATATACATACATGTATACTCCAAAAGTAAACCAAAAGGATATACATGAGTTTTCTAAAAATATAAAATGATAAGTGTCAAGGTAACTAATCAACCTCCCTATAATCCTGTCGATCAGAACACGCATAAAGGAGGGATCCTCCTCCTCATCATCAAGTCCAGCTCCACCTTGCAGGCCGCGCCATCATCTGCAATCACAATAGGGACTGGTGGGTGTCTGGAAACACCATCCCATAACATGGGAGTGAGTGATCAACTCAGTGAGATAAGAGAGCAGAGATTAACATGTTATCAAATCAATCATGCGATAATAGTAAAGCAGTAATTCAAACATTCCTAATACTGTTGTTAATGCAATTATGACATGACGTGATGTATGCCCTCACCGACGATCTCCCTCATACGGCACCATCTTACGACCGCGGCATGCAATCGACCCTCAAGTGCTCCACATCTTACAGGCACATGCAATGTTATGGTGATATGATTTTCGAGTTGTTATTAGTCCATTCAAACAGCAGGATTGAGAAACTAAGGTACTTCCCTTATATCAATCCCAACACAGATCCTGTCTAGGGTCGTCACTCCTAGTAATCTCATACGATGTATATTTTGTGGGTCACTGCAAGGGTTACCAGGGCTGTTGCACGCACTCGTTGCTCCACTCCCCCATCACCTTATCAATACAGGCCTACTGTACTCTACTGCTACTGAAGGGTCGTCGCCTCCCGTAGACTCAGAATACGCTCGCGGTCACTATAAAGGACTCGTCGCCTGATCAGTGTAGGCCGACAGCAAGAATATAGTGTCCCATACCACCATAATCTGCTCACGAGACTAGGTGCTCACTGGTCACTACGGGGAGGTTTGTGGCCCCAGCGTAGGCCGACAGCTCGACCACGGTGTCCCATACCACATGCCCGGCTCATGAGTCTTCGTGGATCAAGGTACCATGGTTAACAGGGTTTACAATGGTAAGTTCAGTACCCTAGGTTCAAGCAGTTATGACTCATGCAGGGTGAACATACAACGGCCAGTCGGATTACTTGACGGGCTCGACTAGCACGATCACATCTCAAGTTGAACGACATGAAGTGTGTAAAACACTTCGTGTGGCCTAACCACTGCCGCCAAATCTAAACACGACTCGCGTTCATCGACGCGTCCTTCGTGGCCAAGATAAGCCAACCACGAATTCGCTTAGTTACCGACTGCCTGGACTAGGTATAGTCCCAAGCACATATGAATTCACATCAGCAATTCATGTAAGAGTATTGGAAATGAAATACAACCATGTGAGCATGTTAACACATGTTATAACATAGAACTTAAGTAAATCATCAAACACATGCATTTCATACATACAATGAAATCATGCATATAACTAACATGTAGGAAATCATTCACATCAGCATATTAATTGAGAAATCAATCTCAAACTAATCCATAACACCATTTAATTCAATACATACTAATACAAGCATTTATACAAACACTTATACTACACACTTAAGTCTACATATAGTATGTCGACTCGAAGTACGCATTTGGGCGAATCTCTTCGCCAAACTAATTATGCACGCATTCCTAACATTCTAATGCGACAACAATTCATGTCAATCACATCAGCAAAATATGAATGAAATCAGCACTTCCTACAAATGACTAAAATGCCCTAAATCTCATATCCTTCGTTGATTTACGAAACAGGAAACGGACAACATGTTGTACATGTCAAACGGCATTGCCGTCAATAATCTACTATTAAACGACATTGAAAGCATTGGAAACAGTTAATCAAAGCGTCTAAAATCCGCACCTTGTCTCTTATAAACGTATCGTTTCGAAAGGAGCGTATACGCTTCGTCTACGGCGACTAGAGAACTTGATTTACGAGATCTATCAGCTACTTTGCTATTAAACCAAGGGAACACTAAATTAGCAACTTCTAGGGTATTTTCTTACCTGAAAACGTGGAGAAATCACCGGCCAGGTGATTGAAGTATGTTGCTAAAGTACGTGCAACAGGCGGCACAAAGGCAGGAAAATTCTCTCCTATTCTCTCTCACAAACTCTCACCTTTTCTCTCTCCCAATCTAGGGTTTCTCTCAAATTCGGATGGGAGAGAGGAGTGAGGGTTTCAACCCCTTTTATAAGCCCAAAAACGCCCAAAATAGGCTCAAGAACAAAGTTCACTTAGTGCATAACCAAATCGGGGCTGTTTCGGTCCAAAAATACATTTCTGGTGGTCCCCTAGCCGAACGCGATTGGACTTAAGCTCATGCATACAGGATCTAGCACGCATCAAGTTTTCAGTCCGGCAGGGTTCGTAGATCGCCCGTGGCGGTCCAGTTTCAGTTCAGCGGTCACCGCATGTAGATCAGGTCTGCAAGTCTCATGATATGAAATAGAAATTTTTCCTAATCCGAGGGTGTAATTTGGCTGAATTCTAACGATCAGAACGCTTAATACTGACGCGTCAAGTCGTGTGCTAGATTTGAATTTCAAATTCCAAATCTGTCCCTATTCGCACTCTCTTCAGTACGGGCTCAATGAAATAGCCTGTGATTATCAGTTGGGCTTGATTTTTGAAATGATTGTCAAGTCCAGCGAGGCGGTTCTAACGGTCTAAGATAGTAGGTATCGGACTTTCGACGCGGGGTCTAAATCTAATACAGATTTTCAAAGTGGTCCAGAGAACAAACCTGCTTAGAGTTTGATCCAAGGTTATAGAGTATTATAGAGTCATTGGTTCTACTCGATTTGGGTCTTGTAGAACGTATTTAAAGTGATCAGGAACTATTTTCCAGCTACTCTAGCGTTGCGCTAGCTAACTTATACTTAGTTTCTAAAGGAATTAATCCTAAGTGGTTTCTTTGGCTATGGAATTGGGTTCTGAGCGATTTTTCAGGTGTTTTAGTTGACCTATTACCTAAGGACGTTTAATCTCAGGTTGGCCAAAATTCGGGGTGTTACAATCTACCCCCTTAAAACACAATTTCGTCCCCGAAATTGGCGAAGGGTAAGGAGTACTTTTTCTAAGGAAGGTTCAATTATATTTAATTACCTAACCGTACGCATAACCTAACTCAAATGTTTCGATCCTGGGCCAGTGGAGAAGAGGCTAACCACACTTCTGCTGGGCCAAGATGGGATTCCGTACACAATTAATATAACTTTTTATTTCAAAAAGCTGTACAATTATTGAACCGAGGACAAAGGGCACTTTGGTCCAAGTAATTTTTGAAAGCTTGTCAGAAGGCGGCCGATCGGAATATTTGAATGGTTGAATTTCTTTAGGAAATTTGACCATACATGAAGGTAGTACGGTCAATATCCAGCGCTCATCACTCGTCATCCATCCTACCTCAGCCCGATACGTTCCTCCATCCGGAGCAGGTGCATGTAATCCTTTGGGACGCAGCTGTAAGAATCTTCTTCGAGTGGCTGTCGTCTGTTCTCTTGTCAATGTGGAAGCGCTGAGAGAGGAGAAATCTCCTGAGGAGACGGACACGTTTCGTGCGGAGAGTGCAACGAAAAATAATGCAAAAAGCTTATCTTTTCTTTTTTTTTTGGTAAGGATTCCTTAATTATCTATTTCTTTTAATTAATTACGTATTGAAAAGCCATTAAAACACTAAACGCGTCTCACTCGTTGGCGTTCTGTTACGGTTTTCATAGGGTACGGTGACACTTACAACAATTCGGTGCGGGAGCCGGTTCCACCTTCGAGTGCGCCTTAAATAATTATCTGAACCGTTCATCGTTTTTATTCTTTGCTACCCTGGTCATATCAAGAAAATATGTTGAACCAGTGATTATGAATATTTAATAGCTCATATTCAAATCCAAGATTCAAGAGCCAGGATCATCAATGAAGAGTGAATATATAAGATCATTGCTTCTATATGGTGTAACAATTTAGAAAATGAACGGTTAAGATCAATCTAAACGATGAACCCCACGGTTATAAACTGACACCCTACTCCAACGTGGTTGGAACCACAGCGGTAGAATGAGGCGTACATAATCTACTTCAATTCCCTGCAATAAAAGACCCAAGTGCTTTGGGGCCACCATGTTGTATACGTGAAATCCACTCCGTCCATCGGGTCAGCTCCTCAATAATAGACCATTGTGCCAAAATCATCCTTATTAATAAACCGGTGGGCCGCACCAGAAGGAATAACGGGATGGGATGCCACCCATAGTTTGTGTTTAGGGCCACCAGTGGCGTGTATAATAAATTCAAACCTGTTCATCAGGTGTGAATTATGAGGATGAAGAGAAGGGACAAAAATCTCAGTTGGGCCACAGCCCTTGAATTGAAAGTTTCATGTGTAATTTTACACTTTTGCTAATGGTGCTGCCTACGTTGAGTCTCATGGTTTTGGGACGCGGATTCCCTGCCAAAACCTTACCAATGAAGTTCCTGCACAAGATGCTGAGTGGGCCCACCAAGATTTTTGTTAGAAATTCACCCGATTCATCCATTTTGAGAGCTAATTTTATAACATGTATGCGATGAAAAATGATGCCTATCCAAAACTTAGGTCACGCGAGGAAACAGTGGGTCCCTTACTCTTTTTTTTTTTACACACGCACACACACCCCGTGCACTCACGCCACACGCACACACAGTGGGATTTCACCACCATGGGTACTCGAACCCTTGTCCAGGTGTTGAAACTCCGAGTCTACCAACCGGGTAAGAGCTCAGGAGTTTCAACACCGGGTCAAGGGTTTGAGTACCCGTAGGTGGTGAAATTCAACTATAGCGCGAGTCTGTGGTGGTGTGGGTGCGTGTGGGAAAAAAAATATAAATTAATAAAGAGGAAACAGGGGATTTACTATGAATAGTTGAAACATTCTTGTGGCTATAAAATTTACGTGTCAGGTAATAATTTTTTTTTTGATATTTTCACTTCATCCCAATGGTAATGTTCTTATAAACAGTTTAGGTGGCACATAAACATCAAGTAGATCCCAAGAAGGTTTCAACGGTGGGAATTTCTTTCCCTAATTTTCCTGCTTCTGTCACCCACTTAATTTTTGGATCCACCTCATTTTTAGTAGAATGTCCTAAAATGAGCTCTCAAAACATATTGACAGGGTGGGTAGAGGGAAAGAAGTGGAAATGGCTACTGGCAACATTGAAGTCAAAAGACAAAATACCTTCAATTGAAGTGCCAACAACATTCCAAAACTCAATATTAATTCCTCATCTTATTACCAACTGAATGCACAAAATGGGTCAAATGCTGCTTATGTTTTATATAGTATGGAGAGATGGTCCAATGCTCTCATGCTTAAGGTGGAAATTTGGGGCTTGAGCCGGGTTGGGCTTATACCTGAACTCATCGCAATTTGTAAATTTGAGGGTCATACGGTCTAGGCCAGCCCAGCCCAGTGTGACTCGGCATTTAATGGGAAAAGTGAGGAAAAGGATGGCTTTATGATAGTCAGGTCAGCATGGTGTAAACCATGGGCCATATGATTGACGACTAGTCATGTACCACTCATGACAGGTTGGATCATCTGGGCGAGCCCATGAAATGTCAATACGATAGCTGGTTGAGTCAGGCAGAGGACAGACCCAGCTGGCCACATTTAGTGATAGATATGATACAATGCTTTTGGATATCCAAAACCGCTAGTATTACGTGCCTCACTTTAAATGGTCACGGATATAAAATATCTCAGAGATGGAAAAATCGTGCCTTTGCTTAAATGTCAAACAAACAAAGGTTCTCAACCAACTAAGGGGGAAAATGCAAGGCACATGTTGCAAAAATGGTGTCTTAATAAAATATATTTTTATAATAAAAATAATATATAATATTAAAAGTATTTAAAAAAAATTACTTTTCGAGTTTTTTGGAAATAGTCCCACATGGAAAAGGGAGAAGAAAGTTTTATGGTTTAAATAAAAAGAGGGGAGTACCTTAATATTTGCTCACATAGTCTAAGGACCATGGGACTTGCGTGTCCGCGCACGTGTTCGGGTTCAGTTACGGTCACGGGCTCGGTGCGAGGGTGTGGGCATGTGAGGCAGTGTGGCTGTAGAGACGCTAGTGAGGCACTTCGCACGTATGCATCGTGTCGCAGATGGTCGCTCCCTTCACGAACCGGAGCAATACGTGTGCGACTAAGTGACTAAGGAAGATGGCTGGGTGATGGAGAGACTAGAGGACTGAATGAAAATCCTCCAGAATATATAGAGGGTTGAAAAAAGATCTGTTGTAGAAAATCTGTAACAGCTGTGCAATAAGTATAGGGTCCAGCTGAAACTGCTGCATGGCTAGCCCAACAGCTAGAAAATGGCTAGCTGTTGTCTCACAACAGTCAGCATGCAGCAGCTCAATGGCCAATGTACAACAGTCAGAAAACGGCCATAAAACGGCTAATTTTCTCTAACAGCTAGAAAACGGTCATGGGATTTATTTCCCTGGACCATAACCCTCAGCTACCATAGCCTATAAAAGGAGGCCGTGGATAGGTTTCCAAACCATTTCACAACCCAATCCAGCACTTCCATACGAAACTGAGATAGCCCACTAATCCTCTCTCTATACTACAGTAATTCTAGCAAGATAGCAACGGTTAAACCATTACAAGAAGAACAGACTAACAATGTGGTCTAGAACGGTTCAACTGAACTAGTGGCTTAAGACTTGACCAGTGCAGTGGTTTAAAATAATTTTTCTTTCTTTTCTTTATTTTGAAATTTTTTCTTTTTTATGTATTTCTGCTAAACTGTGTAACAGAGTTCCATTAGTGGGCTTTTGTGTTTACTGAACACAAATCCACATCAGGCTCGTCGTATCCTAGATGTGGTATGCTTGTAACCTATCAGCATACTCAATTCACTTGAGTAGGGGCAAATAACACTTTAAGGACAGCGTTTCAGACGTGCTTCAACCTATCCTTAGATCAGATAATTTTTTATTTTTTTAATTTTCACATTATATAGAAATTATATTAATTTGTATAAATTATCAACAATACATGGAGATAGAAAGGGGCAGTTATGCTTTTGAAGGGTTGGATGAAAATATGAAGAGAAAAAATGGAAGAAGGTTTTACCAACAGAGAAAAGGTCGCAAACGGTGGGTGACTTTCCCCACTTCCTCTTGTTTTGTGGCTCACTCGAGTCTGGGCTGCATGAGTGATTGCAGCAGATTTGCTTATTGGTATTACTAGCTTATCATAGTCGCCTTACAAAGCCTACGCTGCATAGGCACTGTGATGTGGGTTTTCTGTAGGGTGCGGAATTCCTGTGAAAGCCTTTGTCGGAAGTTCCTCCACTGGGATGCTAAGTGAGGCTTATAGTGATGTTTGTGAGAAATCGATACCTTCCATCCCCTTTGGGAGCTCATTTTAAGACATTCGACCAAAAGTGAGTTGTATCCAAAACTCAAGTGGGCCGAGCGAGAGGGAAAATAGGAGTGGTCCCTTAATCTACACTGTTTCCTATTGTACGGCCCACTTGAGTTTTGAATACACCTCATTTTTGATCATATCTACTAAAATGACCTCTCAAAACAGATGGATGATATGGATTTATCATAAACATCATAGTGGGACCCACCTAGCATCCGAGTGAACTTCCTGCCAAAGGCTTTCACAGGAAATCCAGGCTAAAAACCAAGCCATTCATTTATAAATACTCAGATTTTCAATTTTTGCGAGGTACATTATCTACATCGAAATCTCACTTAATGTCCGTGGAATCCCAAAGGCCACGTCACTCCTGAAGCTAATTGGATGTCAAAAAGTTCCTTTTGCTTCTCGCACGCATATACTACAGATGGCCTGCACTGAGTCCACACGTGTACACAATTCAGTTAATGTACACCTCACCACATCTGCCAGCAGAGCATATAGGTGCAACATCCATGTCATCGATCAGAAGGGTACAACTATTTAGATTCGCTATCTCAAGATTCAGGTCATTTCACTAGCCAAGAGGGCCACAATTATTGGAACAAATGTACAGTTGTGCGGTGGTGCACGGTCTGGATTTCACATAAACATCACCGGTAGGCCCAAAACAACTCGAATTTACAGTAATTAGTTCAAAAGTATGTGATCGATCCTATTGTATAATAATACTTTATACACATGGGCCTCACTTTAAGGCACGAACCAAACCAACCATGCCTTTTGTGGGCCAAACCGACTTGCAGGCCAACCCTCATGCCGTTTAGTGGACCTCAATGGTCGAAAAGGTTCATTGTAAAATGCCCTTGTCTCTTTTTTCTTTTTCTTTTTCTTTGGTGGTTATTTGGTCTCATTTATATTGGTTTAGTGGAAGACGGTGACATTCATTGAAAATATCAGGTGAATACGACAATGTGTCCACCTCTTAGGTGGCAAATTAGTAATGATGCCACTTTCGTAAGGGATGGAATTTGATCTAAACGCAAATTTCGCCATTTGAAGGAAAATTTTCTTTTTGCCTATATCTGATCTAACGGTTCATATGGTCTTCTGAACATGCATATCTTCACCAGGTTGAGCAACGATATCATTTGAGTCAGATGCATGTTGTTTGAGTTGACTTAGACTCAATTGAGTTTGTTTGGAGATTTGTGTTGGGGAATCACACATATATGGATCTATGATAACAATTCAAAATTACCAAACAAACACAAAAGAATACAAAGATTTAACATGTAAAATTCTTTCGGAAAAAAATCATGACATAAATCGACAAAATTTTACTATGAAAATAGAAATTACAAAGAGAAAGAACTTGTCCAATTCCAACAACCTCGAATCTCAACCTTGCTACACTTTTTAGAAATCCTAAAATCCTTTTAGGAACCCTTGGAACCCCTTTAGAAAGCCTTATCATTACTTATAAAGACTCTAAGGACCCCTATTTATAGTTTAGAAAACTCTACTTACGCACCTCTTTGAAACCTTCGACTAGTCAAGCCAAAGCTTCGACTGGTCAAGCCTGTCCCTCAATTAGTCGAAGACTTCGGGACTTTCAGAAACCTTGTTGCTAGACTTCGAGTCGAGCCAGTCCCTCGACTGGTCGAGCAGCGCAGTTGTTGAGGGTCAAATATTGCATATTAGACCCCAGATATTGTCTGAATTTACGAATATAATGCTGTCTAATGGCTCGTTTTCCCATTCTTGTGTTGCAAGGTGATTTTATGAGCATGGATGGAAAAAGGATGTTAAAAGTTAAGATTTAACGATCTGATGACACCAAAGGCAAGAGACGGACTTCAGAGGACCAAGATTGACGGATATACACGGTCAGAAATCTGAGAAAACTAAGAAACTGAAGCTCAAGTGGCTTGAAACGCATCCAGAATGCAAGATCACATGGTTCCCGACATTTGATCGGTTCGAAACTTTATACATGAGATAAGGGCCATAAATTAACCGTATATTTCAAATTTCAGCTCTTGGATCACTATAAAAGTGCTCCAACTGACCGATCAGCTTATAAACCGTCGATTCTTGGCCCACCTGATATCTGGAATTGCCTCAAATTTGATATCAATGCCTTAAATGAGGAGACCAATCAGATGGTTGGATCAGATTTCACAAAAACATCATAGTGGACCCCACTTTAGCTTAAGTGTGCATAGTGCACATGTGCACTAGCCGTGCACGTGATTTCCCAAAGTCGGTCAGCGCCGCTGACCGACGTCTCCTTCTCCAATTCAAAAAATAAAAAATAAAAAATGGAAGTTTACGTGCCGCGTAATGCACGGCCACTGGCCGTTTTGCGGAAGCTAGTGGGCCCTACACGTGCCCTATAAGCTCAATCCGAACCGTCCACCATGTAGACGACATTAAATACTTCAAAACTATGTTGTCACTTTTCACCCATGCATGCACACGTGTGAGATACAAAGGCCACAAAAGGGCTGCCCTGCAATGTTCAAAACTGATCCTTTTGTGATTTCTTCTCTGGGCCACGTCAATGGACGTTCAAAACCACTCATTTTTTACTGACATTTCGTCTTGAATCCAATGGACGGGGTGAATTTTTCAGAAAATGCTTCTGTGGGGCCCACCGATCACAACAGCGAAATGGTGCGAAAGGTTTCGCACATTCGCGAAAATTGACTTTTCCAGACGATTTTAGCCCACCATCTTTGATCATATGGCAGATCTGAACCGTCTATCATGTAGAGAACCCAAGAAAGTACTAAGGGAAGGTGTTTCTTTAAAATTTGAGCGGAGAAAGTGGTGTGTTTCGAGGCACCGAACTTGTCTACGAAAAAGCTTTCACTAGGCATGCATAGCTTTCCAAATCCGATTCAAATCCGATTTTCACCACTCCAGCAGTTATATAAGGACGTTTTGGACGTGAGGAGCATTCATTTAGGTCTTGGGAGGAAGATTCAGAGTTGGGAAGGAAGGCTCAGGTCGGACGTCTGCAAGAGAGAGAGTTGAGTTTGTTTATTTCTTTTATTTTTATTTTATTTTTTTTTGAGATATCTAGCCTATTCATGTTGGGCTAAACCTCCTAGCTAGGGCTAGGAGGTGAAGCTTGTAGTGAGATGGGAGAGTTTAATTTATGAATTTTTTATTTAATTTATGAATTGAATTAATGTTGATGCTAGTTTAATTAATGGCATGTTTTAGTCTTTAATGGTCTGTTGTGACTAAAATTACAATGGGTCTGCAATGACTCTGATCATGTCCTTATACTTTTATGTTATGACGTCAGGACGTCCTGTTGTTCACCATAGTCTCCTGGGCATTGTTGGATGACGGTACTCTTCCTAACTTTCATACATGTGATTGGGTGGTAATTAGTTTAATTCTGTTGTTTGCCATAGTCTTTTGGGCATGGTTTGGTGATGGAATCCATTCTAATTCATATACCTTTCATCTCTTGAAAACTAGATCAATGACAGTTCAGTTAATTTTCATGAAACATGCATAAGATCTCCCTGATCTCTACAAGTGGATCCTCTGAATCCCTAGTTCCCTTCTCCTGAATTTCTCCTAAGTTTTAGATAATAATTTCATAATTATTCCTTAAAATTCTAATTGATTTAGATTTCATCTCATACTAGTTCTATTTCTAGTTAGTTTTAGATAACGTACAAGATTCAGTCCCTTGGGATTCGACCTCGGTCTTACCGAGTTTATTACTACATCACAACCCTGCACTTGGGGAGTGAACAAGTTTTTGGCGCCGTTGCCGGGGACTGTCGGTTACGTTTTTTTGAAATTAATTAGTTTTAGGATTAGTTTAAGATTAGGTGTAGATTTTCTCGATTTTTAGAAACTAACTTGTCTTTCCTGTTTTGTAGGCTTCTAAGATAGTTTCAAAATTGGTAAATTCTTTCTTAAATTCTTCCTCTCTATTCTAGATTAGGATTTATTTCTTCTTTTTAGTAGTTGCTAATTCTAATTCTTTTTAAAAATCCTAACTTTGGTTCTTATTCTATTTTTAGAATTTCTCTATTTTATAGACTTTTTGTTTAAAAACTAACTTGTTTTGTTTATTCTGCAGGTTCTTAACCTAGGACTTCAAATTTGGTAACTTCTTTCCATCTTTCTCTTTTATTTTCTAGATTTCTTCTTCCTTTCTCTTAGGTTTAAGTTAGAATTTGAGGGCTGAGTGTGTTTTATGCCCCAGTGGGCACGCGACAACACTGGACGTCTCGTGACTGAAGGAGGATTAGTTGAGGGGTTGACTGTCCATCGCAGGATTAGACACTACTTGAATTCTCCTGAGTTAGAAGACGTTATGGTTGAAAATCAACCTCAAGCACTATCCCAACCAAGGGTTGAGGAAGTACATGATGAGAATGAGGTGCATCAGGCACTCCCGCCTCATACTTTACGAGATTATTTACAACCGGCGAGGGTGAGTACGCCCTCATGCATGATTTTTCCTGAGAATACATGACATATGGACATTAAGCCAGGGGTTATCCAACTCCTTTCTAAGTTCCATGGGCTTGAGTCTGAAGAACCATACTTGCATCTGAAAGAGTTCGATGAAATCATAGGAAACTTATACTTTCCTAATGTATCTGAGGATACTATTAGGCTGAAACTCTTTCCATTTTTCTTGAAAGAAAAAGCCAAGACGTGGTTATATTCATTGCGTCTTAGATCCATTGGGACATGGAATGATATGCAGAGGGAATTTATAAAGAAATTTTTCCCACATCATAAGACAATTACCCTCAGGAGAGCAATCATGAACTTTTCCCAAAGGGAAGATGAAACATTCTTCCAATGTTGGAAAAGGTTCAAGGATCTAGTTAATGCATGCCCACAACATGACTTTGAAATATGATGCATTACGAATTTTTTCTATGATGGGCTAACATCTTCCATGCGCCAAATGGTCGAGACAATGTGTAACGGAGATTTCATCAATAAAAATGTCGACGAGGTATGAGATTACCTCGATAGTCTCGTTGAAAAAACACAATCATGGGACTATTATCCAAGGACGAACACTACGTCTAGGCCGACTCATTCAAGGGAAAAAGGAGGAATATATCTCCTGAAAGAGGATAATGATCTTAACGCTAAGGTGGCCAATCTCACCAGAAAATTTGAGGCCATGGAAGGAAGGAAGGAAAAAGGTTAATGAAAGTGTTTGCAGCATCTGTGATTGCAACATTCATACTACTGAAAATTGTCCTTCAATACCTGCCTTTCGAGAAGTATTGAATGAACAATCTAATGCCGTAAATAACAATTAAAGACCTTTCAATGGACCACCCTCTAATCCGTACAATCCTGGCTGAAAAAATCATCCGAATTTTACTTGGAGGAACGGACAAACTGCTACCCCTCAAGGTTTCTTCAATCAAAATCCAAATCAGGGGAGACTTCAAGAAGAACCGGCTCAAAATTCTGTGCAAGAGCTGACGCAGATAATGCGGGATTTCATACAAAAGATAGATTCACGTATGACGGCTATAGAAAAGGGAATGCTTCCTGCACAACCAATCCCCAATCCTAAATCGCAATACGAGACAGGTAATCCCAGCTCTTCAAATCAAATGGGGCACGCTAAATCCATCACCACTCTTAGGAGTTGGAAGGTTATTGATAAAACTCTTCCGGTTAGGCCCAAAAAACCTCAAGAACCAGAAGAGGACAACAATGATGGATCTAGTGGCGCCCCACAAAAATTTGAACCAGAACCTCTAGAAAAGCCAGTTGCTCCGTTTTCCCAACGGTTGGTTGAACCAAAACGTCTATCTAACTCTCAGGATATCCTAGAGGTGTTGAAACAAGTGAAAGTCAACATTCCTCTACTTGATGTTGTAAAACAGATTCCTTTATATGCTAAATTTCTAAAGGACTTATGCACTACCAAACGACGGAAAAGTGTTCAAAAGAAGATCTTCTTGACTGAGAAAGTGAGTGTCATCCTGAAACAAGACGTGCCGTAAAAATTCAAAGATCCCGGTTGCCCAACCATATCATATGTAATCGGGAACTATCAAATTGATCATGCACTTCTTGACTTAGGAGCAAGCGTCAATCTGATTCCCTATTCGGTATACCAACAGTTAGGTTTGGGTGAATTAAAATCCACCCGAACCACACTACAACTTGCTGATCGTTCTGTTCGTGTACAAAGAGGGATCATCGAGGATGTGTTGGTCCAGGTTGATAGATTTTACTACTCTGTTGATTTTATCATCTTGGACACCGAACCCATCAACGACACGAGCACTCAGATTCCCGTCATTCTTGGTCCCCCATTCCTGTCCACTTCAAATGCAATTATCAATTGCAGGTATGGTGTCATGACTATGTCCTTTGGAAATTTGATATTGGAATCGAATATCTTTTTCAATAACGGCAGCAACTCAGAGGATGATGACGATTTTCACGATGTTAACATGATTGATTCTTTTGTGGAAGACAGAACACCTCTCACCTTATCCTCTGATCCTCTAAAGACGTGCCTGGCCCACTCCCATGATCTTGATGATGATATAATTAGGGAGACATGTGTCATTCTGGATACTGCACCGGTACTTGAAGTTAACCGGTGGAGGCCACAAATTGAAGAGTTGCCCCAAACTGATGTAGTGCCTCTACCGTCTAACCTCAAGCCACCGAAGCTTGACCTAAAACCTTTGCCCTCTGATTTAAAATATGTTTATTTAGGTCAAGATGAGACATACCCGGTGGTGATCTCTGCCCACCTGGAGAAAGAACAGGAGAGTATGCTGATATCTACTCTTATTGAGCATAAGGGAGCTCTTGGATGGACGATAGAGGACCTCAAAGGAATTAACCCATCGATTTGTACTCACCGCATATATCTTGAGGATAATGCAAAGGCTATTCGGCAATCACAACGCAGACTAAATCCAAACATGAAGGAAGTGGTTAAGGGCGAGGTTCTCAAACTATTGGAAGTGGGGATCATATACCCCATATCCGATAGTCAATGGGTGAGTCCAACTCAGGTGGTTCCTAAGAAGTCCGGGATCACCATCGTGGCCAATGCCAATAATGAACTCATGCCGACCAGAGTTATTACTGGTTGGAGAATGTGCATTGACTATAGGAATCTGAATACCGTCACTTGGAAGGACCACTTTCCTTTGCCCTTTATAGATCAGATCTTGGAAAGGTTAGCTGGTCATTCCTATTACTATTTCCTTGACGGGTATTCAGGGTATAATCAGATTGAAATCGCCCCTGAAGATCAAGAAAAGACCATATTTACATGTCCCTATGGCACCTTTGCTTACAGAAGGATGCCATTCGGGTTATGTAATGCCCCTGCCACCTTTCAACGATGCATGATGAGTATCTTTTCTGACATGGTGGAGAAATATTTAGAGGTATTCATGGATGATTTCTCTGTTTTCGGTTCATCTTTCAGCGAGTGCTTAGCAAGTCTTAAATGTGTGCTGAAAAGATGTGAAGAAAAAAATTTGGTACTTAACTGGGAGAAGTGCCATTTTATGGTTCAAAAGGGAATTGTCTTTGGGCATATCATCTCGTCCAAAGGAATCGAGGTAGATAAGGCAAAAATTGATCTTATCTCTAACCTACCTCCACCCAAGAATAAAAGAGATGTGCGATCCTTCTTGGGACACGCAGGATTTTACTGACGATTCATAAAGGACTTTAGTCTCTTCTCTCATCCTTTATGTAATCTTCTTCAAAAGGATGCACCATACGAGTGGACTGAGCAGTGCCAAGAAGCTTTCACTAAGCTTAAGGGTATGTTAACCACTGCACCGATCATGCAGCCACCCGACTGGAGTCTTCCTTTTGAACTTATGTGCGATGTCTCTGATTATGCTCTTGGAGCGGTTCTAGGCCAAAGAAAAGATAAGCGGCCTTACGTCATTCACTACGCAAGTAGGACTCTAAATCCTGCCCAAGTGAACTATTCGACTACGGAAAAGGAACTCTTAGCCGTAGTGTTCGCTTTAGACAAATTTAGATCCTACCTGATCGGATCCAAGATCATCATTTACACAGACCATGCGGCACTTAAGTATCTTCTTTCTAAGAATGATTCTAAGCCCGCTTGATACGATTGATCAATCTACTCCAAGAATTTGATTTGAAAATCAAAGATAAAAAGGGAGTAGAGAACGTAGTGGCCGATCATCTTTCTTGCCTTAATACCTCTGATTCCCTTGAGGCGACCCATATCAATGACATGTTCCCTGATGAACAACTGTTTAGAGTCTCCCATTCACCTTGGTTCGCTGATATTGCTAATTATCTTGCTACAGGTGCCATACCGACACACTAGACGTCACAAGATAAGAAGAAATTCTTTACCAAGGTGCGTAACTTTTTCTGGGATGATCTATATTTGTTTAAATATTGCCCAGACCAAATTTTAAGGAGATGTGTACTAGACGATGAGCATCAGAGTGTCATCTCCTTCTGTCACTCACAGGCCTGTAGTGGTCACTTTTCTGCTAAAAAGACCACGGCCAAGATTTTACAGTGTGGCTTCTACTGGCCCACTATGTTCAGGAACACTCATGAGTTTTGCAAGGCTTGTGAGCGTTGTCAGAAATTGGGAGCATTGTCCCATCGAAATATGATGCCCTTGAATCCCATCCTTATTATAGAAGCATTTGATTGTTGGGGCATCGATTTCATGGGACCATTCCCCCAATCATTTAGAAATCTGTATATTTTGCTCGCCGTAGACTATGTCACTAAATGGGTCGAAGCAATTCCGTGCCGCAAAAATGACCATCGCACGGTCATTAAATTTTTGAAAGAAAATATCCTGTCGCGGTTCAGAACGCCTCCAGCCATCATTAGTGACGGGGGCTCACACTTCTGCAATAAACCATTTGAGAGCTTAATGAAGAAATACGGTATCTCTCATAAGGTGAGCACCCCATACCATCCACAGACAAGTGGACAAGCTGAGATTTTTAATAGTGAGAACAAACATATCTTAGAAAAAATGGTTAACCGTGATCGTAAGGACTGGTCAATCCGATTGACCGATGCCTTATGGGCGTACCGTACTGCTTTCAAAACTCCTATTGGAACATCTCCCTTTAGACTTGTCTATGGGAAAGCCTGTCACTTGCTTGTGGAATTGAAACATAAAGCATACTGAGCGATCAAAAATCTGAATTTCAATCTGGATAACGCTGGCTCGCTACGCAAACTTCAATTAAATGAACTTGAAAAAATCCGGAACGATGCATATGAAAACTCGAGAATTTACAAGGACAAAATGAAGGCGTTTCATGATCATCATATTCTACGAAAATCATTCACGCCAGGTCAAAAAGTCCTTTTGTACGATTCTCGATTACATCTCTTTTCGGGTAAGCTTCGACCTCGTTGGACCGGCCCTTACATTGTTGTCACTGTTTATCCTCATGGGGCCATCGAGATAAGAGATCCCGACAATGGCAAGGAGTTTAAAGTAAATGGACATCGATTAAAGCCATTTGTCGAGACATTTGATTCAGAGGACATGTCCATGCCTCTGATTGCTTCTGTTTACCAGGACTGATCTCCTAGTCTGATGGAGGTATAGGTAGGTTTATCGCTTTCATAGGACTAGGATTGTTGCTTTATTTGTCTGGCTGAGGACGGTAAATTTAGCGCTCCTAGGAGGCAACCCAGCTTTTCATTTCATTTTTTTTAGTTAGTTAGTTAAATGTTTGTGGGTAACATCACTGCAAACCCTCACAAGACTATAACTCGTCCACTAGGGGTAACCTAGGGGTTTAAAGGCTTGTTGCATACGCTACATGCAATCGAGAGCACCTGCGAAAGTGGTATAGGTAGAATTTTCTTTTTATGATTTTATTTTTGTTATTTTGTTTTATTGATTTCTCTCTTGTGCTGACTCGCTTGTACTTTGATATTTTTGGAAAAAGCCTTCTGATTCTCTGTTCCAGGTACTATCCTCCCATCACTTCTCATTTACTTTTGTTGTTCTATGTTTAGATCTTTTACATTGAGGACAATGTAGATTTTAGGTTAGGGGTGGGAGATTAGGCTTCCTAATCAGTATTTTCTTGGTCTTGACCAAAAATTGTGAAAATTGTGAAAAAATTTTAAAATTTTTCTGACATTTCTTATAAATTCAATGTGATTTTGACATCTATCTTTGATTTAGAATTACGAGATACGTGATGCTGGTAATTTATGACTCTTGGATTTAGCTACTTGATAGATTCCACAGTTGAGTTTAAATTATCAATCCATGATTAGAGATTTTAAACATTGATTAAATCATGATTTCAGGACACGTCTTGCTTACACATTAAGATTTCAGTTCCATATCGAAGGATTAACTTGGTAATCACTAAGCACGAAACGAACCAGCCTGAAATATCTTGCCATCATGGTATAAAAATTGGAAAGGTTGGATAATTAATCTTCACCATAGGTTTGCTCCCTATAGGTGTAGAGTTAATTCCCCATGAATGATATGTGAAAAAGAGTCAGGTGTACGATCTTCACCATAGGTTTGCTCCCTATAGGTGAGGATTTGATTCCCCTTCCTTGGCATTACTTTGAATAGAAAAATCACAAGTTAATAGGCTAATCTATGAGGTAAGTTTTGGATTAGGTTTTGGTTGTCATGAATTTTCTTGTTGGTTATCAATGATATCATGAAATTGACGATTGGATCTCTTAATGATGATAAGCCGAGATTAGACTATACATCCATGGATCTCAATGTTTAAAATTTTTCTAATTGATGGATTAATACTTTACACTTGATTATGAAGTCTACCGTGCGCTTGAGCTCAGGAGAAAATAATTTCTAACATTCATGAATATTAAATTTCTCGTATTTTATTCAAAATCTCACTTGATTTCATAGAAAGTTCTCCTATAATTCTCAACTTATTTTTCGCATACTTTGCTCGGACTAGCAAAATGCTAGTTGGGGGTTGTGTTGAGGGTCAAATATTGCATATTAGACCCCAGATATTGTCTGGATTTACGAATATAATGCTGTCTAATGGCTCGTTTTCTCATTCTTGTGTTGCAAGGTGATTTTATGAGCATAGATGGAAAAAGGATGTTAAAAGTTGAGATTTAACGATCTGATGACACCAAAGGTAAGGGACGGACTTCAGAGGACCAAGATTGACGGATATACATGGTCAGAAATCCGAGAAGACTAAGAAACTGAAGCTCAAGTGGCTTGAAACGCATCCAGAATACAAGATCACATGGTTCCCGACATTTGATCGGTTCGAAACTTTATACATGAGATAAGGGCCATAAATTAACCGTATATTTCAAATTTCAGCTCTTGGATCGCTATAAAAGTGCTCCAACTGACTGATCAGCTTATAAACCGTCGATTCTGGGCCCACCTGATATCTAGAATTGCCTCGAATTTGGTATCAACGCCTTAAATGAGGAGACCAATCAGATGATTGGATCAGATTTCATAAAAATATCATAGTGGACTCCACTTTAGCTTGAGTGTGCATAGTGCACATGTGCACTAGCCGTGCACGTGATTTTCCAAAGTCGGTCAGTGCCGCTGACCTACGTCTCCTTCTCCAATTCAAAAGAAAAAAAAATGGAAGTTTACATGCCGCGTAATGCACGACCGCTGGCCGTTTTGCGGAAGTTAGTGGGCCCTACACGTGCCCTATAAGCTCAATCGGAACCGTCCATCGTGTAGACGGCATTGAATACTTCAAAACCATGTTGTCACTTTTCACCCATGCATGCACACGTGTGAGATACAGAGGCCACAAAAGGGCTGCCCTGCAACGTTCAAAACTGATCCTTTTGTGATTTCTTCTCTGGGCCACGTCAATGGACGTTCAAAACCACCCATTCTTGACTGAAATTTCATCTTGAATTCAATGGACGGGGTGGATTTTCCAGAAAATGCTTCTGGGGGGCCCACCGATCACAACAGCGAAATGGTATGAAAGGTTTCGCACATCCGCGAAAATTGAGGCCCACCATCTTTGATCATATGGCAGATCTGAATAGTATATCATGTAGAGAACCCAAGAAAGTACTAAGGGACGGTGTTTTTTTAGAATTTGAGCGAGAAAAGTGGCATGTTTCGAGGCACCGAACTTGGCTGCAAAAAAGCTTTCACTAGGCATGCATAGCCTTCCAAATCCGATTCAAATCCGATTTTCACCACTCCAGCAGTTATATAAGGAGGTTTTGAACGTGGGGAGCATTCATTCAGGTCTTGGGAGGAAGATTCAGAGCTGGGAAGGAAGGCTCAGGTCGGACGTCTGCAAGAGAGAGAGTTGAGTTTGTTTATTTCTTTTATTTTTATTTTATTTTGTTTTGAGATATCTAGCCTATTCATGTTGGGCTAAATCTCCTAACTAGGGTTAGGAGGTGAAGCTTGTAGTGAGATGGGAGAGTTTAATTTATGAATTTTTTATTTAATTTATGAATTGAATTAATGTTGATGCTAGTTTAATTAATGACATGTTTTAGTCTTTAATGGTCTGTTGTGACTAAAATTACAATGGGTCTGCAATGGCTTTGATCATGTCCTTATACTTTTATGTTATGACATCAGGACGTCCTGTTGTTCACCATAGTCCCCTGGGCATGGTTGGATGACGGTACCCTTCCTAACTTTCATGCATGTGATTGGGTGGTAATTAGTTTAATTCTGTTGTTTGCCATAGTCTTTTGGGCATGGTTTGGTGATGGAATCCATTCTAATTCATATACCTTTCATCTCTTGAAAACTAGATCAATGACAGTTCAGTTAATTTTCATGAAACATGCATAAGATCTCCCTGATCTCTACAAGTGGATCCTCTGAATCCCTAGTTCCCTTCTCCTGAATTTCTCCTAAGTTTTAGATAATAATTTCATAATTATTCCTTGAAATTCTAATTGATTTAGATTTCATCTCATTCTAGTTCTATTTCTAGTTAGTTTTAGATAACGTACAAGATTCAGTCCCTTGGGATTCGACCTCGGTCTTACCGAGTTTATTACTACATTACAACTCTGCACTTGAGAAGTGAAGAGCAGTGAACAAGATTTAAGACATCTATTTTACAACAATCTTCACCATGTCTTCAATATTTAACCGTGTAGCTTTTTGACTTATTCTCTTATCTCTACATCACATCATATCTTCTCATGCATACTTCGTCTTCCTTTTACGCCATCGCCAAGCCCAGAGAAGTTGAATAGAACTTGAACTTCTCTAAAGGAATGACCTTGGTGATCATGTCTGCCAGATCTAAATCCACATGCTCAACCACCTTTGCTCTTGTCTTTCCAAAAGTAAAGATATAAAATTCTTATTATCTCACCGCTACCCAATATTATTTACCGGAGTATTTGCTCACAACACCTATAGCTTGTGAAATAACCGGTCTAATACAGACCATGGCATGCATTGCCAACCGCATTCGAATAAGGCTCATGAGACATATCCTACTTTTTCTCATCTGTTTTGAGACATGTTTTGAGGAAAACCTGAGGAGAGATGCATAAGGAACGCTTTTTGACTTTGCTTGGTCCATCACATCCTTGATCAATACTTACACAAGGTATTCAACATGTGATTACCAAAACTTACTCTTTTTTCAGTTTCAATGCCGAGAACCATCTTTGCAGCCCTCGATCCTTCATCATGAATGTCCCACTTAACCAAGTCTTCAATACATTGATTTCGGACATGTTATAATTAACAATTTTCATGTCATTAGCATACAATTCCTGACTCACCATGAAGGAATCAAATCACTGCCTAGGCAATAGGTCGACCTCCTGTAAACTCATTTTCTCAGCCCCTTTAACTTTGAACTACTCTGATTGTTTCATGTAGATCTGCTCTTCCAATTTCTCATACAAAAATGCAAACTTCACTTCCATCCTTCCGACTAGAGATCGTATTAGCCAACAAGCATTAATCACAAATCTAATAAACACTTGTTATACCGTTTGCACGAATATCTCTGAGAAGTTAATCCCTTTTCTTTGAATATAACCCTTCGCTACTAACTTCGCTCTGTATCTATATTGTATCTTCCTGAAGATCTACCTATATCTAACCGCTTCTCAGCCTGCTGGAAGCTCCACCAGCTTTCATGTATTGATTTAGTATAACGAGTCTATCACATTCCCCATAGTCACCTTCCATTTCTCAGCACTAGGCTCACCTAGAGCTATGAATAGAAGACGGATACCCTACGATATTAGAGTCGTCCATGTACCTCGTCGATATCTTGCGATTATGCCGTGTGATTCTTCTCACAGGTGACTACTCCACCTTCTTTGTATCTCTGTCTGCGCGTCTCACCTCCATGCCCTGCCTGCTCATGTGGCCATGCCCAGCATGTCACACACATGTAAAGGTGGAATCCGCTACAGCCATTGCAGCTCCACCTTTTGAAGTGTTCCCAATAAACCTATATAGATTACCGAGTCATTGTACTTTCATAATTACTTGTGCCCCCTTAGATACTTTAAGAGCACTATCAACAGCTGTGAACTTGCAGCCCATTACCTTAAGTACACCAAGAGAAATCAAATTCTTTTTCAAATCAGGAACGTGCCTGACATTAGTCAAGGTACGCTCCACCCATCAAACATCTTGATGTGCACTGTACCAACAACCACAACATTACTGGCAATGCTATTGCCCATAAACATCTGTCTACCATTGCACTCTATATAACTGGTGAACCAACTCCGATGAGGAATCATGTGAAAAGATGCCCCTGTGTCTAGCATCCACTTATACTTATGATCATCGTATGGTTGTCCGATCGTAAACACAGACAAAACATCACCATTACATTCACTCGATTCATCTGACGTGGCAGCATTGGCCTCCCTGTACGAAGCCTCATATTCTTTTTTCTTAGATTTAAGATTTATACATTCCTTCTTTACATGTCCTTCCATCCCACAGTTCCAGCACTTTATCTTTCTTTTGTTATTTCCCTTAAATTTGAATTTAGAACTTGAAGAACATGTACCTTGTTCAAAATTTCTACCCCTTATAAACAGTGCATCAGAAGATATTCTCATGTCGCTGTTAAGCTTTTTCATAGCCTTCCCTTGAAGGGTTGAGATAACAGTGTCGACACTCAGGATTTTATTCGTGATGCATATTGTGTTCTTAGATGACTCATATGATGTCGGAAGAGAATTCAACAATATACATATTTATTCTTCATTTTTATCACTTTCTCCATATCCAGCAATTTGCAAACCAATTTATTAAAGTTACTGATATAAGTCTCCAGATCTCCACCCTCTATCATCTTTAAGTTATACCATTGCCGCTTCAAGTGTAGGCGATTTTCAGAGAATTTTTTCGCATACACATCTTCTAACTTTGCCCAAGCCGCAGTTTACTCCCTCATGACATTGTAGAAAACCTCATCCTTGAGACATAAACGGATCGATGATAAAACCTTCTTATCAAGAGTATTCTAATAATCATCAGTCATAATAAACTTTCGCTCCTCAAGAGCACCATCTTCGCCTTGCTTAATTAAGAAACTGATCATCCTGATATTCCATAACTCAATGCTATTTTTCTCTGAGTACTTCTCAATATCATACATAGTGCTTATCATTATTGCTTATCCTTCAGATTCAAATCTGTGCCCCAACGATAGCTCTGATACTACTTGTTGGGGATTTGTGCTGCAGAATTACACAGATATGGATATAGGATAACAATCCAAGAGCACCAAACAAACACAAGAGAACACAAAGATTTAACATGAAAAATCCTTTCGAAAAAAAACTACGGCACAAAGCGACAGAATTTCACTTTAAAAATGAAAATTATAATGAGAAAGGACTTACCCGATTAAGACAACCTCGAATCTCATTCTTGCTACACCCTTTAGAAACTTTAAAACCCTTTTAGGAACACTTGAAACCTTTTTAGAAAGCCTTAGCATTGCTTAGATGACCCCAGGGACCCCTATTTATAGTTTAAGAAACTTTACTTACACATCTATCTGAAACTGCCTCAAATTTACACACTCCGCGCATCGTCTGCGTAACCTTCGACTGGTCGAGCCTGTCCCTCGACTGGTTGAAGACCTCGGGATCTTTGGAAACATTTTCTCTAGACTTCGAGTCAAGCTAGTCCCTTGACTAGTCAAGCAGCGTGGTGAACAAGATTTAAGACATCTGTTTTACAACAGAGTTGAATCCTAATTTGACAAACAGGTTGGGTCAGGGCTGGGTCAACTCAAGCTAGCCCACCTAACCTTAAGACAACCCAACCCAAATACATGTGTTTATTCCTAACTTGACCTAAACCAACCTGAACTTAGATTGGGTTAAACAGTTTCGGCTCAACCCAAACTCAAGTTGCACCCTTATTTGGCAGCGTAAGTCAGGGTCGAGAATAGAGGGTGACTCTATCCAAGTTGACACTGGGATGAATGAGTTGGTTTGAGTCACGAAGTCAAAAAACCATGCTGCTACTTGAAAGAAAGCCCTCAAAATCAAGAGTTGTGATGGGATCAACATAAGCATAGATAAAAGGTCTTGATTCTCAAGTAGAAAAGAAATAGCGAAAGAAAATCAATAGTTGAGGTACAACCGATTGTAGACTGCAACTTTTTTTTTTCTTCTTCGTGATTTTATTTCTACTTTTACCCTTGAGAAAATCATATAGTTGAACAGCACAATCAGGTGTAAAAATATAATGCAGGTACCAGTTGTGGTGATGACTCCTGCTTGGTTCATGAACTTTATTGCTACTGAAATGTCTGGCCTTGGATCCTCATGGCAGTTAACATTAGTGGAGATTAATAGTCGAATCAACCCCTACCAATGAGCATGGCTAAAGAAAATATTGACATTTTAAGAAGATTGTTTTTTTTTTTTTTCTTAGGGAGATGTGTGCCTAGTGTTGAGCTAGTGCTATGAAAAACTAATATGAGTTCTAGTTCATTAATTATGTGGATGTCTTTACGGTGATCTCAGCTGTAGATCATGATAACCATGAGTCTTTGGTGGACATCCTTGGGCAAAGCTTGAGTCCATGATTTCTCTTTTCATAGCCAAAGCAGAATATATATCTGTGGTAGAAGTATTTAAAGAAGTTGTTTGGTTGAAATTAATGATAATGAATTGATGCTTTAGTAAGCCATTCTTGTGTATTGTGATAACAAAAGTGCGATCAATTTGGCAAAGAACTCAGTATACGATTCCCAGACTAAACGCATTAATGTGGAATATTATTTTATTTGAAAAATGCTAGAGGAAGATAGTGTCACTCTTGAGATGATTCACCTAAGTGAAAATTCGACGGATATGCTTACAAAAGTGGTTTCTGTAGGCTTGACAAAGAAGGAATGAAGACAGAGTATGCACAAGAAGTGTCAATGATGATATTACTATGAAAGAGAGTAAAGAGAGTGATAGCAACTAGAGACAGTGGAACTAGAGGATTAAAGTCACAGGTGTAGATTATTGATAGAGTACCTTTAATCTGGTACAGTGTTGTTTGGTCGACCGAGGAATTCTTGAATTGACCAAAGTACGCTACAATGTTTTTAATTGACCAATATCTATTTTGATTGATTGAGGGACTCTGTTGATGTCTCGATCAATCGAAGGTGCGATCAAGGAAGTGTATAAATATGCTTCTAATTAAGCAATTAGGGAAGAATGAAAGGAGCTTAGCACGTTTTCAAGGTTTTTGAAGGAAGCAAATTAGGGTTTTCGGATCTATAGGTTGTTTCATCTCTTGTAATTTTATGTTTATAATTGATTGTTTGTTGCTTGGTGCCATGGTTTTTTCTGCCAATTATTTTTTTAATGTAAAATTTGTGTGATCTCTATAGTTGTTTGAATTTTTTGTTTACCTTATTGTGTTGCGTGATTCTGTTTGAGGTTGCTTTTGCGCTGGATAAGTTGTGTAAGGGCTTATTGCGTCTCCGACAAAAATCTTTACACCAATTAGAGAAAATTCCTTAGGATATATAAATTTCTCTAATACTAGAATAGATTGAGGAGAGACCTCCTAAGTTAGAAAACTATCATTGACATTGGATCAACATATTGTTTGATTTTAGATATGTTCTAACTTTCTTAAGTTAATTATTTGATTCTAGAAATTTTATATGATTACATTCGGGATATCTAAATATTAGATTTCGAATTTCAAATTTGAAAAAACTCATCTATTGTGCAATTTGATGAAATCCCATCACCTAAACCATGCGAGTGGTTGGCAATATATATGGATGATTGATTTAGACAAGTACAATGAAATTGTTGCAATAAACAAGGCTAGAACACCTTATGAATGGCTCGAGGAATATGGATTTGAAAAGCCAATAAACGTGAAGTTCGCAAGTAACTTTGCAAGATCCAACGATTTTTTTCTTCGGCATGCGCTTGCACACTTGGATGCACTCTAGGTGTAGAAAAACACAAAATTCAATTCATTAATTAAACAAGCATTAATACATAATGAATTAAACTAAATACATAACTCAATCAACCTAAGCTATTTGTTTTCTATCCTAAATTCTCACTCCATAACGCACACTAGTAAAAATGTAAATTTATCAAAATATCTTTAAACTTTAAGCAAATAACTAAAGCAAAGAAATTGAGTGAAAGAGAGGCAACTGTTGAGCGAAAGCTAAATTCTCGGCATTTGATCTACGTCCATTACTCTTCACTGGAATCGAATATGATGACCATTAGATTGAGCTTCGAAAATCTTCCTCTTTCTCAAAAATATCCCATCTTGTTAATTTTAGGCTAACATGCTTTGCAAGATTGAAAGTAAAGCTGGCAATGTGTTAGGCCTGGCCTAACAAAATCAAAATTTTGAATGGGAAATGGCCAGCCTAATCAATTCAAAATCCAGGCTTGGATCTCCATTGCTGGGCCTAATTTAAAGGGTGATAGAAAAGATAGTCATCAAATACATTTAAACAAATAATAAGAAAAATACTAAGCATTTTTTCATATTCCCACGTTTAGCTTTTTAACCCTAGTGCCTCCGTGGACGGCTGGATTAAATTGTATGGAATTGCATTAGATGGAATTAACATTATTATTGCACAATAATTACATGTACGGAAATACCATAGTATTTTGGCAATCCAATCCCTTGTTTGGGATCCAATTTTTCCTTTGGGAAGTACACTTCATTAAGTGAAACCTGCTTTTGGTAGACCATAGAAATGTAATCAAAAGGCTAAATTTCACGACTCATGTTAGTCACTTGTACACATATGCAACTTGAATGTTACATGTAGAAGGTTCATTGGATGAACGGTATAGATAAAACATATGCATCAGCATGGGGCTCATAGATATGGTAGATTTTGAAATCTATGAGAAACACGGGTGTATATATATTGCTGGCTTAGATGATAAAATACCAGGATTAATTCATTTCTTTCCGTAATTTCCAAACACAAAATGGACTTTGTGGGGACCAAATGCAATTCCATATTACCTAATCTCACTTAATACCATAAAAAAAAGGGGAAAAAAATCATTTATTAGAAACCACTTTTTAATGTAGATATATGGCCAGCTTTTGTTTAAAAAAAGTTAAGAAAAGGACCATCAGCTATTATTAAAGTGTTGTCTACGTTTTCTTAGATAACAATGAGAGAGAGAGGCGTGTTTGTTTCCACTTAAATTTCCCTTTACCATAGCATTAGTGACGAAATGTCATTGCGTTGAAATTGAATATTTGAAAGGTGCCATAAAATTGGTTGTAGATAATCTTTTTATTTCCTTAATATCTTATCTTATCCATTTTATTTTATTTTTAGATATGTTTTTTTTTCCTTGTTTTGAAAATCGGATTGCGTATTCAGTTACTCAGTAGGCTTTTATCGTACTGAGTAAACTCAGTTGGGCCCAGCATGAATGTATGTAGTTTATCCAGACCGTCCATCCATTTTTCCCACTAATTTTAGTGGTTGATTCAAAATTTTAAGTAAGTCCAAAGCTTGAGAGGACCATACCACATGAAACAGTGTGGAATAATGATTTCCACCGTTGAAACCTTTATGGGACCTACAGTGATGTTTATTTGCCATCCAACCTGTTAAGATCACAGAGACATGGATGAAGAGAAAACATAAACATCAGCTTGATCCAAAACTTCTGTGGCCTCCATGAATTTTTCAATGGTAGAGGTTCAATCACACTTTTTCCCATGGTGTGGTCCCCATTAGGTTTGTTTATGCTTCCAATTTGGCATTAAAACTTAAAATTATCTGTTAAAATGTATTAACGAAACGGATAAAATAAATAAATAACCGTGGACCCCACGAGGTTTACTCAGTACCCTAAGGATCCTGAGTTACTCAGTACGCTACGCTATCCGCTTCCCTTGTTTTGTTTCGTCTTGTTCTTTTATTTTTTATCTTTTCAAGTAAATAAGATTCAATGGATAGTCGGTGCACTTGGCACCATCTTATTAGCTACATCAAGCCTATATTGTGGCTTTCAACTGACCTCTCTTCACAGAATTTAACACGTGTATATATATATATATATATATATATATATATATATATATATATATATATGAGAAAAGGTACTATTGGCTTGAGCTCACGATAAGCTTACCGTGAGGTCGAGCTGTGTGGGCCCCACCGTGATGCGTGTTGACCATCAACACTATGCATTTGATGGGTCCCCTTTAAATTATGGGATATCCCAAAATCAGCCGTATGCGACCATGTAAAATCATGTGAAGACACTGCTTAAAACATATAAAAGCACTTGAATGCTGTTGAGTTTGAATGCTGTTGAAACTTGATATGATCCCTAATCCTAGTGGGACACAAAATGGATGGTCTGGATTTGTGAAACACATCTCTGTGGGACTCAAAAAATGATTATGAATGTTTTAATGGTGCACGACCCCTCTCCACTTCTTTATGTGGTGTGGCCCACACAAGTCACGGATTGACTTGATTTTTGAGACCTAGGTCCACGATGGAATGGTGTATCTGACTGATGGGGTAGATTTTCGAAACGCATCACGGTGGGGCCCACACACCTCAACCGCATGGGACGGAGCCGTGAGCTCGAGCGCATAATACCTTTTCCACACACACACACACACACACACACACACACACACACACACACACACATATATATATATATATATATATATATATATATATATATATATATATATGAAAAGGTTCTATACTGCCGAGCTCATGGGAACTCTCCATGAGGTCAAGCTATGTGGGCTTCACCATGATATATGTCTAACATGCATTTGATGGGTCTCCTTTAAATTATGGGATATCTCAAAAATCAACCGTCTACAGAACTCAGGTGGGCCATATCATCTAAAATCATGTGAAGACATGTCTAAAATATATAAAAGCACTTGGTGGGACCCACTGAAATTTGGATGTATCTGAAACTTGGTCTAACCCCTTATCCAAGTGAGACACACATAATGGATGGGCTGGATTTGTGAACCACATCTTGACGGGCCCAAAAATGATTATAAATATTTTAATGGAGGGTAACCCCTCTCAACTTTTGTACGTGGAATGACTTGATTTTTAAGCCCGGACCACTGTGAAGTGGTGCATCTGAGTGGTGGATAGAAGTTCGACATACTTCATGGTGGGGCTCACACAGCTCGATCTCATGGGGAGTTCCCATGAGCTAAAACGTATAGAACCTTTTCTATATATATATATATATATATTCCATAAAAAAGAGAAATGCAAATTAAGGGATAAAATTATTTTCATTTTTCATGGCCTATCAGAATTTTGTATTTGGCCGAAAGTCAGGCTTGTGTGGTTTCAAAGGGTGCCACATCCCGTGGACCATTTATATTTTGTGCCTATGACACGTATCTAAAGGTGTGCATAGGTGCTTATGCATATTAGCAGATTATAGATGGAAGAGTATTACCTGTGGCACCGACCACAGGCATATACATGTGGACGCGCACATACACGCCCGTGCATAAGTGCACACACCCACACGCGTATATAGTATGCGCGCTACTCAACCAAAAAATAATTTTTTTTTATTTTTGTTATTTGTTGACTAAAAGTCATAATCCAATCAAAAGAACCGTTTCCATAGTAATTTTTGTATCCCATATGGAGCCACGTCTCAGTATAACCACTGTAAGGAGTCCCACCTACCCCTAGATTTTTACGGTCCGGAAAGATAGTCAACCCCTTACGACTAGGTATTATCCTTATAACCCCCGCCCGGACAGTAAGCATTCAGGCAGGGCTATGTGGGGACTACGTGATGTAAGTGTTTTATCCACGCTGTGCATCCCTTTTATCAAATCAATTTAAGTTATGATTTCAAACTCCAATGGACCACGAAGTGGGGATTGAACTTCTACCATTAAAAAGTTCTTGGGAGCTGGAGAAGTTTCTAATCAAGCTTACATTTGTGATTTCACTTCATCTATGTCTAAATGAACTTGTTAATAAGTTGGATGGTAAAAAGACATCACAATGGCC
Organism: Magnolia kwangsiensis; assembly: GCA_037074715.1. Classification (NCBI taxonomy): domain Eukaryota; kingdom Viridiplantae; phylum Streptophyta; class Magnoliopsida; order Magnoliales; family Magnoliaceae; genus Magnolia; species Magnolia kwangsiensis. Next base: position 1,547,790 of record CM073572.1, read on the forward strand.
CTTAGAAAGATTTCTACTGTGCGTGTCATTATTACTGCAGCTTCCTTTGGTGTGGCCTACTGCAGCTGTGGCATGATGTGGCTTAAACTTTTTTTATTTTTTTTTAACATGCGCACGCGCAAACTCACACCAAATAGAATTTCACCGCCTATGGGCACTCGAACTCTTACCCGGTGTTGAAGCTCCCGGGAGTCTACCACCGGAGCAAGAGTAAGGACCCGACGTGGCTCAAGCTTTATGAGACCCACTGTAATATATTTTCTTTATCCATCCGTCCATCTATTTTTCAAGCTCATTTTAGTGCATGAGCCAAAAGAATGATGCAAATTTAATGCTCACGTGGATCGCACTATATAAAATAGAGGGATTTAACACTCACCCCATAAACTTCTTGGAGGCGAGGATTAAGCTTATATTTGTGTTCTCCCTTCATCCAGGTCTGTGTTACCTTATGAATAAGTTGTATGGAAAATAAAACATCACGGTAGGTACTTTGGAGGTTTTCAACTGTAGGCATTCAATCCCCACTATTTTTTGTGGTGTGGTCCAGTTGAGTATGGGATATTCATCATTTTTGGTATCATATCATAAAATCAGCTGTGAAAACGGATGGACCGTGTGGATGAAAAATATACATCATGATGGGTCCCACAGAGCTTGGGCTACGTGGTGCCACATGCAATCCGCTTTCATTATAAACATCTACATACACCTCATCCATGCAATTATAATACAATTTGTATATATATACCTAAATCCAAACTGTCCAAATCATATGATCCATCGTGGATGAGTTATAACCCAAAATTTTTCCAGATTGAATGATTATATCCATTCAATATATATTCAGATGTTACACGAGGCGTGTCCTTCATCTCCCCAACCGTTTATGTGTAATCAACTGATCCAGAGAGTAGAATCAACCAATCTTGGAGAATTCTTATATACCACAAATCCACTGTGGATTGTTTCAGATCAACGGTCAAGGTACCAGACTACATGTCAGGATCTTACAATTCTTTCACTATTGGTTATTTAGAGGTGTTTTACCGCATTTTACTCGATCAAAATACACCTGTCCCCAAGTTTTAAGTGGGATTTATGTTTGGCAAGCACCTTAGGAATAGAGGTCAACGGATTGGACGCGGATTGGGTACTACACCTGTCCCGAGCTCCACACAAGAGTCACCGTAATGTACAGATACTATCCAAACCGTCCATCCATTTTTCCATATCATTTTAGAATGCAACAGAAAACCAAGGCAGATCCAAGCTTCAAGTGGAACACACAGTAGGTATTGAATGGCCATCATTAAAAACTTCTCGGGAGCCACAGAAGTTTTGGATCAAGCTGATATTCGTGTTTTTACTTCGTACAGATGTATGTGACCTTATGAACAGCTTGTATGGAAAATAAACATCATGGTGAGCCCTATGAAGGTTTCAACGGTGGGGTCAATATCGCCTGTGCTTTCTATGGTGTTGTCCATTTAAGCCTTGGATTTTCCTTATTTTTGATTCTAGATGAATGATGTGGATATAAAACATACACCATGGTTGCCCCTCCGTGCCCGTTGCTTATGGCAAGCTCCCCACAGGCAGTGTAAGTATCCAATCCGCGTCCCCTAACCTCCAAATCTTGGACACTTGTTAAAACAGAACCATTGGATATTTTCATTTTCTTAGCCGTCCAATCAGATAATGAAGCAATAAAATTTTATTCATGATGCATCTAAGCTATTACTCCTAGTGACCCCTGATAGAGTGGAATGGCTGAAAAAGGACTCATGTAGCCGACCCCAGTTATTTGGGACTAGGGGATGGAGAGCATGTGGCTGCCTGGTTAGATGGTCTGGGTCATTCAACTAGTGGGCCTTACCGTGGATGGTGCATTGCATGAAAGTCACATTGGTAGGACAAACGTAGCCATCTGATTAGTGAACTTTTCCTTTTTGTCCTTTTGGAAGCTACTGGTCAGTATGTGGAGAATCTTGAATCAATATGTTCTTTTGGGACGTGACCCATCCACCCAAATGGACGGCCTATGTCACCCGATAATGCAGCCATATGGGTCCATAATAAATGGACCAAACAATGGAACTCAAGTAGGTCTGCAAATAGGTCGGAACAACCTACAGACTTCCAGGCCCTGCTTTCGGTAGCCATACTTCGTGACTACAGGCCCATGGATGATATTTCGGCCTCATTTCAGGCCTACTAAGTAAACTGCTGTCCCCCTTAGCTTAACATTTTTCAAAGGCCCGAGGGACGTTGTGGTGCATCTAGCAAGTCTTGGGCCTGGATCCTTGGTGTGAGCCATGGCTCTGCCCTTAGCTCCTGGGCTGGCGAAGGGCAAGCCTTGGGCGTTGTTCTGAAGATATTTTAATGGGCTTGGGCTAAACGGCCTAAGCCTTTAAAGTGTTAACTTTTTGAGTTAGAGGGCCCAAATGTACAAGTCCAATATTGGTTCAAGTCTCACCGCAAGTGCTAATGTGGTGTGTTCAGAATCTAGGATGTAGGTAGGATGGGCCCCACAGTCAAAAATCAGGCCAGCCCACTAATAAGTTGGGCAACACGTGCACCTTGAATATAGAATATCATTAGTTATTGATGTCCTGATCATCCATCCATTTCTTCATACCTGTATGCCATGCTCTGATAAACAGTGGGCAGATTTTCGGGCGAAGATGTGGACAACCAAACAAATCTCCTGTCTTTAAGTCACCATAGCTCGTATGTGGTACATTTGTGGTTGGTGCCATTTGGAATTAGAAATCATCCTTCCCAAGTGTTGTTTAAAAGATTATAATGCACCTATTTTCAGTACTCCAGTGTTTTTATTCCCCCCCCCTCAAAGCTGTTACCCTCAAGCTGACACTGTTAATCTATTTGCCCTTGTCCTCAACAGGCAGAAAACGCTTTGATCCACAACGTTGAAGCTTTTACATTCTCACAAGAAAACAACATTATTCGTTAATGTCCTTCCAACGTTTTGTTGTACTTGTAGGTTCTAGTGAAGAACTCGGATGATGCAACAAGATGCCAGGATCTCCGAATCACTCTCTTGTTAATGCTAGTCAAAGTAAGAAAATGGAATAATGATTGTGTAAGATTCTTATTAGCTGGGCTACACATGACCATCAATTTTGATTTAATCGTTGAATTATTTAGATTGATCGATACACTAGGCCTACTGTAGTTGTGATTATTATAGATAGGCTTGGGGTGATATACTTGAACCTGATCCCTGTATTAATATGATATAAAAACCTACTGGGTGGAGACTAGGGGATAGAAGTGTGATGGGTAAGCTCATGTAGCCTTCTACTCTATAAGTATATATATGTGGTGATCCCCTCACCAATAACAGTCTTTTTATTTTACTATTCATATTACATTATAAAGAAAATTTATACTATATATAAAATGAGCACCAATTAGCCAATTTTACCTTGCAATTAATTTCCTACAGCTGAGAATTTCGAATACTTAGAAGATTACGAAAAGATATTTTAGATGAAGTTCAAAGATATATAAAACGAGCATCACTTTTAGATGGGGTTCATGCATGTAATATGCCAACTCATGTTAAGAAATTGAGTAAAAAATTATAGAGATATAAATCTTGAGTCACATAAACAGAAAATTATGTTAGGATGGGTCATTTATTGTTAAACCCATTTCTCTTTAAGCATTTGTAAGCACTTGTATATAACCTCACCGCTTCCCTCCATCTCTCTCCACCTTACTCTCCCCATGTGCATGAACCCCACCAATATCATATATGCCAATCATCATCACAAAGAATAAAGGCAGCAACTCCATTCATATATTCTCTGTTGTCAAAATAACTTTCCTATAAAAAATAGAGGCTCAATCTAACACAAAGCTTTGAACATTAAGCTTAGGAGTTGTTTGGGGTGAGAAATTGGGGAAAGGGAATTGTGGAATCCATGAATTTTATTTTATTTTTCGTGTTCATTTTTCATTGAGGATTTTCCTGATTCGTTGAATTTTTCAAATCTTCAATTCAAAAAATCCATAGATTTGAAGCAACTCCAAATCCCCTAAAAAATCAGGGACTAAATAAATTAGCAAAATGAGAGACTTCCAAAAAAGTAATAGAAGTTATTTAATCACATAAATGTTTTGTCATTACCTAAATGCTCTCTAAATCCACAGATATATCATTTCATCCCCAAATGATAGACTTACAATTTCGCAAAATCCAAATTCAATGCAATCAATGAGTTTTTTATTTTTTAAACACGCACACACACCCCACATCCATGAATTTGAATTTGATAAGTTCATGGATTTATCAAAATTCACATTCCCATTTTCTAGATCTCAAACAAGCTAATATTGCATGAAATGGTATGTCTAAGTGCATTTAAATTCATCCAAAGTGCAGGTATTTGCTTCAAGTATGCCTAATTAATACAGTTTTTAAGTGTGTCTACGTTCATTCAAGTACAATTCAATATACTTAAATGCATCTTGTATGTTAAGCTTAACGTACAAAGCTTTGTATTTGATTTGGGCTTGCTCTCCCTCCATCCGTATATATGTTTCATTTTTTATTTTTATTTTTATTTTCTAACACACACACACACACCCCACACACTCACACTAGTGAATTTCACCACCTATGGGTACTCGAACCCTTGACATGGAGTCGAAACTCTTGAGAGTCCACTACCCGAGCAAGAATAAGGACCCTATATATATGTGTGTGTGTGTGTGTGTGTGTGTGTGTGTGTGTGTGTGTGTGTGTGTGTGTGTGTGTGTGTGTGTGTGTGTGTGTGTGTGTGTGTGTGTGTGTGTTTCATTTAAATCAAACTATCTCCCCTAACATAGGCATGCCATTCTATGGCCTGACCCTTTGTTCCACCCAAAATCACTTGATCTAAATTGTCGGAGGCAACATTTGATAGCTTGACCGAGGTGGCGATCCACTGCAGGAATTGATGGTCAATGGTTAGTTCATCACAAAACAATGAAAACTCAATGGTTGATTGGATCTAGAATATATGGACGATTGAAGTTGGATATAGAAATGACTAAAGATCAATGGTCGAATCTAGTAATGATGAAAGATTGATGGTCATATCTAGTGATAATGGATGATTGACTGTTAGATCTCAAAGTGATGGAAAATCAATGGTTAGATTTAGTGATCTTTCAAGATCCATTGTCTAATCTACTGATAATGGAAGATCAGTGATCAGATCTAGTCAAACGAGTAGATCAATGGTATATTAGATTATAATGAAAGGTCAACGGTCCGAGCTAATGATAATTAATGATAAGTGGCTGTATGATCTAGTGTTACTGGATGATCAGAGGTCTGATGTCATTATAATGGACAATTAATAGTCAAATCAAACAATAATGGACGGCCAATGGTAGGATCTAGAAATACTAGATTATCAACGGTTGGATCAAGCGATGATGGTTGATCAATAATCAAAGGTAGCAATCGTTTTGCACACTAGGTCTACGTTTGAAATGGTTTCTATATATTACACGTGACATTTTGGAGCATCAAGATTCATGGTGGGGCCTACTATCCATAGCTTGGATGCCATACACACTTGAGATGCTGGTGGTTATGAATTAACCCTGGGCCCACTTTCTATGTATATTTAATATTCCTTACAAATATTGCTTTTCACTTATGAAAAAAAAAAAACAAACAGAATTTATGAAACCTTGTTTAGGATGCGAACCAAACAACATAGTTACAACTCATAATGTCAACCGAACAACAAAGAGGTTGGGTCTAAACAAGACTACGTACATTAACTAGTACAAAATGCATCTAAGTGTGTGATCTAAGAGCATAAACGCACCCCTAAAGTTTTCAAGTGTTGGGTTCTGGCCGACATCTACCCAAACTTGGCCCATTTTTCTTTTTCTTTTTTAATTATGGGTTCTGAATTTCAGGTTTTAAAAGGTTATGGACCTAGATTTTACCTTCACTCCTGTGGACAGTCATCAAACCTAAGCTGGATTGACCCATTTATTTGGTGGGCCAAAAAGACATATGCCTAGCAATGGTGGGCTAAGCTTGAAAGCCTATCAAACTATTGAAGTTATTGTGAGTCCATTCCACACTAGCCATGTAGATAAAACAGTGATGATCTCAGACATAGATTATGATAACCAAGTGTTGTTAGCAGACAAAATGTTGTGTTTTAGTTGATATTTGGTGTTACCTTAAATGTAAATGAATATAGGTTAACTTGAGGGTGATTCTGATGGATGTCTTTGGAACTGGAGATTTTTTTTAATTTTTTTTTGGAAATTGAGATTGGATACAATGGTCGTTGATCAAGAGATGGTTGTAATCCATGGATCTGAGTACCCCACTGTACCATGACCATTACAAGTTTTAGGACAAACCTGTGTTCATCGCATCATGCATGTGGAGAATTGTTATCATGTATGAGGGATTAACTTGAGTTAGAATAGAGCATCTCCACCATCAGGGGCCACCTGGTGTTGGTATGCCTTTGACCTACCCTACATGAGAGTGTGTGTACCATAGATACAAGATTTTATTGGATCACTAGGCTCTTGCATTGGTGGATTAAGATTAAATCACTAGTTTAGGGGCTTATTAGCCTAAACTATGATTAGACTTGATGATGCATGGTAGTTGAATAATCCTTAAACGCCACAAAGGTCTATTAATTCTTACATGAGCCAATAATGAGCCAATAAGAGATTTACTGATTTTCTAAAGACATGTTTATTACAAAAGCTAATAGATTGGGAACTTATCTAGTGATTGTCCGTTGAGCCTATTACTTTAAAAGTTTTAATATGTTTTACCAAGGTTTTTAACTATTGAAATTTTATTTTACTCGTTAAAATATTTTATCACACTTGATGATGATTTGATAGCCTGGGTCTAATGATCCATTAACTTATCATAATATGATAAATATTTTTGATAGATAATCATGAAAGTAGAAGAATTGGATAATAAGCACAAGCATAGATAGAGCGGTTACAAGTCTCATTCATGTGTATGTGTAGGGGTTGTGAAAATCCATGGAGTGAAAAACTACAATAACTTGTGCACTCCTAAAATCCTAAATCGCTCTTCATGTATTAGATCATATATATCATAGAGGAAAGAGCATCTTGCTAGTAAGAGGCTCATATGCTCCCTCCCATTGGGCATGAGTTAGAGAAAGAAAGTAAGGTTTCCTCATCTCCTTCGTTCATCTCCACCACACGTGTGGCGTATACTTTGTATAAACATGTGCATGTCACTTGCCCAACCTAGAGGCTAACGTAGAGCTCTGACTCTCCCTCCATCTCAGATAGATTGAGGAGAGAGACCTCCTGCATTGAAGGAGTAGCATCAATTCGGAAAAGTTCAAATCACAAGCATCGTATTAAGGTATCAGTTAAATCATTCTCTGTAAGTCTAGTCTTAAAAATCTATAAGTATCAAAGACGGGAAACCATAGGCTTAATGTAAAAGCTGGATATTTAATTTTTTTAAAAAAAAAGAAAAAAAAAACCGTTTAAATTTTACTGCATTTCTAACAGAATCCAACAACACAGACTACACTTGATCAATGTAAATCCTAAATTGTTCTTCGTCCTCATGTCTTTAACTCTACCTCAGCATTTCATCATCACATAGTCATCTTTGACCAAGCACATCATATCAGCGGTCAGGATTACTTAACCATAGCCCCCACTTATACAAAGTGAAAACTCAAGGATACTATACATATCCATAGGTTGAGAATCATTCCATAAAATGGACTGTCTACCAACTCTTGGAACAATAATTGAAAGTAAGGGTATATCTGTAATTGTTGAAAAGATAAAGGGCATCGATTCCTCAACTTTTGAAACTAGTGGGGCCCTTTTCATCATCTCAACCTTTGAAATCATTGCATCTTATGCTCACATCCACTAACATCTTCAAGACACAACTTGAGTAGGAATTCTAAATTTCTAATGCCGCAAAAATCATTCTCACATGTCATACCCCACTCTCTATGGTGGCCCTGATCTTCTTTTTAATCCCCCATTTGACTTACAACTGTCATCAATTTCCTCCATGAATAATCTATCCTCTTCCCCAGCTTTCAACACATCATGATATCATCCCACTCAACTCCAAATATCTCACTTCTCTTGGGAAATTTCCATGAAAGTCCACATGTAGTTACATAGTACCCATGGTCCACCTATCCAAATTTGGTGTCCTCATAGAAAACCCACATGGGCATTTTGATCATTTCACAAGGGGAGGGAGGGTGAAACATTTTTTTGTCATTGACATTATTATTGCAGGCGACTAGAAGTTAGGTAGACCTCCAATTACATGACATGGTGTTTTCACGCCTTTTTGACTTTGGGGTGAATGAGTGTGTCCACCAACACAACATATACTCAAAAGGGATTCTACTATAAGAATGCATGGAAGGAGCACTAGCCTCTCTGAAACAACAAGGTTAATGAGATCAATACCACTGACATGAAAAGAGTTCTGATGGGAATGGGAAAGAGGAGTCTTCATCTCCTTGTGATTCTATTGGGCTTTTCTCACCTTATTGCCTTAAATGCCACCCCTTTAACAAGTAAGTCTCATCAGCATCACCATCATTGCCATCATCATTTAATTATCATCAACTACTTTGTTAAGAATAATTTTCTTGTGGGATTGTAGGGACTCGAAAGATGTTGCAAGATCCACAAGGACTTGTGGCTTCGGGCAATTTGCAAAAGGTACCATACAATCATCAATCAATCAAGTTTGATAATTTCTTGTGATTATTGTTTGGCAAGGATTGGGCAAGAAAAAGGCAATTTTAATCGCTTTTCTGGACTAAATCTGCATGTGAGAGAAGGATATTTTGGAAAATAAACAATTTAGTAATTTCAAAACCTTAATTAAGGCTTGTTGGGTAGACATATAAAAATGAATTCATATCATTTTAATTAATTGTAATTCTCCATTGGAGATCATGATTGTTGGTTTTCAAGAGTGTTTTAATCCTTACCAAAAAGAAATATCATCTCTAATACTTAAATCATGATTAACTAAAATGAAATGAACACATTTTTAGGCATCCACCAAACAGGCCGTTGGAGGTGTAGAAGACCAATTTAAAAGAGGTTACTAACTCATTCTAGATATTTTTCTGATAGCTTGTTTTTTCTTGTTATTGAAACTTGAATTTCTAAGTGAACGTGATTAATGTGTAATATTTTCCATGATGACAGACAACTGCTGAGGAAGCATATACATGGGAGCATGAAGTCATCAACGGCCGGATGGATTTGGAGAGCCAAGATTATCCAGGATCAGGCGCTAATAATCGGCACACTCCAAGGCCACCAGGAGGAAAAAACTGAGAATGATTTCCAAATTACACCAACTTTTCTCTAGGTGGTGGTGTTATTTAAAACATCCTACTTACAAAACCTTCAAGAACAAGTATTTGCTCCTTGTGTCCAAACTACTAGTTTAGTAGTTTAATAGTGAAGTGCCAACCCTTAAAAGTGTAGCAAGAAAGAGTGGCCATGTTTTGTAATTTGAATGGCTTAGCTCGAATATAATGGCAGTTTGTAATGTCCAGTTACCCTTGTATCCATTTGTTAGCTGCAGATGAATCTAATTAAGAAATTATAAATAGATTTAAAAGATCTTATTTTGTTGTTCTAAACTAAATACATCTGCTGGTTGATTGGACATTAGCCATCCATCTCGAAATTGTTCCCAACACAGTTGAGGCGCCCATGTTTACACTGCTGGTATGCTTCATCACAAAATATATGTTATATATTTAGAAGTAAATGTAAGGATTGATCGACAGTTGCATATCATGCAATTCACCTCGCATGCAGATGTGGCATGCATTCACGTTTGTAGGACAACCTAAAGGTGCATAAGGTGGCCCCTACCATGGAGATTGCCTCACACAAAAATCAGGCCAGTCCACTCATTAGATGGGCCACCTTGTAATTATGCATTGGAGGCTCGTTCAATCTGCTATCCGGAATGATATTTAGCCCTTCATTAGGTGGTCAGCAAGTAAACAATTAAGAAAGAAAATACAAGAATAGTTCACATTGAACACCGAGGACTTGTAGGGCGGCTGATATCTTCCAATCTTGGAGGTTTTCGGTGGAGCATCGTTCATTGAAAGTGGGGCCCTTTCTATCGATGGTTTGGACCATTGAATCATGTGTCCGCTTGAACAAACTTGAGACAGAAAAGAATAGTGTGCAAACTTTTGGCCCGACCATCAGATAACACCTCCCATTATATAGCCTAACTTCTGGTGGAGGCCGATTATTCAGTTCTTAGAAACTTTGGGCTTTTGATCAGCTCCCATTAGTTAAAAGGATTTTACCTAAACAAATTTTCTTTATATATCAACACCTACATTTTGATTCGTCTCTTAATTTTACCTCAAGTTTAAGTCATGTATGTTTGATTTATTTATGAAAATGATGAAAATATCTCTTACAAAATAGTCATATCTTTGCATATATTGATGGAATAATCTATCAAGATCATTGTCCACCATCTTGGAATACTCTACACCCTTGTCTGCTTGCTCTGGAATAGTCTATATCATTATATATCCACCATCTTGAAAAAGATTACATCATTGTTGTCCACATACTTTGGACGGTCTAGATATCTGTTCACCTACTTTTGATAAGTCTAAATTTCTAGCCATCCATGTGTAGAATGGTCTAGATTGCTACCCACTATTTTGGAACAGTCCATATTACTGTCGGCATGCTTTTCAATGCTTCAATGGTTTCCATGGTTCCCACTTCTCATGGCATTTTTGACAAATTTATAAATAGCTAATTACCATTGCTCAGATTTTTCTCGAAGTGGATAAGTAAAGAAACTCCTGAACATGTGGGTGGTTACATCTAAAGAAAATTCGTTTGGGTGGTTCTAGTAAAAAATATGGGTGGTATTTCTTAAAAATTCCTTCTGTAAAAAAGAAAGAGAAAGTACCCTCTCCGAAGTGGTCGTCATATCTTGGCTACTATTGATGGAAGGATAGGTCTATATCATCGTCCACCATCTTAAAATGCTCCATATCATTGCCCAGCTATTCTTAAATGGTATAGATCGTTGTCTAACATCTTGGAAAGGTCTAGGTCATTGATTACTTACCTTTGATCAGTCTAAATACTTGTTCACCTGCTTTTGAACAACCTAAATTAATGGCCACCTAATTTTGAACTGTCTACAATGCTTCAATTCATACTATATTGGAACGGCTTAAATTGTTGTCCACATAATTCTTTCATATGATTTCTACTAATCCAAGCAGGACTTAGATAGGAATCAAATATCAGATTTATAAGTGAGTCTCATTGTTGGATGATTGGGACTTTTGGTACCATGGGGCCCACTCCTGGATGGCTAAGATACAACCAAAGTCTCCACTCAACCAATAAAAGGCCTAGTATCATACGTTGAGAATTTTATACAAATTAATATAATTCTTTATAATGTGGAAACCAAAATCGCAAATGCTATAAAAATTTGGACAGGCTGAAGTACGTCTGAAACGTTGTCCTTAAAGCGTTATTTGCCCCTACTCAGGTAAGTTGAGTATGCTGATAGGTTACAGGCAAATAACTTCTACGATACAACGAGCCTGATGTGGGTTTGCACTCAGCAAACACGAAGGCCTACTAATGGAACTCTGTTACATAGTCTGGTAGAAATACAATGAATGAAAAAATCTCAGAAGAAAGAATAAAAGAAAAAAATTATTTTATACCACTGCATTGGTCAAGTCTTCAGCCACTGGTTCTGTTGAACCGTTCTACACCACATCGTTGGTCTGTTATTCTTGCAAAGGGTTTAACTGTTGCTATCTTGCTGGAATTATTGGAGTATAGAGAGAGGAGTAGTGGGCTGTCTCAAATTCGTATGGTAGTACTGGAATGGGTTGTGAGATGGTTTGGAAACCCATCCAGACCCTCCTTTTATAAGCTATGGTGGCTAGGGGTTATGGTCCAGGGAAATAAATCCCATGACCGTTTTCTGGCTGTTGGAGAAAACTAGCCTTTTTCTGACTGTTGTGCATGGGCCATTAAGCTGCTGCATGCTGATTGTTGTGAGATAGCAGCTAGCCGTTTTATAGTTGTTGGGGCTAGTCATGCAGTAGTTTCAGCTGGACCCTGCACTTATTGCACAGCTGTTATAGATTTTCTGCAAAAACTCTTTTTCAGCCCTCTATATATTCTAAGGGACTCTCATACAGTCCTTTAGATTTTCGTCTAGCCAACCATCTGCCTTAGCTACTAGTCGCACCGCGACTCGTACACGTCTCGCGAAGGGAGCGCACGCGCGAAGTGCAAAGTACGCCACTAGCGCCTCTACAGCCACACTGCCTTACATGCCCACGCCCTCGCATCCAGCCCGTGCCTGTGACCAAGACCGAGACCTATACCGAGCCTGTGCCCGTGCCCGAGCGCAAGCCCGAGCGCGTGCGCGTGCGTGGTGTTCCAGTGCGCACTGGAACACGCAAGTCCCATAGTCCACGAACTAGGTAAGCAAATATTATAGTACTCCACCATTATCATTTAAATCATCTTTACTTCTTCTCTTTTTCCAATGTGAGACTATTCCCAAAAAAATTACAAAAAGGTATTTTCCAAACACTTTTTTATATATTATATTATATATTTTTTATTTAAAATATTTTTTATAAAATTAATATTTTTACAATAATCCCCCACTTGATTTTTATAAAAATATATTTTTATCGGTTAAACATTTCTGCCAGAATAATTAGCTTATATGTATAAAGAAAGATATCTTTTGATTTTAATCTTCCCTCAGTGTAAGTATCTCAAAACTCTATCGAAATGGCTGGTAACCGCAGCTTTGAACCAGTTATTCCTATATAACAGAGTCGGAGAAACCACACAAATATTTGCTATGTGTTGTTAGAGTTCCATCAATCTTGCTTAGCACAAATAATGGTCATGTTTTTATCCTAATTCGTGAACGATCCCGAGAGAAAAACTCCTAACTCTCATGAGAGACGGCACCATCTCTACGTTCATATAGGTGAAATCCTTCCAGTGTCTCCGTTACTATAAGACACTTGTTCTAAAGACTGGATTTCATTAAGAGTTTTAAGACTCAACTCTCTTTCGTAACGCTCAACACTTATCTATTATGGATGAAGTTTTATAATTTAGTGCTGAAAACTTTCCACATATTAGTGACTTGTTCTTATCCATTAAATCCAAATTTAGAGATTTTCTGACTTTAGGTTAGGTTACCATCACTGGTGAAACTTTAGTTGAAGAGTTTCAACCCCATCTCTCTAGATGTGGCCTTTATTACCTCTCAAGGTAGAGGTTTAGTAAAAGGATCTGTCAGGTTATTGCTTGATTTCACATAGAAAATAACAATGATTCCATCTTGAATCAATTGTCTGACATAATCATGTCAAAAACTGATATGTCTAAATTTACCATTATAAGTGCTGCTATAGGCTCTAGCTAATGTGGCTTCACTATCACAATGTAGTGATACAGTCGATATAGGCTTTACACAAAAAGAAATTTCTAATAGAAGATCCCTTAGCCACTTAGCCTCTTTGCCTGTTGCAGCTAAGGCTATGAATTTAGATTTCATAGTCGAGTGCGTTATGCAAGTCTGTTTCTTAGATCCCCAAGATACAGCTGCACCTCCTAGGGTGAATACCCACCCTGTAATAGACTTGTTGTCCCCTGCACTCGATATCCATCTCGCATCGGTATATCCTTCCAATACGGCAGGAAACTCTGAATAAAATAGTCCTAAGTCTTTGGTTGCTTTTAAGTAACCAAGGACTTTACTGATTACATTCTAGTGTTCATTACTAGGGTTACTAGTAAACCTACTAAGTTTACTCACAGTATATGCGATATCAGGTCTAGTGCATTGCATAACATACATAAGACTTCATATAGCACTCGCATATTCTAATTGTGCAACAGTTCTTCCGGTATTTTCTTTTAGTTTGATACTTGGATCAAATGAGATTTTTGCTTCCTTTATTTTTAGATAGTTAAACTTGTTTAGTATCTTCTCAATATAATGAGATTGACACAAAGCATAACCCCCACAATATTTTTAACTTTGATACCTAGGATGGTATCAACTTGTCCAAGATCCTTCAATTTAAATACGGAAGAAAGAAATCTCTTTGTTTCAGTCACACCTTCCATTTTATTACTTATTATTAACATGTCATCAACATACAGACAGATAATAACAATATAACTATCATCTACTTTAAAATATATACATTTGTCAGTTACATTATGCATGAAACCATGAGATAGTATTTTGGAATCAAACTTCTCATGCCACTGTTTTGGTGCTTGTTTTAATCCATACAACGATTTGACTAATCTACATACTTTGTTTTCATTTTCTGGTAGAACGAAACCTTCAGGTTGTTCCATGTATACCTCCTCATTGATGTCACCATTCAGGAATGTGGTCTTAACATTCATTTAGTGGATGTGAAGATGATGTATGGAAGCTATCGTAAATAATATCCTAATGGATGTTATCCTAGCTACAGGTGAATATGTGTCAAAGTAATGTATCCCTTCTTTTTGTCTAAAACCCTTAGCTACTAGTTGGGCTTTAAAGGTTTGGATAGTCCCATTAGTATGATATTTCTTCTTAAATACTCACTCACAATATATGAGTCTAGAACCTGGAGGTAAGTTTACTAGTTCCCATGTTTGATTTGACATTATGTATTTCATTTCATCATTTGTAGCTTCTTTCCAAAAGGCTAAGTGTCTAGATGATACAGCCTCTTTATATGTTTTAGGATCATCTTCTATAGTCATTACTATAGGTATTTGTCTTATAACATTTTCTCTATCTGCTTCTACCAGATGAAAAATGATGCATTGTGAGTCTATGTAGTCATCTTCTAGATTCTTCTCTATTCTTGTTCTTTGACTCCTATGGGGTTCAATAGGAGCTTCCACTATCTGTAGAGCTGTGCTATCTGATTTTCTATTAGGAGTTTGGATTTCATTATCCTTTGACTCCAAGGATAGTGAATGTTTGAAGAATTCAACATCTCTTGATTCTATTACTATATTAGACTCCATGTCTAGAAGTCTATAAGCTTTACTATTTTGTGCATAACCTACGAAGGCGCACTTAATAGCTTTTGGTCCTAACTTAGTTCTTTTTGGATCAGGGGTTCTACAGTATGCAAGACACCCCCACACTTTAAGATATCTTAGGTTAGGTTTTCTACCTCTCCATGTTTCATACGGAGATATTTTATATTTTTTAGATAGAATTCTGTTAATTATATGGCATGCTACAAGCAGTGTCTTACCCCATAGACTTAGTGGCTACTTTTCTCTTATTAGCATTGAGTTGACCATCTCTACTAATGTTATATTCTTTCTTTCAGCTATTCTGTTTTGTTGAGGTGTGTATGGAGCTGACATTGATGTACCAGTCCATGTTCTTCACAGAAGTTATCAAATTCATTCGAGAAGTATTCTTCTCCTCTATCGCTACGGAAAATTTTTATCTTCTTATTTAGTTGATTCTCTACTTCTGCTTTATGTATCTTAAACATGTTCAATGCTTCATCTTTGCTCTTTAATAGATAAACATACACATATATATATAGCAATCATCTATAAATGTTATAAAGTACCGTTTACCTCCACAAGTAAGAATGCCGTTTAACTCACAAATATCACTGTGCACAAAATCTAATATTTGAGACGATCTTTCAACACTTAGAAAAGTTTTTTTCGTCATTTTGGATCGTATGCATACTTCACATTTATCGGTTTCATTATCTGTGTATGAGATTAAACCATTCTTAGCCATGAACTTTAAGGTACTATACCCTAAATGGGCTAGTCTATCATGCTGCAGTCTAGCAGATTCAACCATATACGCAGAAGTGCTACTTTCATTCAGAGAAAACTTAACCATCCCGTTACAAGCATATCCCTTTCCGACAAAATTCTCATTCTTGGACAGAATCAGTTTTCCTGACTCGTACACCACCCTTATACCTGATTTTCCCAGAAGATCCCCAGAAGCTAAGTTTCGCCTTATGTCTGGGACGTGAAGTACATTAGTCAGAATCACTTTCTTCCCAGAGGTGAATATTAGTTCGATAGTTCCTTTGCCGACGACCTTCGATCGGACTTCATTACCCATTTGGACTTCTTGACCATCGGTCAATTTCTCATAGGTTTTGAAGGCTGATTTATCGTAGCACACATGTACTGTAGTAGCAGTATCATACCACCAGCCTGAAACTTTGCCTTGGATGGTATTCACCTCAATGATCATAGCCACGATATCGCCTTCTTTTACTGCACTTGCCTCTTTTTTTAGATTTGCGATATCGGCATACTCGAGCATAGTGTCCGATTTTTTCACAGACATGGCATGGGCCTTTGAACTTTTCGTTCTTCTTCTGGGCGTTTTTCTTGAATTTTTCTTTATTGGGTTTAAGAGAATCGTCCTTCTCGAAATTCTTGTTATTGGTGTTTTCTACTACATGTACCTTAGACGAAGCATTCCCGTTATCATTCTTTTTGTCGCGGTTACGGGATTCTTCCTCAATCCTTAGGTGTTTCTTGATTTGTTCCAGTGTGTAGTCCTCTGTTTTATACAGCAACTTCTTTCTATAGTCTTTCTACATCGGTGGCAATTTACTAATTATAGCCCCGACTTGGAATGATTCAGGAAGATCAATCTTTATCGCTTTGATTTTATTAACTATTACTTGCAGTTATTGGATTTGGGGCAACAGCGGTTTATTATCTACCATGCTGAAGTCAAAATACCTGGCGATGAGAAATTTGTTCATCCCTTCTTCTTCAGCCTTGTATTTGAACTCCAGAGCCGCCCAGATCTCTTTTGCTGATGATGTCTGTTGGTACAGATCGTACAAGCGGTCGAAGAGTGCGTTTACAATGTGTCCACAACACAAGAGTTCGTCTTCGGCTCTTTTAGCGCGGGCAGCCACTTATTCAGGTGCGCCGTTGTCGGTTGCTTCAGGTAACGCTTGCAAATTTGGATCTAGTATGTAATAGATCTTCAGCACAGTCAGGAGAAATTTCAGCTTATCTTGTCATATTCTAAAATTGGTTCCATCGAACTGATCAAGACGTATCAAGTCCTGATTCATCAACTTGATGGATGAAACGCTGTCGGCTTCCATCTTAGAAAATAACGCTTTAAGATTGTTGAGAATTTTATACAGATTAATATAATTTTGTATAATGTGGAAACCAAAAATCACAAATGCTATAAAAATTTGGACAGGCTGAAGTACGTCTGAAACGATGTCCTTAAAGCGTTATTTGCCCCTACTCAGGTAAGTTGAGTATGCTGATATGTGTAACACCCCGAATTTTTACCAACCTGGGTTAGACGTCCTTAGGCAATGGGTCAACCATAACGCCTTGGTAACCTCTCAGAACCCAATTCCAAAGTCAAAGAAATCATGTTAAACCAAATTCTTTAAAATTTAACGTGAATTACCCAGCGCTACACTAGACTTCCTGCAAAATTCACACCAATCACTTTAAATACGATCTGTAAGACCCAAAACCTCTAGAATTGTTACCGCTACGTTACCCTAAAACCTAGGATCAGACTCTAAACCCGTATTGGAACCTTCTGAAACTCCGTATTGGATTTAGACCGCACGTCGAAAGTCCGATATCTATAATCTCAGACTGTTAGGACCGCTTAGCTGGACTTGACAATCGTTTTGAAAATCAAGCCCAACCGATGTTCTGAGGCTATTTCATTGAGCCTGGAGCAAGGAGTGTGAGAAAGAGTTAAAATTAAATGAGATTTAAATAAATCTGGCGCGTTTCGCTTGCGGGTTCAGTATAAGCATTCAGACCGTCGGAATCTGACCCAAATACACCTTCGGATCAAGAAATATTTCTCACTCAGGTCAATGTACTTAGAATCCCTGATCGAGTCTCCGTGACCGCTGAACTGAAACTGGAACGCCAAGTGCGATCTGGGAACTCTACCAGTCTGAAAACTTGAGGTGTGCTAGATCCAGTAACCATGAGCTTAAGTCCGACCGCGTTCGGCCAGGGGACCTCCCGAAATGCTCTTTTGGATTGGAAAAGACCCGATTTGGTTATAACTCAAGTATACTTTGTTCCCAAGTCTATTTAGGTTAAGTTTTAGCCTATATAAGGGCTTTAAACCCTCTCACAACCCTCCCATCCGAATTTGCTTGAAACCCTAGGAAAAGAGAGAGAGAAAGTGAGAGAGTGTGGGAGAGATTTTTCTGCCACTGGCTATAGCTATTGTACGTATCTAAGCGCCGCATTCAAATCACTTTCCCAGTATTCCAACGCACTCCTAGGTAAGAAAACCCTATCCACTAGCTGTTTTAAGGATTCTTTCGATTCAAATAGCGAAGTATCTTATGTATCTTGTGCATTAGGTCGCCATAACGCCGTTGACGAAGCGTTGACGTTCGATTCGAATCGATGCACTTTTACGACAAAAGGTGCGGATTTTAGACACTTTGATTGACTGATTTCAAAGCTTTCAATGTCGTTTAATAGTAGATTATCGATGGCAACGCCGTTTGACATGTACAACATGCTGTCCGTTTTTCGTTTCGTAAACGTACGGTAAATATGAGATTTAGGGTATTTTAGGCATTTATAGAAAATACTGTATACGTTCGTATTTCGCTGAAATACTTGACATATAAATTTATCGTGTTATGATATTATGTATGCGTGTATGATCTGTTCGGCGAAAAGATTCGCCCTAATGCGCACTTTGAGTCGACATACGCTATGTAGACTAAGTGTTTGTATAAATGTTTGTATTAGTATGCAGTGAGTAAATGGTGTTGTAAATTAGTTTTGGGAATGAATTCTCAATCCACATGATGTTGTGTACGATTTCCTACATGTTTGCATATGAATTGATTTCCTTATATGTATGGAATACATGTGTTGGTTGATCCACTTACTTTGTATGCTATAGCATGTGTTAACATGTTTGTATGGTTAAAGCTTCAATTCTAGTACTCTCATGGGGTCATTGATGTTGTGTACAAATGCTTGGGGCCATGACTTAGTCCAGGCAGTCGGTAATGGATTGAATTCGTGGTTGGTTTCTATGTACCACAAAGGATGCGTCGATGAAGGCGAGTGGTTAGGCCACACGAAGTGGTTAGGCCACATGAAGTGTTTCATGCACTTCATGTCGTTCAGCTTGAGATGCGCTCGTACTAGTCGAGCCCGTCAAGTAACTCGACTGGCCATTGTATGTTCACCCTGTATGAGTCATAACTGCTTGAACCTAGGGTACTAAACTTACCATTGAAAATCCTGTTAACCATGGTACCTTGATCCATAAAGACTCATGAGCCGGGCATGGTGGTATGGGACACCGTGGTCGAGCTGTCGGCCTACGCTGGGGCCACAAACCTCCCCGTAGTGACCAGTGAGCATATTTGACTCGTGAGCCGATTGTGGTGGTATGAGACACTACATTCGAGCTGTCGGCATACATGATAGGTGACGAGCCCTTTGTAGTGACCTCGAGCATATTCTGAGTCTACGGGAGGCGACGACCCTTCCGTAGCGACAAGAGTACAAGTAGGCCTGTATTGATAAGGTGATGGAGGAGCGGTGCAATGAGTGCGAGCAACAGCCCTGGCAGCCCTTGTAGCGACCTACAAATATAACATTGTATAAGATTACTAGGAGTGACGACCCTAGACAGGATCTGTGTTGGGATTGATATAAGCAAGGTACCATAGTTTCTCAATCCTGCTGTATGAAAAGGATTAATAACAACCCGGTAATCATTATCCATATCGCACTGCATGTGTCTGGAAGATGTGGAGCACTGCGGGAAGAAAGCATGCCGTGGACGCAGATAGTGCCGCATGAGGGAGTATGTCGGTGAGGGCATCCATCATGTCATTTCATGCATGCATTAACAACAGTATCTAGGAATGTTTGATTGTTTCCTTTACTATTAACGCGGGACTGATTTGATAACATGCTAATCTTTGCTCTATTATCCCACTGAGTTGATCACTCACTCCCATGTTACGGAATGGTGTTCCGGACACCCACCAGTCCCTATTTTAGTTGTAGATGATGGCGCTGCTTGAGAAGCGGAGCTAGACTTGTATGATGATGAGGAGTACTTCTCCTCCGTATTCTGATCGACGGGATTACAGGGAAGTTGAGTAGATGCCTTGACACTTGTCATTTTATATTTTTGGAGCACTCATGTATATTCTTTTCTTTCCATTTTTGGAGTATACATGTATTTAATTAACCTGGTAACATGTTCACACTCTGGAGACTTACAATCAATTATATATTTTATGTATTTATCACAGTCTTCCGCTTGCTAATTTAGCTGTCTCTAGAGTATGATATGTTGTTTTGGCTTAGTCTAAATCTTGTTTAATGTCATTCTACAAACAACATGCATTTATCATTATCTATGTTGCATAAGTGACGTTTTGGAACTCGAGAGTTAGGTTTCGGCCTGAACCCCGATTTTCGGGATGTTACAATAGGTTACAGGCAAATAGCTTCTAGGATACGACGAGCCTGATGTGGGTCTGCATTCAGCAAACACGAAGGCCCACTAATGGAACTCTGTTACACAGTCTGGCAGAAATACAATGAATGAAAAAATCTCAGAAGAAAGAAAAGAAGAAGAAAATTATTTTAGACCACTGCACTGGTCAAGTCTTCAGCCACTGGTTCTGTTGAACTGTTCTAGACCACACCATTGGTCTCTTCTTCTTCCAAAGGGTTTAACTGTTGCTATCTTGCTGGAATTACTGGAGTATAGAGAGAAGAGTAGTGGGCTGTCTCAAATTCGTATGGTAGTGCTGGAATGGGTTGTGAGATGGTTTGAAAACCCATTCAGGCCCTCCTTTTATAGGCTATGGTGGCTGGGGGTTATAGTCCAGGGAAATAAATCCCATGACCGTTTTCTGGCTGTTGGAGAAAACTAGCCGTTTTATGGCCGTTTTCTGACTGTTGTGTATGAGCCATTAAGCTGCTGCATGCTAACTGTTGTGAGACAGCAGCTAGCCGTTTTATAGCTGTTGGGGCTAGCCATGCAGCAGTTCCAGCTGGACCCTTCACTTATTACACAGCTGTTACAGATTTTCTGCAACAACTCTTTTTTATCCCTCAATATATTCTAAGGGACTCTCATTCAGTCCTTTAGATTTTCGTTCAGCCGTGCGCGAAGTGCAAAGTGCGCCTCTACAGCCATACATGCCCACGCCCTCGCATTGAGCCCGTGCCCGAGCGCGTGCGCGTGCGCGGTCCACGGATTAGGTAAGCAAATATTATAGTACTCCACCATTATCATTTAAACCATCTTTTCTTCTTCTCTTTTTCTAATGTGGGACTATTCCCAAAAACTCACAAAAAGGTATTTTCCAAACACTTTTTTATATATTATATTATATATTTTTTATTTAAAATATTTTTTATAAAATCAATATTTTTACAACATCATACGGCTTGGATACTCCAACAACACCACGTGTCCAAGGTATGGCTATCGAAGGCTAAGATCAACTTCGTTTGCAGCCTGTCTTCTGTGGCCCCACATTGCAGCAGCCAATGTGCGTGGGGCTACGTGGACAACTAGCAGCCCCTGGATGTCTGACATGAGTCTCGGGGCCATCTAACCCAAAGCTATATACAGCCCATAATGATGTGTTTATGATATCTAGTCCGTCCATCCATTTTGCCGGATTATCTCCTTGGGTGAGCCGAAAAATAAGGCAGATAGAAAACTCAAGTAAGGTACACCGCAAGAAAAAGTCGGGATTCACCACCCGGTCCCAGATAATTTTTTTTTATATATTTGTGTTTACATACAGGTGGTAATCACCTTATGAACGGCTTGGATTGCATATAAGATCTAGATCATGTGGGCCTGAGGAAGGTTTCAATGGTGATGTTTCCATCCTTTTTAAGCTCTACCCTGGCAAAAACTTGTAAGAGGGCTACACGCATCTCAATCCCTTGATGTCTAAAAAGATCCCATTGTACGGCCATAAGAAGCTAATGAGGAAGCTAAGGGGGATCTTTCTTTCCATGAATGAAGGAACCGATTGTACGGCCATTAAAAGTTAAGGAAGATCTTTTTTTTTTCCTACGATTTCACCTTTACTACGTCAATTCCTATCTCCATTGTACCCATAAGCCCAATCCCTGTTACAATAGAGGGGAACCGGATTGCCTAGGTACCCTGCTACTAGCTATGTTCCAGTTGGCCAGGCCGCTGTGGGGCCTACTATGATGTTTATTTTTTCATCCAACGTGTTTGTAAGGCCAAAAACATGAAGAGATGGGAGGTTCTTTTGGATCACCAAACAGGAAATAGTGGTGATTGAACACCCACCATTAAAAAATTATTAGTGCCTATGAAAGTTTTGGATCAAGCTGATATTTGTACTTGTAACCTTATAAACACGTTGGATGAAAAAATAAACATTATAGTGGGCCCAGAAAAGGTTTCATCGGTGAGGATCATTATCCCACTGTTGTGGTATGCTCCATTTGAGCTTTGTATATGATTTATTTTTCATTTTTTTGTTGCATTCCTAAAAAGAGCCGGGAAAACGGATGGACAGCTAAGATATAAAACACATACATCCTAGTGGCCCCACAGTGCCTACCATCAAGGAGTTGCTAGGGTCGCGAGTGAATCAGTTTTCTAACCGAGGATCGATAGTCTAACGGACGCCACTTGCATTTGACCCTGTAACCCCAGGCTATGTGGGGCCACCATGAGGTTATATCCACTCCTCTTTGTTCTGGCAACTCATTTAAGATCATGATCCCAAACATGAAAGAGGTGTGTTGAGGGTCAATTAGTGCATATTAGACCCCAAATATTGTCCGAATTTATGAGCATAATAGTGTTTAACGGCTGAGTTAATCGTGTTGATGTTGCAGGTTGATTTTACAAGCTTGGATTGAAATAGGATACTAAATGCATGGATTTAACGCTCCAAATTCACCAAAGCATGGGACGCACTCCAGGGAACCAAGATAAACTGGAATTACACACCAGGGATCCGAGAAAATTAAGAAACTGAAGCTCAAGTGGCTTGAAACGTATCCAGAATGCAAGATCACATGGTTCCCGACATCTGATCGGTTCGAAACTTCATACATGAGATAAGGGCCATAAATTAACCGTACATTTCAAATTTCAGCTCTTGGATCACTATAAAAGTACTTCAACTGACCGATCAGCTTAAAAATCATCGATTCTAGGCCCACCTGATATCTGAAATTGCCTCGAATTTGGAGTCAACGCCTTAAATAAGGAGTCAAAACAGATGGACGGTGCAGATTTCTCTAAAACAGTGCAAATGACCCCACTTGAGCATGAGGTGCATAGTGCACAAGTGCACTCGCTATGTACAGCAACAAAAATTCGGCCAAACGGACTCTTGACCGAATTTTTTCTTAAAAATTTTCAAGAACGCAACAGCGTCCTTACGTACCGACGTCAGTTTTTGCTAGTGGACCCCACTCTTCACTCAGTTTAATGATCTGGACCGTTCAACGTGTCTAGAGGGGGGTCGTGACCATCTCCAAGCTCACCTTTTTGGCCCATGCACGTGTACGCACGTGAATCGTCAGCAAATGCAGGATGGACGGCTGGGTTACAGATTCTGTGGGCCACACCGAAAATGCTCCAAAAATATCCCTTCTCGGACGGTTTTTCATCCTGAAGCCAATGGATGGTGTGGATTTTCAAAAAGAAAGCTAAGTGGACCCCACCGATCATCACAGCGAAAGAAGCTTCCGTTTTCGCGTCCGTGTAATGCACGGCCGCTGGCCGTTTTTGCAATCAGCTGTAGGCCCCACACAAGCTTCGTACGTCTGATCCAAGCCATCCATCTTGTAGAGGGCTTTGAGAGTTACAAAACCATGTTGTCACTTTTCACCCATGCATGCACACGTGTGAGATACAGAGGCCACAAAAGGGCTGCCCGGTAGCGTTTAAATCTGATCTTTTAGTTATTTCTTCTCTGGGACACGTCAATGGACGTTCAAAACTATCCATTCTTAACTGAAATTTCATCCTGAATCCAATGGACGGGGTGGATTTTCCAGAAAATGCTTCTGTGGGGCCCACCGATCACAACAGCGAAATGGTGCGAAAGGTTTCACACATCCGCGAAAACTGACTTTTTTAGGCGATTTTGGCCCACCATCTTTGATCATATGGCAGATCTGAACCGTCTATC
The DNA here is from genome assembly GCA_037074715.1 of Magnolia kwangsiensis. Classification (NCBI taxonomy): domain Eukaryota; kingdom Viridiplantae; phylum Streptophyta; class Magnoliopsida; order Magnoliales; family Magnoliaceae; genus Magnolia; species Magnolia kwangsiensis. Next base: position 1,572,131 of record CM073572.1, read on the forward strand.
ATGTAGAGGACCCAAGAAAGTATTAAGGGACGGGGTTTCTTTGGAATTTGAGCGAGGAAAGTGGCGTGTTTCGAGGCACCGAACTTGGCTACGAAAATTGCACTCCGTGTCCTGCTACAACTCTGTCACTGACTCCAGCCTTCCAGCAGCTATAAAAGGAAGTTTTGAACGTGGGGAGCATTCATTCAGGTCTAGGAAGGAAGAAAAAGAGAGACGTGGAGGCTCGGGCAGGGACATGAAGCAGAAGAAAAAAAAGAGTATTTTCTTTTTATTTTTTAGTTTATTTCAATTGTGGAGATTTAGCCCATCCATGTCTGGCTAAACCTCTTAGCTAGGGCTAAGAGGTGAAGCTTGTAGTGAGATTGGAGATTTGATTTTATTTTAATTTTAATGCATGAATTGACATTGATTTTAGTTAATTATTATGGGAATGTTTTAGGTTTTTAATGGTCTGTTGTGACTGAAATTACAATGGGTCTGCAATGGCTTTGAATATTTTCGTTCTCTTTAATGTTTATGATGTCAGGAAGCCCTGTTGTTCACCATAGTCTCCTGGGCATGGTTGGATGTCGGTACCCTTCCTAACTTGCATACATGTGATTGGGTGGTAATTAGTTTGATTCTGTTATTTGCCATAGTCTTTGGGCATGGTTTGGTGATGGAATCCATTCTAATTCATACACTTTTCATCTCTTTGAAAACTAGATCAACGGCAGTTTAGTAATTTTCATAATTTTTGATGCAAGCATAAGTTCTCCCTGATCTCTACAAGTGGATCCTCTGAATCCCTAGTTTCCCATCTCTGATTTGTTTCCTAAGTTTTAGATTAATTATTCTACAAGTATTTCACCATTGCTAATTGATTTAGAATTTATCTTAGCCTAGTTCTAGTTCTAGTTAGTTTTAGATAACGTACAAGTTTCAGTCCCTTGGGATTCGACCTCGGTCTTACCGAGTTATTACTACATCACAACCCTGTACTTGGGGAGTGAACAAGTTTTTGGCGCCGTTGCCGGGGACTGTCGGCTACGTTTTTCTGAAATTAATTAGTTTTAGGATTAGTTTAAGATTAGGTTTAGATTTTCTTAATTTTTAGAAATTAACTTGTCTTTATTATTTTATAGGCTTCTAAGATAGTTTCTAAATTAATAAATTCTGTCTTAAATTCTTCCTTTCTATTATAGATTTAGATAAAGATTTATTTCTTCTTTTTAGTGAGATTCTAATTCTAATTCTTTTTAGGAATCCTAACCGTATTTCTTGTTTTAGAATTTTTCTATAAGTTTTTATTTAGGAACTAACCCAATTTTTCTGTTTTGTAGGAAACTTCTAATTTAGTAAGCTCTTTCTAATTCTTCTTTCTTTGGAATTTCTTCTTTTCTCTAGAAATTAATTTACTTTTAATTAGGACTTTCTATTCTTAGAAACTAACTTATTTTGTTTTGTTTTGCAGATTCTTAACCTAGGACTCCAAATTTGGTAACTTCTTTCCATCTTTCTCTTTTATTCTCTAGATTTCTTCTTCCTTTCTCTTAGGTTTAAGTTAGAATTTGAGGGCTGAGTGTGTTTTATGCCCCAGTGGGCACGCGACAACACTCGACGTCTCGTGACTGAAGGAGGATTAGTTGAGGGGTTGACTGTCCATCGCAGGACTAGACACCACTTGAATTCTCCTGAGTTAGAGGACGTTATGGCTGAAAATCAACCTCAAGCACTACCCCAACCAAGGGTTGAGGAAGTATATGATGAGAATGAGGTGCATCAGGCACCCCCGCCTCGTACTTTATGAGATTATTTACAACCGGCGGGGGTGAGTACGCCCTCATGTATGATTTTTCCTGAGAATACAGGACATATGGACATCAAGCCAGGGGTTATCCAACTCCTTCCTAAGTTCCATGGGCTTGAGTCTGAAGAATGATACTTGCATCTGAAAGAGTTCGGTGAAATCATAGGCACCTTATACTTTCCTAATGTATCTGAGGATACTATTAGGCTGAAACTCTTTCCATTTTCCTTGAAAGAAAAAGCCAAGACGTGGTTACATTCACTGCGTCCTAGATCCATTGGCACATGGAATGATATGCAGAGGGAATTTATAAAAAAAAATTTCCCACATCATAAGACAATTACCCTCAGGAGAGCAATCATGAACTTTGCCCAAAAAGAAGATGAAACATTCTTCCAATGTTGGGAAAGGTTCAAGGATCTGGTTAATGCATGCCCACAACATGACTTTGAAATATGGCGCATTACAAATTTTTTTTATGATGGGCTAACATCTTCCATGCGCCAAATGGTCGAGACAATGTGTAACGGAGAATTCATCAATAAAAATGTCGACTAGGTATGGGATTACCTCGATAGTCTCGCTGAAAAAATACAATCATGGGACTATTACCCAAGGACGAACACTACGTCTAGGCCGACTCATTCAGGGGAAAAAGGAGGAATATATCTCCTGAAAGAGGATAGTGATCTTAACGCTAAGGTGGCCAATCTCACCAGAAAATTTGAGGCCATGGAAGGAAGGAAGGAAAAGGTTAATGAAAGTGTTTGCGGCATCTGTGATTGCAACATTCATACTACTGAAAATTGTCCTTCAATACCTGCCTTTCGAGAAGTATTGAATGAACAATCTAATGCCGTAAATAACTATCAAAGCCCTTTCAATGGACCACCCTCTAATACGTACAATCCTGGTTGGAAAAATCATCCGAATTTTAGTTGGAGGAACGGACAAACTGCTACCCCTCAAGGTTTCTTCAATCAAAATCCAAATCAGGGGAAACCTCAAGAAGAATCGGTTCAAATTTCCATACAAGAGCTAGCTCGGACAATGCAAGAAATTTTAGATTTTATACAAAAAATAGATTCACGTATGACGGTTATGAAAAAGGGGATGCTTCCTGCACAACCAATCCCCAATCCTAAACCGCAATACGAGACAGGTGATCCCAGCCCTTCTAATCAAATGGGGCACGCTAAATCCATCACCACTCTTAGGAGTGGGAAGGTTATTGATAAAACCCTTCCGGTTAGGCCCGATAAGCCTCAAGAACCAGAAGATGACAATAATGATGGATCTAGTGGCGCCCCACAAAAATTTGAACCGGAACCTCTAGAAAAGTCAGTTGCTCCATTTCCCCAACGGTTGGTTGAACCAAAACGTCTATCTAACTCTCAGGATATCCTAGAGGTGTTGAAACAAGTGAAAGTCAACATTCCTCTGCTTGACGTTGTAAAACAGATTCCTTTATATGCTAAATTTCTAAAGGACTTATGCACTACCAAACGATGGAAAAGTGTTCAAAAGAAGATCTCCTTGACTGAGAAGGTGAGTGCCGTCCTAAAACAAGACGTGCCGTAAAAATTCAAAGATCCCGGTTGCCCAACCATATCATGTGTAATCGAGAACTATCGAATTGATCACGCACTTCTTGACTTAGGAGCAAGTGTCAATCTGATTCCCTACTCGGTATACCAACAGTTAGGTTTGGGTGAATTAAAACCCACTCGAACCACACTACAACTTGCTGATCGTTCTGCTCGTGTACCAAGAGGGATCATCAAGGATGTGTTGGTCCAGGTTGATAGATTCTACTACCCTGTTGATTTTATCATCTTGGACACCGAACCCATCAATGACACGAGCACTCAGATTCCCGTCATTCTTGGTCGCCCATTCCTGTCCACTTCAAATGCAATTATCAATTGCAGGAATGGTGTCATGACTATGACCTTTGGAAATTTGACATTGGAATCGAATATCTTTTTCAATAACGGCAGCAACTCAGAGGATGATGACGATTTCCACGATGTTAACATGATTGATTCTTTTGTGGAAGATAGAACGCCTCTCACCTTATCCTCTGATCTTCTAGAGACATGCCTGGTCCACTCCCATGATCTTGATGATGATATACTCAGGGAGACGTGTGTCATGCTTGATACTGCACCGGTACTTGAAGTTAACCGGTGGAGGCCACAAATTGAAGAGTTGCCCCAAACCGATATAGTGCCTCTACCGTATAACCTCAAGCCACCAAAGCTTGACCTAAAACCTTTGCCTTCTGATTTAAAATATGTTTATTTAGGTCAAGATAAGACATACTCGGTGGTGATCTCTGCCCACCTGGAGAAAGAACAAGAGAGTATGCTGATATCTACTCTCATTGAGCATAAGGGAGCTCTTGGATGGACGATAGCAGACCTCAAGAGAATTAACCCATCGATTTGTACTCACCGTATATATCTTGAGGACAATGCAAAGGCTGTTCGGCAATCACAACGTAGACTAAATTCAAACATGAAGGAAGTGGTTAAGGCCGAGGTTCTCAAACTATTGGAAGTGGGGATCATTTACCCCATATCCGATAGTCAATGGGTGAGTCCAACTCAGGTGGTTCCTAAGAAGTCCGGGATCACCATCGTACCCAATGCCAATAATGAACTCGTGCCGACCAGAGTTATTACTGGTTGGAGAATGTGCATTGACTACAGAAAGCTGAATACCGTCACAAGGAAAGACCACTTTCCTTTACTCTTCATTGATCAAATCCTGAAAAGGCTAGCTGGTCATTCCTATTATTGTTTCCTTGACGGGTATTCAGGTTATAATCAGATTGAAATCGCCCCTGAGGATCAAGAAAAGACCACATTCACATGTCCCTATGGCACCTTTGCTTACAGAAGGATGCCATTCAGGTTATGTAATGCCCCTGCCACCTTTCAACGATGCATGATGAGTATCTCTTCTGACATGGTGGGAAAATATCCAAAGGTCTTCATGGACAATTTCTCTGTTTTTGTTTCATCTTTCAGCGAATGCTTAGCAAGTCTTAAATGTGTGCTAAAAAGATGTGAAGAAAAAAAATTGGTACTTAACTGGAAGAAGTGTCATTTTATGGTTCAAAAGGGAATTGTCCTTGGGCATATCATCTCGTCCAAAGGAATCGAGGTAAATAAGGCAAAAATTGATCTTATCTCTAACCTACCTCCATCCAAGAATATCAGAGACGCGCGATCCTTCTTAGGACACGCAGGCTTTTACAGACGATTCATAAAGGACTTTAGTCTCCTCTCTCGTCCTTTATGTAATCTTCTTTAAAAGGATACGCCATACGAGTGGACTGAACAGTGCCAAGAAGCTTTCACTAAGCTTAAGGGCATGTTAACCACTGCACCTATCATGCAGCCACCCGACTGGAGTCTTCCTTTTGAACTTATGTGCGACGCCTCTTATTATGCTCTTGGAGCGGTTCTAGGCCAGAGAAAAGATAAACGGCCTTACGTTTTTCACTACGCAAGTAGGACTCTAAATCCTGCCCAAGTGAACTACTCAACTACGGAAAAGGAACTCTTAGCCGTAGTGTTTGCTTTGGACAAATTTCGGTCCTACCTGATCGGATCCAAGATCATTATTTATACAGATCATGCGGCACTTAAGTATCTTCTTTCCAAGAATGATTCTAAGCCCCGTCTAATACGATGGATCCTTCTACTCCAAGAATTTGATTTAGAAATTAAAGACAAAAAGGGAGTAGAGAACGTAGTAGATGATCACCTTTCTCGCCCTAATACCTCTGATTCCCTTAAGGTGACCCATATCAATGACATGTTCCCTAATGAACAACTATTTAGAGTCTCTCATTCACCTTGGTTCGCTGATATTGCTAATTATCTTGCTACAGGTGCCATACCGACACACTGGACGTCACAAGATAAGAAGAAATTCTTTACCAAGGTGCGTAACTTTTTCTGGGACGATCCATATTTGTTTAAATATTGCCCAGACCAAATCTTAAGGAGATGCGTACCAGACGATGAGCATCAGAGTGTCATCTCCTTCTGTCACTCACAGGCCTGTGGTGGTCACTTTTCTGCTAAAAAGACCACGACCAAGATTTTACAGTGTGGCTTCTACTGGCTCACTATGTTCAGGGACACTCATGAGTTTTGCAAGGCTTGTGAGCGTTGTCAGAAATTGGGAGCATTGTCTCATCGAAATATGATGCCCTTGAATCCCATCCTTATTATAGAAGCATTGGATTGTTGGGGCATTAATTTCATGGGACCATTCCCCCAATCATTTGGAAATCTGTATATTTTGCTCGCCGTAGATTATGTCACTAAATGGGTCGAAGCAATTCCGTGCCGCAAAAATGACCATCGCACGGTCATTAAATTTTTGAAAGAAAATATCCTGTCGCGGTTCGGAACACCTCGAGCCATCATTAGTGACGGGGGCTCACACTTCTACAATAGACCATTTGAGAGCTTAATGAAGAAATACGGTATCTCTCATAAGGTGAGCACCCCATACCATCCACAGACAAGTGGACAAGCTGAAATTTCCAATAGGGAGATCAAACATATCCTAGAGAAAACGGTTAACCCTGATCGTAAGGACTGGTCAATCCGATTGACCGACGCCTTATGGGCGTACCGTACTTCTTTTAAAACTCCTATTGGAACATCTCCCTTTAGACTTGTCTATGGAAAGGCTTGTCACTTGCCGGTGGAATTAGAACATAAAGCATACTGGGTGATCAAAAATCTAAATTTCAATCTGGACAACGCTGGTTCGCTACGCAAACTTCAATTAAATGAACTGGAAGAAATCCGGAACGATGCATATGAAAACTCAAGAATTTACAAGGACAAGATGAAGGCGTTTCATGATCAACATATTCTACGAAAATCATTCATGCCAGGTCAAAAAGTCCTTTTGTACGATTCTCGACTCCACCTCTTTCCGGGTAAGCTTCGATCTCGTTGGGCCGGCCCTTACATTGTTGTCACTGCTTATCCCCATGGGTCCGTCGAGATAAAAGATCCCGAAAATGGCAAGGAGTTTAAAGTCAATGGACATCGATTAAAGACATTTGTCTAGGCATTTGATTCAGAGGACATGTCCATGCCTCTATTTGCTCCTGTTTACCAGGACTGATCTCCTAATCTGATGGAGGTATAGGTAGGTTTATTGCTTTCATAGGACTAGGGTAGTTGTTTTATTTTTCTGGCTGAAGACGGTAAATTTAGCGCTCCTGGGAGGCAACTCAGTTTTTTTTATTCCTTTTCATTCTTTAGTAGATGATTCAATGTTTGTGGGTAACATTACTGCAAACCCTCACGAGACTACAACTCGTCCACTAGGGGTAACTTAGGGGTTTAAAGGCTTGTTGCATATGCTAAATGCAATCGAGAGCACCTGCGAAAGTGGTATAGGTAGGATTTTATTTTCGTTATTTTTGTTCTGCTTTCTCTCTCATGCTGACAAGCTTCCATGCCGTGATCTATTGGAAACTCTTTTGATTCGTTATTCAGGTACTATCTTCCCATCACTTCTCATTTACTTTCGTTGTCCCATGTACATTACATGTTTATATCTTTTACATTGAGGACAATGTAGATTTTAGGTTGGGGGTGGGAGATTAGGCTTCTTAATCCGTATTTTCTTGGTCTTGAGCAACAATTGTGCCAATTGTGAAAAAAAAAAAAAAAATTCTGAAAATTTTTACGAATTAGAAGTGATTTTGACAAATATCCTTGATTTAGAATTGTGAGATATATGATGTTGATAATTTATGACTCTTGGATTCCGTATCCGTGGCATTTTGCAGTTAAGATCGAGTTGCTAAGTCATGATTAGAAGTTTTAAACATTGATCGCGTCAGGATTTCACATGTCACATCTCGCTTTCACGTTAAGATTTCAGTCTGACATTGAAGGGTTAATTTGGTAATCACTAAGCACGAAAGGAACCAGCCTAAAATATCTTGCCATCATGGTATAAAAATTGGAAAGGTTGGATAATTAATCTTCACCATAGGTTTGCTCCCTATAGGTGTAGAGTTAATTCCCCATGAATGATATGTGAAAAAGAGTCAGGTGTACGATCTTCACCATAGGTTTGCTCCCTATAGGTGAGGATTTGATTCCCCTTCCTTGGCATTACTTTGAACAGAAAAATCACAAGTTAATAGGCTAATCTATGAGGTAAGTTTTGGATTAGGTTTTGGTTGTCATGAATTTTCTTGTTGGTTACTAATGATATCATGAAATTGACGATTGGATCTCTTAATGATGATAAGCCGAGATTAGACTATACATCCATGGATCTCAATGTTTAAAATTTTTCTAATTGATGGATTAATGCTTTACACTTGATTATGAAGTCTACCGTGCGCTTGAGCTCAGGAGAAAACAATTTCTAACATTCATGGATATTAAATTTCTCGTATTTTGTTCAAAATCTCACTCGATTTCATAGAAAGTTCTCCTATAATTCTCAACTTATTTTTCGCATACTTTGCTCGGGACTAGCAAAATGCTAGTTGGGGGTTGTGTTGAGGGTCAAATAGTACATATTAGACCCCAAATATTGTCCGGATTTATGAGCATAATAGTGTTTAACGGCTGAGTTAATCGTGTTGATGTTGCAGGTTGATTTTACAAGCTTGGATCGAAATAGGATACTAAATGCATGGATTTAACGCTCCAAATTCACCAACTGACCGATCAGCTTATAAACCGTCGATTCTGCGCCCACCCGATATCTGAAATTGCCTTGAATTTGGAGTCAACGCCTTAAATAAGGAGTCAAAATAGATGGACGGTGCAGATTTCTCCAAAACAGTGCAAATGACCCCACTTGAGCATGAGGTGCATAGTGCACAAGTGCACTCGCTATGTACAGCAACAAAAATTCGGTCAAACGGACTCTTGACCGAATTTTTTCTCAAAATTTTCCAAGAATGCAACAGCGTCCTTACGCATCGACGTCAGTTTTTGCTAGTGGACCCCACTCTTCACTCAGTTTAATGATCTGGACCGTTCAACGTGTCCAGAGGGGGGTCATGACCATCTCCAAGCTCACCTTTTTGGCCCATGCACGTGTACGCACGTGAATCGTCAGCAAACGCAGGATGGACGGTTGGGTTACAGATTCTGTGGGCCACACCGAAAATGCTCCAAAAACACCCTTTCCCGGACGGTTTTTCGTCCTGAAGCCAATGGACGGTGTGGATTTTCAAAAAGAAAGCTAAGTGGACCCCACCGATCATCACAGCGGAAGAAGCTTCCGTTTTCGCGTCCGTGTAATGCACGGCCGCTGGCCGTTTTTGCGATCAGCTGTGGGCCCCACACAAGTTCCGTATGTCTGATCCAAGCCATCCATCTTGTAGAGGGCTTCGAGAGCTACAAAACCATGTTGTCACTTTTCACCCATGCGTGCACACGTGTGAGATACAGAGGCCACAAAAGGGCTGCTCAGTAGCGTTCAAATCTGATCTTTTAGTTATTTCTTCTCTAGGACACGTCAATGGACGTTCAAAACTACCCATTCTTGACTGAAATTTCATCCTGAATCCAATGGACGGGGTGGATTTTCCAGAAAATGCTTCTGTGGGGCCCACCGATCACAACAGCGAATTGGTGCGAAAGGTTTCGTACATCCGCAAAAACTGACTTTTTTAGGTAGTTTTGGCCCACCATCTTTGATCATATAGCAGATCTGAACCGTCTATCATGTAGAGGACCCAAGAAAGTACTAAGAGACGGTGTTTCTTTGGAATTTGAGCGAGGAAAGTGGCATGTTTCGAGGCACCGAACTTGGCTGTGAAAATTACACTCCGTGTCCTGCTATAACTCTGTCACTGAGTCCAGCCTTCCAGCAACTATAAAAGGAGGTTTTGGATGTGGGGAGCATTCATTCAGGTATAGGAAGGAAGAAAAAGAGAGACGTGGAGGCTCAGGCAGGGACGTGAAGCAGAAGAAAAAAAAAGAGTATTTTCTTTTTATTTTTTAGTTTATTTCAATTGTGGAGATTTAGCCCATCCATGTCTGGCTAAACCTCTTAGCTAGAGCTAAGAGGTGAAGCTTGTAGTGAGATGGGAGATTTGATTTTATTTTAATTTTAATGCATGAATTGACATTGATTTTAGTTAATTATTATGGAAATGTTTTAGGTTTTTAATGGTCTGTTGTGACTGAAATTACAATGGGTCTGCAATGGCTTTGAATATTTTCGTTCTCTTTAATGTTTATGATGTCAGGAAGCCCTGTTGTTCACCATAGTCTCTTGGGCATGGTTGGATGTCGGTGCCCTTCCTAACTTGCATACATGTGATTGGGTGGTAATTAGTTTGATTCTGTTGTTTGTCATAGTCTTTGGGCATGGTTTGGTGATGGAATCCATTCTAATTCATGCACATTTCATCTCTTTGAAAACTAGATCAACGGCAGTTCAGTAATTTTCATAATTTTTGATGCAAGCATAAGTTCTCCCTGATCTCTACAAGTGAATTCTCTGAATCCCTAGTTTCCTATCTCTGATTTGTTTCCTAAGTTTTAGATTAATTATTCTACAAGTATTCCACCATTGCTAATTGATTTGGAATTCATCTTAGCCTAGTTCTAGTTGTAGTTAGTTTTAAATAACGTACAAGTTTCAGTCCCTTGGGATTCGACCTCGGTCTTACCGAGTTATTACTACATCACAACCCTGCACTTGGGGAGTGAACAAGGTGTGGAAGTTTTGGCTCCTTGTGATAGTTGTTTCCCCCTTACATCCAAGTGGGTTGGATAGTATATAAACATTAAGATGTTCCAAGGAAAATTTCAATGATAGGGCTTTCGTCCTCATTTTTTGGCCGAGAACTTAGTACTTGGGTCATTTGAGATTAAGGACTTAACAATTCAATTGTATTTTCAGCCACATATAATAAAGACCAGGTAAAGTGGAGAATTTATCCTTCTAATGAGTTGTTTTTAACTTTTATCTGAATTTTTTTTCACCATAATAGTAGTGATTGACCTATTAGCACTGTGAGAACTGAGGAAGATAAATTATATTTGTCAAAGATAAATACTTACATAAAAATATATCATATTTGGTAATTAATTAGAGAATAAATTAATTAGCTTAATTTGATGCAAAATATCATAAAACTTTATGACATCAAGAAAAATCTTAACTAAAAACTCAGAAGTAAGGATGAGCTGGAGCTTCACATTTTTTTCGTCGCTATATATAAAAAATAAAATAAAAAATAAAAAATAAACAGGATATACAATGCTTTTGGGTGGGCATCACAACGCTTCACACTATATAGTTTGTCTCATGCTTCGGAGTAAATGTTATGCTACACTTATTATGTAAATAAATGGGAACATATTGCGTCCTGCCCTTGCTTAGACGGAATGGGTCCGAGTAGGGGCTCCATAGGGCCACCATGATATATAAGTTTTATCCATGTTGTTCATCTAATTTTTTCAAATTATTTTAATGTATGAGTCCAAAAATGAAAGCCCAAGTGGACTAGAGAGTGGGAATTGAACACCCACAGCTTAAAAACTTCTTGGGACCATAAAAGTTTTGGATTATGCTGATATTTTTCTTTTCCCTTCATCTAAATAAACATCAAAGTGGGTCCTAGGAAGGTTTCAACGGTGGGTTGCTTCCTGTGGTGTGGTCCACTTGAGCTTTGGATTGCTTCCTTTTTAGTTCATACCCTAAAATAATTTGGAAAAATGGATTAACAGCATGGATAAAACCCATACATCACAACGGCCCCGAAAGAGCTCTTGCTTGGACCGATTTTGGTAAGGGGCAGGATGCAATCCACTTCCCTGTTATCTCCTGTGCGTGGTGCAATGATTTTGATAATATCCCACCTTAATGGGACCTTACTAATGTCTCCAAATCTTTTGAATGGCATGTGGGACACCCAATCGTTAATTTAAATTGTCCATTCTTTCATACCAAGTACAAGCTATATGGTGCAAAAATCAAGCTAATTTAAGCCTCTAGCCAATGACGTGGAAAATGGGCAATCAAGATTGAGCAGATTGAGAATAGGTCTAATCATCATCTTGAACCATCTATTCTATACATCAGGCCAACTTCACATACTTATGATACCTTTGATTTGATTATTCTAACCATGCCGTTAATGGCTCATAAAAAACAAAGTTATAATGTTGGATTAACAAGAGTCACTAACATCCCAGTCCATACAACTTGGGCCACCATGTCTCTCTTTGTATGAACTATCCGAGGTCACGTGATGTTCTAGACCATGTCTCTCTTTGTATGAAATATCCGAGGTCACATGATGTAGAGTGGGTTGCGGACAATTTCATGGTTAAGATGGATGAGAAAAGGCCCGGTCGACGATAGAAGTGATCCGGATCATCCAACCTTAAATCGGGTGTATCTCGCAATTTGGAACGAGCTATAAGACGTATCATATATGATTTTGAGGTAGGATGAGTTACTTTAGTCACCCAACCCGCTATGCCGGATTGCGCAAGCCGGATTTGAAAAATACCATCAATCTATGGTCGTTTCCTTATTTGAATTCCGTTTTTACTATAAATGGTAAGTTTTACTTTGATTATAATTCTTCATCTGTTGGGATTTACGAGTGCTTTAAGAGTTGCGCCCAATAGAAGAAGTGCTTAGAATAATTAGGAGAATAGCTTAGTGAAGCGAAGTGCTTAGAATAATTAGAAGAACAGCTTGGTGAAGCTAAATAGGACACTTAGGCCCCGTTTGTTAAATTTGAAATCTGAAGGCTGAATCTGAAATCTGAAGCCTGAATCTAAAATCCGAAGTCAAAAAACTTGATTGGTAATTATGGCTGAAGTTTGAAAATTAAGTACTGAATTTAAAACAATCTGTTTGTTAACAAACATCTGAAATGTTTGAAATATGTTAATTTGACACATTTGCCCCTATTTATTTCTTGTTTGGAAATGCTTTACATTATAAAGAAATTATTTTTTATTGAATGAAAATAAAATTATTTTATTTAATTCAAATACACTATAAAGTACTTAATAGAAAATTAAAATATCATTATTCATAAAAACAGAACAAATAATTAATGATTCGCATATATAAGTGTGGCGGCAATTTCTTCTCGCATATTAGATATAATAGTTTATTCAAAGTTTCCAAATACTCCTTCCACTTCAGGCATATCATTCTCTGATTCGATATTCATCTCTAAAATAACATTTTCATCATTGTATTGTTGGAAGAGTGGATCGGAGATGATTTTTTTTTTTTTATGTAGTTGTGTAGTATCATGCATGCAATAACTATGTCTCTTTGCGTCGAGAAGGAATATGGTGTCATCCGCTTCAAAATTGTAAAATGCGCCTTCAACACGTCAAAAGACCTTTCGATTACATTCCGTAACTTTGCATGCATATGATTAAAAACCTCCTCTTTACTAGTAGGCCGCCCACCACTACGAAAGTCACCCAACTAATATCGAACATTACGGTATGGTGCCATAAATCCTCTTGTCTGAGTGTAAGTAGCATCAACAAGATCATATTTATCTACATAAAAACAAATGACATTTTAGCATAATTTCAAGTTATAATTTTACTAAGTTGTATGAAAAAATATATTAAATATTACCACGAGGGGGTAACGAAAATTTCTTATTTGGATCAAGTACAGCATCCATGAGTACCCTTGAATCATGTGTCACTCCTTCCCATCCAGCTATGACATATGTAAAAATCATATTAAAGTCACAAATGGCCATAACGTTCTGAGCACATTCACCCATTCATCTTCCTCTGTAAGGTATTCAAGCTTGACCCTTATGTATTCACCCTTATGTGCTTCTTCAAGACAATAATCAATAAATATTTTTTTCTTAAAATCACTCCATCTTGCCCTGCCATTATCTCTTGAAGTCATCACTACAATAGTCTAGTATAAACTGAGAATTGTTTAAAGAAGAATAATTGGGTAAAAATCTTTTAATAAATTTACTTGATTAAAATAAATTTAATAAAGATAGAGAGACTGTAATACCTGCCGAATATAAATATTTATAATCTTTTATAAAGATGCTGGAAAAATAATTGATGATGCAATGGAGAAGTGAATGAGAAGCTTGATGTATTTTAGAAAAAAAAATAAACGTGAATTGGTACTATACCAGATGATTTCCCGCCAACTTTGATCTCCTTAAAACCGTTAATACAACTTGAACTTGATGAACCTCATATAGCTTCCAACGCAGGAACTTCCCGCAAAAGGCTTTCCCAGGGGACGCGGATTGCGTACTGACAGCGTCAATAGCAATGTGGTTACTGACAATATTTTGTGAGCCCCGCATGGTGTATTTTTGATTTATCTAAGTTGTTCATACATTTTTAAATATTATTTTAGAGCATTATACGAAAAATGGGAGATATTAATATCTCCACTGGACCACACCACAAGAAAACAGTGGAGATTGAATGCTTACCATTAAAAAATTTATAGTTCTCACTGTAATGTTTATTTGTCATCTAACCTGTTGGTTAGGTCACGCACACCTGGTAGAGGAGGGAAAAAAAAAAAGCTTAATCTAAAACTTTTGTGGCCTTTAAGAAGTTTTTAATGGTAAGTGTTCAATCACCAATTTTTCCTGTGGTGTGGTCCATATGAGATTTTGATCCATATAACTTATGATCTTATGTAATAAAATAGTATGAAAAAATAGATGAATGGAATGGATACAACACAGACATCATTATGGGCCCCTCAGAGCACTGCCCAGTAGCCATCTCGCTACTCACGCTGCGTATTCTCGCAGGAGATCCGCGTCCAGTGGCTACTCCACAAGTCAACGTGATGTATGTGTTAGCCCCTCCACGATGTATGTGTTTAATCCATTCCGTTCATCCATTTTTATAGATCATAAATCACTTTAATGCTTTAGCCCAAAAAATAGAGGGATATAAATCTCAGGTGAACCACACCAATGGAAAACAATAATGATTGGATATGCATTATTAAAATCCTCCTGAGGCCTACTGTACTGTTTATTTGACATCCAATCTTTATATTAGTTCATACAGGCCCATATGAAGGGTAAAAAATAAAGATCAACTTGATCCAAAACTTTTATGGTCCCAATAAGCTTTTACTGGTCAACGCGATTCAACATTGTTTCCTGTAATGTGGTGTAGTTGAGATTTTTATATATGTAATTTTTTGTTTCATATCATGAAATGATCTGAGAAAATAAATGGATGGCATGGATGAAACACATACATCATGGTAGGGCCCACAGAGCACCGACCATCAGCCACAGGCCGGTGGCGTGGGAGTAACCAGTCCGTTCCCGGCTTGCGTCCAGTGGAAGCGGATTGCGTACCGAGTAAGGGTACTGAGTAAACTCTGTGGGGCCCACATTAATTTATGCATTTTATCTAACCCGTTCATCCATTTTATCAGATAACTTTATGTTTTTAGCCCAAAGATAAAACGTATAAAAAGATCAAGTGGACCACACAAACATAAAAGTGTGAATTGAACTTCTACCGTTGAAAAGTTCTTAAGGGCCACAGAAGTTTTAGATCAAGATGATATTTGTTTTTTTCCCTTCATTCATTTCTTTTTTATCTTATTAACAGGTTGGATGAAAAATAAACATTACTACGTGCCTCAGAAAGGTTTCAACGGTGGAAACCAATAGTTCCACTGTTTCATGTGGTATGGTCCAGTTGAGGTGTGGATATACTTCAATTTTTATCTCAATGCCTAAGTTGATCTCTAAAAACGGATGGACGGCGTGGATAAACTACAAACATTCGCTGTGGGCCCAACAAAGTTTACTCAGTACGATAAGAGCGTCTTAGTACACAATCCGATTTCGCGTCCAGCCGTGGTTCACAAGGACGCGATTTGCGCACCACCCCCGCCCGTCCCTGGCTCCAAACGGCAATTCTGTGGGCAGGCCTATCGTGATGTATATGTACATCCAAACCGTCAATTCCTTTTCTCAGATTATTTTAAGGCATGATCACAAAAATGAGGCAGATCCAACGCTCAAGTGGACCACACCAAATAATAATCTTGGTTGCATTAAAATGCATCAGTTGCATTAAATGGAAGAGTCATCTGTGATGTGGTCCATTTGATCGTTGGATGTAGCTTATTTTTGTTTTGATGCCTTAAAATAATATGAGAAATGGGATAGAGGGTTTGGATGTAAAGATGCATCACGGTTGACCTGCCCACAGAACTGCCCATTCAAAGCTAGGGACAGGCGGGGGTAGTACGCAATCCGGGTCCGTTGTACGGATGGTTCAAAGAGATCAAAGTTACATAGGCTACTGTGATGTTTTTTTACCATCCAACCTATTCATTAGGTCATGTAGACATGGATGAAGTGAAAACACAAATATCCGCTTGATTTGAAACTTCTCTAGCTCTCAAGAAGTTTCTAACGGTGGACGTTCAATCCTCAACTTATGGTCTAATTAATCATTAGACCTGCTTCTTTTATTGGATCACACCTTAAATTATCTGAAAAAGTTGATGGACGGTGTTGATCAAACACATAAATCATGGTGGGCCATAAAGAAGTCTCACAAGTTAAAGGTTGTTTTTGTATTGTGCAAACAATTGAAAAGAAAAAAAATCCTCGTAGTAACTTGAAAAAGGGCACTTTTGGAAGAAAAAAAATTTTGTTTAATGAAAAATCACGGAGCGCATTCTGCGTTCACCATTAAGCCAGACTCCTATCACGGAAAGAATTCAGTGAAAAACCACTTAGCACTTTTTGTCTTCAGCATTAATAACGCATTAACAAACACCACTAAATACGAAAAAATTTTTCCATTCCATGTTAAGTGTAAAAATTCAGCGTTAACAAACACGGCCTTAGGCCCCGTTTGTTAAATCTGAAGTCTAAAGCTTGAATCTGAAATCTGAAGCTGAATCTGAAATCTGAAGCCTGAATCTAAAATCTGAAGTCAAAAAACTTGTTTGATAATTATGGTTGAAGCCTGAAAACTAAGTACTGAATTTAAAACAATCTATTTGTTAACAAACATATGAAATGTCTGAAATATGTTAATTGGACACATTTGCCCCTATCTCCTGTTTGGAAATGTTTTATACCTGATGCAAATTTCTCACCAACTTTGATCTCCTTTAAACCGTTCATACAACTCAGAGCTCAATGATCGTCAGCGTTATATAGCTACTATTTCCTCTCGTGTGGCCCACTCGAGTCTTGGATTCACCTCTTTTTTGTTGCTTGTCCTAAAATTAGCTTGCAAAACAAATGAACGGAGTATATTTTTAAAAAACATGGTGGTGGGCCCCACCTAGCATCTTTGCGCTGGAACTTCCCATGAACGACTTTCACAGGAAATCCACGTCTATCCAATCCGTGCTCGGTGTACCACACGGAAAATCGATTGATTCCTTCATGTGGACTTGAGTCTTAAGCTCATGGGCTGTACTTGAACTATGCCCTGACCCAGTGCAACAAGTACTCAACCGGTGCACTCCGCCACAGACCTGAATCACCAAATCAAGATAGAACCTCTCTAATGAGCTATAGATGAAGAACTACACTAATTTCAAGGTTTTATAGCTGTGCATTAGAAGCCTAACATGCTTTGGTCTACTCCTATTTCTATCATTTCATTCAAATTGGGCCCGTTGTTGGCATCAAAGCCAATAAAAGCCCACGTTTGAAAATCGTAACACTTCAATTAGAGGGCATCAATCAGTCAGTTACAAAACAAATTAGTTAACGGTCCATACCCAACAAGAAAATTGATGGAGATCCAATGAACATGATACCCAATAGGGAAATTAATCAGTTACATGCCATCCATACCGTTCACAATGCCATTCCTACTGGAATGAATTGAAAACACAAATATTAGCATGATTCAAAACTTCAGTGGCCCCACGAATATTTCAAATGTGGACGTTTAGTTATCACATTTTCGGCCCACCTGAGCATTAGATACGGTTCATCTTTGGCCTCATGTCTTAAAATGAACTCACAAAACGGATGGAGGGTGAAGATTTCTCACAAACATCCTAGTGGCCCTACTTGCATTCCCAGCGCAGGAACTTCCCGCGGAAGGATTTCGCAAGGGATCCGCATCCTGGACTGGACGGAAACGAATTGGCTACTCCCCAACCACCGTGTTCAGTGCTCTATTAGCCCCTCCATGATGTATGTGTTTCATCCATTCCATTCATCCATTTTTACATATCATTCTAGTGATTCACGCTAAAAATTAGAGGGATATAAATCTCAGGTGGACCACACCATAGGAAAACAATAATGTTTGGATATGCATCATTTAAATCCTCGTAAGGCCCACTGTACTGTTTATTTGAAATCCAATATTTTTATTAGGTCATATAGGCCCAGATGAAGGGAAAAAACAAAGATCGGCTTGATCCAAAATTTGTATGGCCCCCAAAAGGTTTTTAATGGTTGATGCTCATTCAACACTATTTCCTGTAATGTTGCCCACTTAAGATTTTGATATGCCTAAGTTTTTGTCCCAAACCATGAAATGATCTGAAAAAATAGATGGATGGCATGGATGAAATACATACCTCATGGTAGAGCCCACAAAGCACCGACCACAACCACCCCGGTGGTAGTGGGAGTAGCCAATCCGATGGCAGTGGGAGCAGCCACTGGCGGATGGACCCGAATTAGATACTGATAGGTTGAGTAGCCAGACTTGCTGCTGAAGTGACGTCACCAAGTTCTATGGGAGCTACCATGATGTATGTGTTGTATCTATCCTGTCCATCCATTTGAAGAGAATTTTTTACGGCATGAGGCAAAGAATAAGTAAGATCCAAATTTGGAGTGGACCCCACCACAAAAAATAGTAGGGAGAGGGACGCCCACCGTTGAAACCATCTTAAGGTCCACTATGATGTTTATCTGAGATCCAACCTGTTTATAAGTTAAGACAGACATGAAAGAAGGGAAAAAACAAATTTCAGCTTGATCGAAAACTTTTGTGGCCCTTAGAAATTTTTAATGGTGGGCATCTCTCTCCTCGCTGTTTTCTGTGGTGGGGTCCACTCCAGACTTAGATCTGACTTCTTTATCTCATGCCTTAAAATGATCTCTCCAAATGGATGGACGGTGTAGATGCAATACATACATCATGGTGGGTCCCACAGAACTTAGGTGACATAACTTCAGTAGCGAGTCTGCTACTCAACCTGTCAGTATCTAATCCGCGTCCCTGGCGGATGCGGATTTTCCTGCACAAGGAATCTGGGTGGGGCCACACCGTCCATCCGTTTTTAGAGATCATTTTTGGATATGTGGCTAAAAATAAGGTGTATTCAAAACTCGAATGAGCCACACGAGAGGAAACAGTAGAGACGTAGTGACCACCGTTGAAACATTTATATAGCTACAAAGGTTTTGTATCGGTCTAATTTTTAGTCTAATTTTTGGTATTTTCACTTCATCCCAGTGAAAATGACCTTGTAAATGGCTTGGATGGAATATAAACATCAAGGTGGAGCTTAGGAAGGTTTCAACGGTAGGCATTCTTTTCCCTACTGTTTCATCTAATATGGCCCACTTGAGTCTTGTATCCTCCTCATTTTTAGTTGTATGTATTCAAATGAGCTTAAAAAGTGGATGGACAGGTTAGATTTCTCAAAAACATCACCGTGTCCCCCACAATGCATCCCCGGGTAGGAACTTCCTTCCAAAGACTTTAGCAGGAAATCCCCCTGGGCGGTGCCATGTTCAACGAGGACGCGGACTGCGTCCTACCCCCGCCCGTCCCTGGCTCTGAATGGGCAGTTCTATGGGCAAGCCCACCACGATGTATATATACATCCAAGCCATAAATTCTTTTTCTTAGATTATTTTAAGGCATGAACACAAAAATAAGGCAGATCCAATGCTCAAGTGGACCACACCAAATAATAATCTTGGTTGCATTAAAATGCACCAATTGCATTAAATGCAAGAGTCATCTGTGATGTGGTCCATTTGATCATTGGATCTACCTCATTTTTATTTTGATGCCTTAAAATAATATGAGAAAATGGATAGAGGGTTTGGATGTACAGATACATCACGGTGGGCCCGCCCACAAAACTGCCCATTCAGAAGTAGGGACGTGCGGGGTATTACGCAATCCACGTCCCTTGTACGAACGGTTCAAAGAAATCAAAGTTACATGGCTCACTGTGATATTTTTTTACCATCCAACCTATTCATTAGGTCACGTAAACGTGGATGAAGTGAAAACACAAATATCAGCTTGATCTAAAACTTCTCCAGCTCTCAAGAAGTTTTTAAAGGTGGTCGTTCAATCCCCACATTATGGTTCAATTAATCATTGGACCTGCTTCTTTTATTGGATCATATCTTAAATTATCTGAAAAAGTTAATGGACGGTGTTGATCAAACACATAAATCATGGTGGGGCATAAAGAAGTTTCACAGGTTAAAAGTTGATTTTGTATTGCGTAAATAAATGGAAAGAGAAAATTTCCATAGTAACTTGATAAGGGTACTTTTGGAAGCAAAAAATTTTTGTTTTGTGAAAAATCACGGAGCGCATTCTGCGTTCACCATTAAGCCAGACTCCTATCATGGAAAGAATACAGTGAAAAACCACTTAGCGCTTTCCGTCTTCTGCGTTAACAACGCATTAACAAACACCACTAAACACGGAAAATTTTTCCTATTCCGCATTAAGTGCAAAACTTCAGCGTTAACAAACACGGCCTTACTCTTACTATTTTTGGCCGAAAACTTTGTGCACATGACAGTCTATAAATAGTAAGTTTACTACTTATAACAAGTTTCTAATTTTAGGAGTTTTAGTTGTAGTTTGATTCTGATTTTTCTTTCATTGCTTAGTATCGCTGTTTAAAGAGTTGTTAACTCGTTTAGTTCATTCATCAATCAATTTACAAATTTATTAGAATTTATTTATATTTTCTTGCTCTTTTTTTTAACATGTGGATTCGAAGAAGAGCCCAAAGAAGCTCCATAGATTCAGAGTAGCTATCCTTGAGGAAACGGTGATCAACCTCATCACGTTCATCCCTCTGTCATCATGGCTCTCTAAACTTCCCTGTATCATCAGGCCTTCAATTCCACGAGCGTATCGCAGATGGAGGAATGCTGTCCGATGATTCAGTCCGGATCCCTTGAATGCGGCTACACGTCATAAATAAGCTTCCAAAATCAAATCCCTAAACCATCCATACAAAAGTCGAGTAGAAACTACAACAAGGATAATGTTGCCACCTCAATCATATTTTGATGGTAATCAGTAGCGGGCCACACTGGCATACTTTAGATCGAATGACTGATCTGATTCGGTCAAGACCGTTGATCGGCTATAGCCCACCAAACAAAAGCCTTACATGATAGCCCCGCAGACTAACCAACGAAGGACAAGGAGAGAATACGTTAGTTGAAAGACTTACTTGAACCACTTAAAAAGGCCCTTTTAAAAGTCCACAATCATGCGGTTACCCACTTTCTATGTGATATATATACATATGAGTGGATGAGAATTTACATGCCCCACCACCGAGGATATCCACATTTAACTTCTGGTTTTCGGCTTGTATCTCTGGAATACAATGTTTCGTCATCACAACCGTCTATCAGCATGCGGCCCACCATGGATTGCCTAGACCGGAAAAATCTTCCAGATCAAAAGATTGTAGCCACTAATTGTGGACCTTTTTGCAGTTGAATGTGAACCATCAGGCTACAAATGGAAATGATGGGAGTACTATTATATGGAGGAGATTATTGGGTTATGATCTATACGCATTGAGCCGACAGAATATCTCTCTCGATGCTAAACAATGGGCCCCACTTGTACAGATTGAAAAACAGAGAAAATTGGGCATATACTCAACCCCAGGATCATATATATATATATATATCCTTTTTATATGGAGTGGGGGATGAGGTGGTGATCACTTACCAGCCACTATTTTTCCATTCCCATCAATCTAAGCATTGTCCCAGTGGTGGGACCCACTAAGCAAACAAAAGGCCCAAAAATGTATGTGGTTCCCTTTCATTTCCATTTTAGTAGCCACTTTGATTATAAGAAGAAAAAGAAAGTAAATCACCAACAAACTTGCATTACAATGATTATAAAGTAGATAAAAGAAAGTAAATTACTAACAAACTCCCCTTACGAATGGCTGCATGGATGAACCCAATAACAAGTGGTTGTTAAAAAATTATCAGCACCATTAGTTATCATGGATCCTACTTTTAGAGAGAGGGAGAGAGCATATTTTAAAAAATCAAAATCTCAACACGATTCGATCTCCAAACGAGTCGGGTTGACTCGAATTCTTTATTCAACTTAACTCTATATTTAATGATTAAATCTGGGAGAATGTTTTGGCTAATGATATTAGAGCTTTTGGAAGGCCTCAACGGTCGCCATTCTCAAACTTACTATTTCTTGTGTTGTGATCTATTTAAGTTTATCTGTCTATTATCTCTTAATGTAACTTACATGATAAGGACCATTCACAATAGACCCACAACTTGAAAAAACTAGATTAAAGTAAACAGACCCATGAATGATGCGAGAATAAAACACCAACCCTTGTCTAGCAGATTTGGTATAAATTGTAAGTGCTCAACTCAATGATGAAATCGCAACTGCAAATTAGGTGCAAGGTACACCTATACTACTTAAAAGAGTGTTTGGTTTCTTGTTTTTTATTTTTATTTTCCAGCTTCATAATTCTTCAATTTTTAGCTTACTGAAAATATTCTTTGATTTTAATAAAAATTCAAGTTTAGCTCACATTTTTGTTATTATTATTATTGTTGATGCCAAAATCTGGTCCGCCCTCCCTCCACGTCGCTCACCACGCACTATCCCTGTAACCTGTAATAGAAAAGCAGGCAAAGGTCACCCTGGCTAAGCCGGGGGACCCTCCAATGCCTAAGTCAGGACAAGGGAATACGGGTCAAGTGGAGAGTAGAGGAGAGCTCGATTTCGCGTACCTGTAGACATGGTGATGCGTATTATTTATGCCTGCCTGTGAGGCGGTCTGAGTCCGATAATTTTGACACTATCAGAGGGATTCTAAGATCATGGAGATATTGCCCGCAATCTACTGATCGCGCGGCATATCTGGTGGATCGTGCGTATCTGCGGGCGGAGTTACCGGTCAAGTCTCGATAAGGCAGTTTCCATATCGAGTGAGTGGGGTATGCGCCTCTTATTGTCGTTCTCGGCTCAGCCAGTCTGACTATAGCCTCGGCATCCGACCCGACCCGTCAAGTCTGAACTCATGTGGTCGGTTGAGAGCATATTACAGTCTGATCGGATATAACAGACCTCCCAGCTGAACTTTGCTCTCGGACTCGTATGGTGTTGATGTTGAGCCAAGCTTCAAGGGATCGTGCCTCAGGCGTAACGGCGCTAAGTCGGCTTGGAATAGTAGGCTCGGATCTTCCCATAACAGAATCCCCCTACTCTTCGAGCTTGCTTGCGGGCTCGGAGAGTACTTATACAGGAAGTCTCCCGCCCTTGTCGCAATGATGATGGGTCTTGAATTACGCGTGCTGGTTGCTTCGGTTAACGCGTGACGACGGTTACGATCCTGGATCTTCTCCCAGCCTATGAGAAGCTGCCACGCAGGCTTAAGGCGGCGTATTTATAATGGCTCCGACTGCTGAGGGGTCTTTTCGCGTATCGAGGCGCACTACCCGATGTCAGAGCCGTACCGACGGTTTGGTATGCATCCAATGCGGTGTCGCCACGTGCGCTCGGAGATCGGCCCAAGCCAATTCGGTTGATGCCATTAAAGCTTGCCATCAATGCGAGAATCCTTTGCTGCCTATATAGGGCGCTCCGGACGTTGGTTAGTCATTTTACTTCCTGATTTACGAGAGAACACCGGAGAGGCGATTTCCGACGAGAAGCGATTCCGGCCAAACTCGAGGTTTCCGGCAGAAAGGCGATTTCCGGCCATCATCCGGTGAGTCTCGCTCACCTCCATCCTTATTTCTACAATGTCTTCCGATCTGTAGATGGTTCGTGAATACGGCGATGACTCCGAGCCGGGGAGTACTGAGAGCGAGAGCGGGTCTTCCGAAGGCCGTTTCGAGACCACTCAACTGAACCCCCCACCTCAAAAGTAAAAAACATTGGCTTCTAAGACCAAGCAGCCCAGTAAAAAGAATGCCTCCCGAGCCTGCCGAGTCGAGACTCCTACCACCACCGAAATGCCTGCGAGCCTGCGAACCGTAGACTTTGTTCCTGGGGGTTCTGTCATGTCAGAATCCCAAATGGAGTGGATTCGCTTGGAGTTTCAGATCCTAGACTCCGTTCAGATAAGGGCTCCCGGATCCTTGGACGTTGCTGGCGCTCCAGCCAAGGGAGAAGTGGCTATCTTCCTCTGCGCGCTACATTGCAGGGTCCGACTCCCTCTACATCCCTTCATCAGGAAGGTGGCGGCTCACCTTTGATTGGCCCCCAGGAAGTTTACCCCGAACGCCTGGAGGGTGATGATCTCTGCCTACATCATCTGGAGACAAGTCGGTAACTCTGAGCTGACCTCAGAGGAGCTGCTGAGCCTATACTTGGTCAAGCATGATAGCAACGATCCTTAGTATTGTTTCACGACTCGAGGGAGCAAGGGGTCGGGCTTAGTAATGCACCTGCCATCCTCCAAAAAGGACTGAAAGAACAAGCGGTTCTGGGCGGCAGGTGACTGGGAGGCTCCAGTGGCTGAGCTTAGGGCTTCAACGGCTCGCATCTCGACCCACTTTACGAAACCAGGTCAGATTTCATCTGACGTCCGGGTTGTTGCCTTAGTTTTCACATGTTTTCGTAGAAGTGACATCTCTTTTATTTATTTTACAGCTTTTGCGAAGGGGTTACCGCTCCTAGACTCGGACTAGAAGAATCAGATCGTAAAAACCAGAGCGCGGTCAGAGTCGCTTCGCTCCTGGGCCGATCTGATAACTGTGGCCAACCTTCACTGGTCCGGACTCTGCAAATTCCAGCCTCTGCCCACATCTCTGAGTAAGATGTCCCGACCTCTTCAATGATCTTTCCTTCGTTTATTCAGTAGTTGATAATCTTCTCTTTTGCAGGCATGGCCGAAGCGTCCGGGGCACAGAAGAGGAAGGCCGCTCCGACCGCGGCAGAGTTACTCAGAGAAGCCCCCTGAGTGAAAATCACTAAGAAGAAGCTGACTCCCCCTCACATGGGGGAATCTTTCACCGCACCAACTCCAGCAGCCCTAGCACCGAGCCCCGTCGGCACTTCCTCCTCACGACCGACCCCGAGGCTCCTTAGCACCGCTGCTGTTTCCCCAGTAGTCCTGCGCCTGGTGGTACGTCTTCCACCCGGGCTCCTCCAGACGACTGTGGTTGGCACCCCGGTCGTGCCGAGTACTTTTGCTCCTCGATCCCCTGCCGCTACCGTTCCCCCTACAGCGGAGGTGCCTGCCGCGATCCCTGAGGCCCCCATCGTTATGCCCTCCTCCTCCAAACAGGAGGAGGCTAATAAAATAGCCGACAATGCGCTTCCCCCCCCCCCCCCCCCCGAGGTCGGGGGAGAGGTCCGCGCCGAGGGTTAAAACTCGGCTGACAGTAGGGTAGGGTAGGGGCCGAGGGGACTGAGGCTTCGGCCCAGGCGGGCACAAGCGGCGGGAGGTTTGACCCTGGTTATCACATGGCGTGCTTAGCTCCGTGGGCTAACAAGCACGATAAGGAGGAGGATATTGCCCAAAATCTTGAGCGGTCGGAGGGCAGCTTCTTGAACGACTTCGCCTCCGTGTGCTACATGGTATGTCTCTGAGAACCTTCTTTTTTTTATCGTTATACGTATTCCGTAGATACTAATCTTTATTTTCTGTTCAAGTCGTCCCGGTGCTGCTCTCTATTTGGCAAAGAGAGCAGGAGCACATGGAGAAGGAGGCAGAGTTGGAGGCCCTAAAGGCCGAGGCAGCGGCCTTAAAGGCTGAGCAGACTAGCCTGCGCCAACAGCTTACGGGCGAGAGGGCTAGGGTCTTGTTCACTCCCCAAGTGCAGGGTTGTGATGTAGTAATAACTCGATAAGACCGAGGTCGAATCCCAAGGGACTGAAACTTGTACGTAATCTAAAATTAAGTAGAACTAGAACTAAAATAAGATGAATTCTAAATCAAGTAGCAATTGTGAAATAATTGTAGGTTAATTAATCTAAAACTAAGGAGATATCAGAGAAGGGTAACTAGGGATTCAGAGGATCCACTTGTAGAGATCAGGGAGATCTTATGCCTGCTTCAAGAATTATGGAATTTACTGAACTGTCGTTGATCTAGTTTTCAAAGAGATGAAAGGTATATGAATTAGAATGGATTCCATCACCAAACCATGCCCAGGAGACTATGGCAAACAACAGAATTAAACTAATTACCAACCAATCACATGTATGAAGGTTAGGAAGAGTACCGACATCCAACCATACCTAGGAGACTATGGTGAACAACAGGGCTTCCTGATGTCATAAACATAAAAGAGAAAAAAAAATATTCAAAGTCATCGCAGACCTACTGTAATTTCAGTCACAACAGACCATTAAAAACTAAAAATATTTCCATGCTAATCAAACTAAAATCAACATCAATTCATATATTAAAAATTAAATTAAAAGCATATAATCTCCCATCTCACTACAAGCTTCACCTCTTAGCCCTAGCTAAGAGGTTTAGCCACACATGCACATGGTGAAGCTACAATCTCTCAAAAAGAAAGCATAAAGGAAGAAAGAAAGAAAAAGAATTAGAGAAAAATGAATAAGAATTGTTAAAGCCTTCCCTGTCTCTCTCTCTCTCTCTTCCACGTCCAAGCCCGATCCTTCTCTACCCTTGCTCACGTCCTCTTATAACAGATGATGGAAAGTCAGTCGTGTTTTGACGCAACCGACTTACTACGAAACCATTGCGTAATGAAAATATCAAGTCTGGTTTATGCAGACTATCTTCCTGTGTAACAGGGAGAACTTTAGTCGCAGATGAATTGCATAATCGGTGGGACCCATGATACGCAGACTCTGCATAGCTTATGATTCATTGTGTTGGGACGTGGGCCATCAGATGAGAGGTTGTTTTAACATCTCTGATTGCCAGATTGATCAGGAAATGGCCCTACAGCAGAGCTGAACGCAGTTTCATGCGTACAGATCCGGGAATATTTATATGGGATTCTTATTCAAATTCAGCGTGAAAACTCCTTAGTTTTGATCAACTCTTTCATTCCTCCAGGATGGACGGCTCGGATTTTCCCCCTTACAATGATGGACGGCCCTGATCATGTCGAAACTTCCGATTTTCTCGATTGTTCACGGAACAGAGCCTGCGCACGTTACTGCGTATGGCTGTCTGCGAAGACTTCCGTGGGGCCCACTTTGCTAATATTTGAGAAATCCATGCCGTCCACTGAATTACTCTCGGAATTTCGGTTGGGAATATATACTTTTGACCTTTTGTTGATGAGGACCATGAGATCTTTTTGCTCCACCGTTCATCCTGCGTTGGACTATTGAAAACGTGTGTACGTGTGTCTATGCAAATATGTCTCTCTGCCTAGGGTCGGTTATTCCTTCTGGGAACAATGGATGGTCCCGATCATCCGTTACAGTGATGATGATGATCTGGAAAGCATCTCAGTGGATGCTTGTCCGCTGATTGCGGCAAAGGAATTTCAAATTCCTTCCTTTGCAATAAGTGTCAGGTCAAACACAGTTTGACCCGACTTCCGGCTCAGTGTGTTGCATATGCACTTGTATATGTGCACTCGCGACTGCCAATGAGGCCCATGGTGATGTTTTCTAAGAGATCCTCTCCATTCATTTGTTCCTTCACCTTATATAATGGGTTGAAACCACACTTGAAGCATATCTAGGTTTTAGGTGGGCCCCAAATTGTTAATTCATGGACTGGTCTGACCGTTGGGCCACTTTCACAGGGATCAAATGGCCAAAATTCGATGTGTACGGTTACTTTATGGTCTTCAAGTCATGTACGTAGTTTCAAGCTAAACTGATGGTGGGAATCCCGTGATCTTACACTCTAGACGTCTTTCGGGCCACTTGAGCTTCAGTTTCTCAGTTTTCTTAAATTTCTGATATGTAATTCCGTCGATCTTGGTCCCCTGGAGCCTGTCCCTTGCTTTGGTGATCATCAGAGTGTTAAATCCAATCTTTTAGCATCATTTTCCAACTTAAGCTCCTAAATTCAACCTGCAGCATAAACACGATTAAATCAGCCTTTAAACAGTATCTTATACATAAATTCAAGAAATAACCAGGGTCTAATATGCAGTATTTGATCCTTAACAGGTCAGGCAACTGCAGGGAGTCGTCGTGGACTTGGAAGCCAGAGAGCTATATTTGCAGGACAAAGCAGATGACTTTAAGAAGAGTGGCGACGCAGCAACTGCTGAGCTGATCAGCGCCAGGGCCCACGCGGACTCCTTGGCCATGGAGACAGCTCGGCTTGATGAAGCCCTGAACCGAGCCAAGGCCGAGGCGACTGAAGAGCGGACACGAGCCGTGAATCAGGCCGTGGAAGCCCAGCGAGTAAAGGATGAAGCTTCTTTGGCCGCAGCGGTTACTGCTGCAGTCGAAAGCTTCAAGACTTTCAATGAGAGGGACGTTGAAGCCGCAACTTTCTATAACCGCGGCTTCGATGCTTGCCTCGAGGCAGTTTTGGATTTATACCCGGACCTCGACCTTGATTCACTTCTGCCCGACGACTCTGAAGAAGCTCCGGCCAAAGTCGTACGCTCGGACCAGGCTCCTGACGCCCAAGCTCCTCCATTATGAAGACTATCATTTTCTTTTTCTTTTTGAACTATCAATATACTTAACCATGTACTTTTGTCCCTCCAAGGGGATTCAATGAAAAATATTCTTTTCACATTGTCGATTTACTTGTGAGATGTTGAGTTGATTTCTTTATAGGTTTAGTCCACTGCCATTTAGTTCTTAAGGTCGGTTATCCGAGCCTCCTCGGCTCAAGCCTTAGTTGGGTCCAATCCCTTAGGATACTCTTCTTGTCGCCTTTGTTTTGTTGTATGCCGAGCTAAACACTTAACCGGAGGGTCGGATCATTATTAAACTTTTTTTCCTTAAAGGGATGCCTCGTCGATCTTACGTGAGGTTAGGTTCGAGGTTCCGATCCCTTAAAGGATCAAACCGTTTAACTCGTGCCTGCATGAATATGACAATTGGACGCATTTAAAAGTGAAATTGATCTTTTATTAAGAGCCTTAAAGGCTAGTCGCTCGGAGGTATATATTTTATTGTGAGCCTTAAATGCTAGTTCCTCACAAGTAGTAGATTTTCAGGTGCTCGGCGTTTCAAGGATGAGGGAGATGGCAGCCTTCGAGGTCTTCCAGGTGGTACGAGCCCAGTTTGACAGATCTGACCACATGATACGGACCTTCCCAATTGGGTCCGAGCGCTCATGCCCCTGGCTCGACCGTGTTCTGGAAAACCCGTCGGAGGACTAAGTCCCCTGGTCGGAAGCGTCTGACTTTGACTTTGAAATTGTAGTAGCGCGCTACCTGCTGGTGCCGAGCCGCTGTTCGGAGCTTGAAAACTTCTCTGAGCTCTTCGAGCAAATCCAAATTAGCTGATATCTGCTCGGGGTTCTGACTTTCTTCGAAACTCCTTACCTGTGTCGTAGGGAATCCGATCTCTACTGACACCATGACCTCCGAGCCATAAGATAACGAAAATGGAGTTTCGTCCGTCGAGGTATGGACTGTCGTCCTGTAAGCCCAGAGGACGAAGGGGAGCTCCTCAGCCCAATTTCCTTTTACTTTTTCCAACTTATTCTTGAAATGATGTTTGATGATCTTGTTGACCGCCTCTGCCTGTCCGTTCGATTGTGGATGCCGAGGCGATGAGTAAGTGTTCACAATGCCAAGCCCTTTACACATACTGCGAAACTTGTCATTGTCGAATTGACGGCTGTTATCAGAAACGATGGTTCTTGGAATCCCGAACCGGCAGATGATATTTTTCCACACAAAATCGATTACTTTCTACTCGGTGATCTTTGCGACTGACTCATCTTCGGCCCACTTGGTGAAGTAGTCGACCGCGACTGTAGCGAACTTGACCTGTCCCT
The DNA here is from genome assembly GCA_037074715.1 of Magnolia kwangsiensis. Taxonomy (NCBI): domain Eukaryota; kingdom Viridiplantae; phylum Streptophyta; class Magnoliopsida; order Magnoliales; family Magnoliaceae; genus Magnolia; species Magnolia kwangsiensis. Next base: position 1,602,090 of record CM073572.1, read on the forward strand.
TCCCAGTTGGCAAGGGACAGATGATGTCGATCCCCCATTAGGCGAATGACCATGGCCCACTCATGGGGGTCATTTCTTCTGCCAGTTGCCTTAGTACAGCAGCAAAACGCTGACACTTGTCACACTTCCAAACAAAATTCTTGGAGTCTTGTTTAAGGGTCGGCCAGAAATACCCTTGACGAAGTATCTTCATGGCCATGGCGCGACTACCAGAGTGGTTCCCGCAATTCCCTCGTGAATCTCTCGAATCACGCAGTCGGCTTCATCCGGTCGGAGACATCTCAGGTAAGGCTATGAATGCCCCTTCTTATACAGTACTCCGTCCAATATGGTATATCGGGCCGCTCTGATCCTTAGTCGCCTCGCCTTTAGCTTATCCGAGGGGATTTTTCGATCAATTTCCTCGCCTCCTCAAGGTAGGCTATCATTCTGACTTCCTTGGCTTCATACTCTGAAGAGATGTGGTTCACTACCAGCTGTGAGTCACAGCGGACTTGCAGAGTCTGAACGCCCAGGCTCGCTGCTAGCCTGAGTCCTGCCAATAGCACTTCATATTCAGCCTCATTGTTTGAAGCTTTGAATCTGAGCCTGATTGCGTACTGGATTGTCGCTGAAGCAGGTGCGACTAGGACAACACCGGCTCCTGCTCCTTTAATGTTGGAAGATCCGTCAACATAAAGGACTCACCCCGGATCCGAGGCTGCCTCTTGATCGCTCACCGGGACAGACGGTGTCATTTCAACTTCTTTTCTTACTTGCTCCTCATCCGGAGTTGTGAACTTGGTGATAAAGTCGGCTACAGCTTGCCCCTTGAGCGTTGTCCTGGGGCGGAATTGAATATCAAACTCTCCGAGTTCTACGGCCCACTTGGTTATCCGACCTGACACTTCGGGTCTCTGGAGGACCTGCCTTAGAGGAGAGTCTGTTAGCACAACTATAGAGTGGGCTTGGAAATATGGCCACAGTCTTCTGGCTGAGACGACGAGGCAGAGCGCTAGTTTTTTCAAGGACTGGTACCTTATTTCAGGTTGTACCATGGCTTTGCTCATATAGTACATGGGTACTGCTTGCATTTGACTTCCCTGATCAGAGCTGACCTGACAGCTGAAGCTGAGACAACGAGGTAGAGGAGTAGAGGCTCCCCTTTTTCTGGTTTGGACAATAGAGGCAGTGAACCCAAGTACTGCTTTAGTTGCTAGAAAGCATGCTCACACTCCGACATCCACTCCGCCATCTTATGGCCCTTAAGCTGTTGGAAGAAGGGGAAACATTTATCTGTAGCCATAGATATGAAGCGTCCGAGGGCGGCAACTCTTCCTGTGAGGCACTGTATCTCCTTAAGGGTTCGAGGCAAGTTCATGTTGAGGAGGGCCTTGATCTTGTCTCGATTGGCCTCAATACCCCTCTGGCTGACTTGAAAGCCGAGAAAATTTCCTGATTCAACTCCGAACGCACACTTGGCGGGGTTCAATTTCATCTGATATTCTCGAAGGACGCTGAATGTTTCTCCGAGGTCGGCAAGGTGGTTGGAGGCTTAGGTACTCTTTACTAACATATCATCTACATATACCTCCATGGTGCGCTCAATCTGGCTGGCAAACATCTGATTCACTAGTCTCTGATACGTCGCCCCAGTGTTTTTCAGGCCAAATGGCATGACCCGGTAACAGTAGAGCCCCCTGTTCGTGACAAAGGTAGTTTTCTGCCTATCTGGGGGATGCATAGCGATCTGGTTATATCCGGAGTAGGAATCCAAAAATGAGAGTATCTCATGTCCAGCCGTGCTGTCCACGAGTTGATCGATCCGAGGTAACGGGAAGCTGTCTTTGGGACACGCCTTATTCAGATCGGAATAGTCTACGTAGACCCGCCACTTTCCATTGGACTTTCTGACGAACACAACTTTTACAATCCAATCAGGGTAGTATACTTCTTCTATGAAGCCCGCATCGAGCAGGACTGAGACCTCCTCGGCAATGGCTTCATATCGTTCGACATCGAACGGCCTTCTTTTTTACTTTACGGGCCTGTAGTCTGAGTCCATATTCAGCCTGTGGACCAGCACATCGGGTGAGATCCCCGGCATATCCGCGTGTGACCACGCGAAGACGTCTCGGTGTTGCTTCAAGAAGACCAGTAACTCGTTCCTCCGCTCGGGATTCAGTGATGATTCGAGCTAAACAGTTTTGCTCGGATCTGATTCATTAAGCGGCACTCTTATCAGGTCTTTGACAGAGGATCTTTCTTCCGTTGGTCCCCGAGGGTCCAAGGCGTCCACGACGAGCGTTTGTTTGGCAGCTCCTTTTCTCACGGCTATTGCATAGCACCTCCGGGCCTCGCTTTGATCGCCTCAGAGATAACCGATCCCACCTTCAGCTGGAAACTTCATCATCAGATGATAAGTTGAGACGACCGCTCTCATTGCGTTGAGGGATGGTCGGCCCAGGATCACGTTGTGGACCGATGAAACATTGATAACTAAGAAGTCCACCAAAAGTGTGACTTGATGTTGCCCTTATCCTGCTGTTACTGGGAGGGAGATGACCCCTTTGGAGATGACTCTTTCTCCGGTAAAGCCGTGCAAGGGAGTCTTCACGGGCCGGAGCTTGGACCGTGAAATTTCCATCTTCTCGAACGCCTCGGAATACATGACATCGGTAGAACTTCCAGTGTTGATTAAGATGCGATATACTTTGTGGTTGGCTATGGTCATGTTAACCACTAGCGCGTCATCGTGCGGATACTGGATCCCGCGCGCATCATCTTCCGTGAAGGTTAGGCTGCACAGAGTGACCCGGAGCTCCTTGCTGGGACGCTCTACCAGGTGAACCTGGTGTTCCGTCTCGGACCTTCAAGAGTGGGCTTTTCGAGCCCTGTTTGAATCCCTTCCCTCAGCTGACCCCCCGAAAATAGTATGAATTTCAGCGGGTTCCTTTGGAGGGTTGTTTGGATGCTCTCGCGGCCGTTCCTCTCTCCGAGCGGACTTCTCCCTTTTGGTGTAGTGACGTAGATGTCCCTTGCGGATGAGGGACTTGATCTCGTCTTTCAGATCCACGCAATCGTCCGTGTTGTGACCGTGGTCCCGGTAGAAACGGCAGAATTTTTGCTTGTCTCGGTGCTCTGGATCAGCCCTCATGCAGACCGGCCAATTAAGCAGTCTGTCTCCTCAGATATCCAGAAGGATCTGCTCGGCAGACGTGTTGAGTGGGGTATAGGAACGAAATTTTCCTTCCGGCCTGCGGCTCGATCGACGATCCCGAGAAGCGGGGTCATCCGTCCCCTTGCCAGTCGGCTGGGAGTTTTCGTTCCGAGATCTCTTCCCTTTGTTCGTCGAGTCGGACACCTGTGTGCCCTTTCGAGCGTTAGTGAACTCCTCGGCGTTAGTATACTTCTGAGCTTTCGCCATGAAGTCCGCTAGCGTCTTTGGCGGATTTTTTTCGATAGAGAAGGCAAACTTTTCTTCTTTCAGTCCGCTCAGAATGGCAGCGAGGACCATCTTATCATCATAGTCCTCGACATGTAACGCTTCCTCGTTAAAGCGGTCGATGTAATCCTTTAACGATTCTTTAGGTGCCTGCTTGATAGTGAGCAGGTGGGTGTTAGGCTTCCGGCTTCTCTTACCGCTTATAAACTGTGTAAGGAATAGCCGACTCAGTTCCGAGAAAGAGCCTATGGAACTGGGTTTGAGATGGCGGTACCAAATCTGAGTGGATCCTGTGAGGGTAATAGAGAACCCCCTACACATCATTGCATCTGTCGCGGTCTGGATTTGCATTCACGGTCGGTAGGACTCCAAGTGTTCGGATGGGTCTCCCGATCCCGAATATTAGATGACGGGAGGCATCCGAAACCTCTGCGGCATCACCTCGGCCATGATGGCTGGAGTGAAGGGAGGCTCGGTCTCTTCCATCATCGCCTGGATCGTGGCTGGAACCGTCGATTGCTCCTACTTTTTCTCCAATGTCAGGAACTTGTCCTTCAACTCCGCAAATCGTGCTTCCTATAAGTCCTTATTTTCTGCGACGACCTCTGAGGTATGCTCGACCTCCGATGTTATTCTTTCTCTCCTCCGCTCTAACCAATGTCGGAGGTCCGTGGGTGGCAGGGCGGATGTGGCTGAGTGAATGGTTGTTAGAGCCCGAGTGGCGGCATTTCGAGCGGATGCCTCAGCGTGTACCGCAGGAGGATTTTGACTCGAACGCTGCACCCCCGAGTGTTGTGGGGCTTCAGGTCTTGTACTCCTTGGTACAGAGCGAGTTTCTACAAACAACCCCACCGGCTCGAGAACAGGTTCTTGAGCCGGGCGTAGCTCTGGCTCTCTCGGTTGTTTCATTCGGTTTATCTCGTCGCGCAGGGCCTGCATCTCGTTCTGCATGGCACGGTACTTGCTCGACCGATTGTAAGAATCGCTGGAAAGGCCCCGGTGCGGACTCGGTTTGAAGCGGTGACGATGACCGAGTCTGCTCATCGGGTTGCGGTTGTACCACTGTAGCTTTCTTCTTCCTCACAATTGCTTTGAAAAATGAGAACCTGACTTCTAGTTTCAGGTTCCCACAGACGGCGCCAAAAATGTTGATGCCAAAATCTGGTCGGCCCTCCCTCCACATCGCCCACCACGCACTATCCCTATAACCTGTAACAGAAAAGCAGGCAAAGGTAACCCTGGCTAAGCCGGGGGACCCTCCGATGCCTAAGTCAGGACAAGGGAATCCGGGTCAAGTGGAGAGTAGAGGAGAACTCGATTTCGCGTACCTGTAGACATAGTGATGCGTATTATTTATGCCTGCCTGTGAGGCCGTCTGAGTCCGATAATCTCGACACGATCAGAGGGATTCTAGGATCATGGAGATATTGCCCGCAATCTACTGATCGCGCAGCGTATCTGGTGGATCATGAGTATCTGCGGGCGGAGTTACCGACCACGTCTCGATAAGGCAGTTTCCATATCGAGCGAGTGGGGTATGCGCCTTTTATCATCGTTCTCGGCTCAGCCAGTCCGACTATAGCCTCGGCATCTGACCCGACCCGTCAAGTCTGAACTCATGTGGTCGGTTGAGAGCATATTACAGTCCGATCGGATATAACAGACCTCCCAGCTGAACTTTGCTCTCGGACTCGTATGGTGTTGATACTGAGCCAAGCTTCAAGGGATCGTGCCTCAGGCGTAACGACGCTAAGTTGGCTCGGAATAGTAGGCTCGGATCTTCCCATAACAATTATTATTATTAAAATTTATATTTTAGGATTTCTACTCAGCATCTTTTCCTTTAAAATAAATAAATAATAATAATAATAACTTGCCCTAGCTTTTTAAAGGAGAATGAGAAACTTAGAGAATTCAAATGGTCCATTTTTTCCCAAGATATAAACAAAGGTTAGTTTTTCCCCATAAAAGAGTAACCAACTCTAATATTTTTAAGGAAATATAAAAATTATAGAATTGATTCCCCAGCTATCAAATAAGTCCTATGTTGCTATATTATAAATCTGGTTCGCAGCAATTTCTCAGGAGATTTTAACAACCGCACAATATTTTTGGGAAACTATCACTTGTTGCTGAAAGTAAAATATGAAACTATTATTTATTATCATTTATAAATATTTTTAGAAATTTAAAAATATAGCCATAAACTTATTTATCCATCACACAAACTTTGCTTTAAATTTGCAAAATTATCTGAAAAAGAAATTAAATGGCACAGATTAAAAAAAATCGTGATATTATCACAATAAAATCATTTAGTCAAAAGCTATGTTTTAAAAATCTCAATGATATTTGTAACTATGCTCATGCCCTAGCTCTTGCCTGATTATGCATAAGGCATGAAGGTCTGACATGGTCCATGAATGGAAATCAAGGCAATACACTCATTGCATGGGCCCAACAATACACCGAGGGGCTATATATCTGGATGCACGCATAGTGGTGTACTGCACACGACACGCTATCCTGTGTTGATAGCATCTCTAGCATATACTGCGTTTGTCACTATCACACACTACATACAAAAAATTAAAAAATTAAAAAAATAAAAGAGAAAGAAGAAGAAGATAATGAGAAGATAAGGAGAACTAGGGGAACATGTACATCCAAATGACTATTTAAGTTTTGATATATACAAAAATTCTTATATATGATATATTTAAGAGTATACTATTCAGTGCACATGCATCATATGCTTTAAATATTCTATATGTATTATATTATTATCCGAGTTTAAGAACTCACTTATAGTAGCATCAATTTTCAAGTAACTCACATGTGCCACATACAGTGTTCAAAGTAGAGTATCACTACATCTATCAATGATCCGGGATTCAAAAACAAACATCGGTATGGTAGATGCTCAAAAATATATTATTATGTGAGGAAAACATTGTAGAAATGTTGAGAAAAATGGTGTAATGGCTTGATTTTTTGTTTATTTTATGGGCTATTCAGAGGGAGAGGAATACTCCGTGTTTCCAAAATAACAGTTGGTAAGTTTTGGAGATGGTTGGCGGTGCTAGGCTGGACCTTGTTGGATGGAACGCTTGTTTAAAGACTTGTAATGATTGTAATTTTTCTTCTTTCATGGAGATGTAGGTGTTACTTTGGCCTTTGATTTTCACTAATTAATTTTTTGCTTAGTAAAATTTTTGTTATCTTCAATACAACAGTGGAAAGAAGTAATTTTTAAATTAAACTTTAAAGGGTACATGTTTCTGCATTTAGGAATTAAAATATTGTAAAAAACAACTATGGATGATAAATTTTCATCTTACAGAGACCTAACTATATGTTGTCGAGAAATCATGATAAAATATATATAATTGGTAGCCAATCAATAGATCGGCCAACACTCATTAATATATAAAATTTTCACATAATTAACAATAAAAAAACACATTTTTCAATATTAAAAAATAAAACTTGACTAATTTCTTTCATTTTCATTTAAATGTTAATTTTTTCACCATAAACTCATGTCAATGCATGAGAATCAAACACATATTTGAATTTTATTGTAACATATGTTAATGGTTTTTTTTTTTTTTTAAATGAAGTTTTTATAATTTTTTGTCACATTTGAGTTTAGACCATCTATGTTTCAAGTTGATATTTTTTATGAATTCAAGGTTTAGCTTACTAAAAATAAGAGTGATTGAAATTACTTAAGAATTAAAATTCTAATCTTTCATAATTTAGTTTTTTTTAATTTGTTGTTACTTTTTTATTTTTTTTTGTATTGCAATTATTATCACTAGCAATGAGATTATTATCGATGGCATTACTGATACTAGGAAATTTATATTAGAGATTCTATCAATATATCATTAATATTGATAATATCATTATTAAAAAATTTTGAAATTTTTTAAACTGGTAAGAGTTTTGACATCACAGATTGGCAATCCTAATGTTGAGAGAGTCAAGTGCAAGTAAATCTAAATTCAAACTAAAAAGATGAAATCAAACGAAAACAAAACATATAAAAAACATACAAGTTTTATGTAAAAAAAACCCTAACAGGAAAAAATCACGGCATAAAATGATAAACAATCCATTATTAAATCAATATTATAAGAGATGGATGAACTTACCGATCCGAATAACTCCAAAAAAAATCCCTATGAAATTCCTATATATGTTCTTGAACCCTTAGGAATGTCTTGGAGAATCCTAACCTTACTCTAATCCTAATCACACCCCGTTATATATAATACCACAATTGAAATAAAAAACAAATTACATACTTGCAAAGTTTTGAACGCACCTTCAATGGCATCAACAGCCGTCGAGGACTAGTTGATGACATGAAAGCCACATTCAATGCCATCTAGCATCTCAAAAAATGTCCAATAATCAACTAAAGTTTTTTCAAATTTTCTCAATGACATCAAATATCTATCGATGGCATAGACATCTATTTGATAAAATCGAGTGATCTGTCAATGACGCTGATAGACTCTAGTACAAATACATTTAAGACATTGACAACACCCAATGAAATTGGCGTTATCATCAATAATATTATTGAGCACCGCTCACTTCACAATATTAATGATATCTGCAATAATATTATTGATAGTATTACCTATATTCAGAAGGCTGGCTGGCTAATGATGCCATCAATGTACACACCCATCAGTAACCATTTGAGGCTCTCCAGTATGTTCCGCCCCTCAATTTTTTAGGTGGTTGACAAATTGAGTAATCCTGCATTGTGTGATGGCACGTACATTGCACTAATTTGCACGCATCCAAACAACCCCTAAATCATACAATTGGCAGTTTATTAATGAGTCTGATTTTCAACACAGAGGTCATGGATCCAAGTACCCATTGCGGCGTGTGTAGGTGTATTAGTGTGTGTGTGTTTTTTTTTTTTTTTTTTAAGTGATCCTAACGTTAGATAGTATATTCTAAACAGAGCCACACTAGCATACTAAAAAGGGAAGCTAATTATATATGAGGAACTCAATAGGCTTAAGAAAACCATGTGAATTGAAGGGGTATATATGGTTGAAAACTTTTCAGGAGCCATGGAGGCCGATAGTTATTTTTTTCCTTCATTGCCCTTACCGTGTTGGGGGGCTACTTTGATGATTTCGTTTATCAGTTCTTTAAGCTAAGACGTGTTTTTTTTTTTTTTTCACATGCACACACACTCACGTTGGGTACTTGAAGCCTCAGCCATGTGTTGAGACTCCTGGGAGTCCACCACTGGAGTAAGAGTAAGGACCCTTGAGTGAAGACGTTATCCCAAAAGTTAAGTAGATCCAAATCCCCAGTCGGCCACACCACTGGAAAATGCAGTGAATGATCATTAAAAACTTATTTCATACTACAAAAGTTTTGGATTAAGCTAACCTTTTTTTTTTTCGCATTATCCAGTTCTGTTTGACCTTTTCAAGTCGAAGGATGGCTCTGCTTAGACCGGCTCTGGGAAGTTTTTAATGGTGAGCATTTAATCATCACTTTTTTCTTGTGGCGTGGTCCACCTGAGATTTGGATAGGCTTAATTTTTAGGAAATTGTCCTGAAATGAGCTGTAAAAAAGGATGGGCTGAATGGATATACAACAAATAATCTGGTGGGCCATTGGTACGGGTAACACCCATTAAACGGTTGCCCCAGCAGCAACTAATCGGTGCCCATGTTTTTGTGATCTCATAAGTATGTTGGATGACATATAAGATTCCGGATGCAAAAATAAACCATATAGTGGAAGAAAAACCAATTTGCACCGGGCGTAGTGCCCTTTCCTGTCAAATGTCTAATGGCATATTTGATTTTCCATGTAAGAGGTAATTAGGTGGTAAATGGGTAATAATTACTTACCATTCAATTACCACATCATTTTTTACACTGGCATTGACAGTTTAACTTTTTGGTGTAAAAACCGTGGATGATTACCAAATAAATATAGGGATAGACGTGATGTATCAACAACATCCATCTTATATGTTAGTCTTATTTAGGTCATGAGTCCAAAAATAAAACTAATCTAAAGCTCCAGTGGATCACATCATAGGAAACAGTGAAAATTGAATACTTACTGTATAAAAATTTATGTAGCTCTCAGATGTTTTGGATAGATCTGATATGTGTTTATCCCTTATCAATGTTTATATGACTTCATTAATCGATTAGACGAAAAATAAAAATTAATGTGAGCCCAATAAATAAAATAACTTTTCGTGGCGGACATTTAAGGCTATTTTTTCCCATGGTATGAGCCACTTGAGCTTTGCATCTATCTCAACTTTGAACTTAGGCCCTAAAATTCTCTAATAAAATAGATGGACAATATGGATACTTCATGCACATCACAGTGGGGTATACAAATTTAAGTCAATGTTTTTGGACCAATTTTCAAGACCAAATTACATTTAAAATAAAAAACAGGATGAAAAGGTAATAACAACATTTATCAAAGGTATTTTCTTGGTATACAAAAATCAAACAATCTGATTTTTTTGGAAAGAGGTAATTACTTGGTAAATAAGTAATTAATAATTACTTACCAAGTAATCACTGCATCATTTCTTGCGATCACATTAATGGCTTAACTTTTTAACATTAAAATCAATGATGGCTACAAAATAAATATAAGGCCTATTGTGATGTATGTGATATATAAGCACCGTTCATCTTATATGTCAGTTTCATTTAAGCCATGAACTCAAAAATAAAGTAGATCCCCAGTAGACCACACCATAGAAAATAGTGAAAATTCGATGTTTGATGTATAAAAGTTTATGTGGCCCACACCATAGAAAATAGTGAAAATTCGATGTTTGATGTATAAAAATTTATGTGGCCCTCATATGTTTAGGATGAAGTTGATAGGTGTGTTTATCTTTTATCAATGTTTTTATGACTCCATGAATAGATTAGATGGCAAATAAGTATTAATGTGGGCTCAATAAACGAAATAAGTTTTAATGACAAACGTTTGAGGCCATTATTTCCTATGGTATGAGCCACTTGAGTGTTACATTTGTCTCAATTTCAGACTTAACACTCTAAAATCTCCTGGTAAAACAGATGGGTCGTGTGAATATGTCATGCAAATCACAGTAGGGCCCACAAATGTAAGCCAGAATTTTTTTATACCAATTTTCGAAACGGGGTGAAAAGGTAATAATAAACTTTTTCAAGGCTATTTCTGTGTACGTCAAACACGCCTTTAAAGTCCTTAGGATATACTGTAAGTACTTCTGATAAGTTGGAAAACGTGAGCCAGTGGGCAATTTCTTCTGCCTTTCACCGGATGATACAGGAGTTTTTCGTACTTTCACTCGGCACAAATAAATATCCCCATGGCCCGTAATAAGGTTTCAACGGTGGACATCATTATTTCCAGTGTTACCTATGGTGTGGTCCACTTGATCTTTGGACATGGTTCAATTTTAGTATGATGCCCTACAATGATGCGTACAAACGGATGCGTGAATAAGACATATACATCCATGGTGGGCCTACGGAGTTTATTTTTTCGAAAACAAATGGATGTATCGTAGAGCTTAAGATACGGACGCTGTATCGGATCATTTCTGTTTTACCATAGTCAACGTATGAAAAGTGAGAAGTTGCCAAATAACTTTCCAACTCTGGTAAAAAGTACGAAACGATATTATGATATCAGCACTTGTTTCCCATCTCTTGTCCGTTCCTCGACTTTGATTAGATTTCTCTTCGCCGGCAGACCAAATCCTCATTCCTGAGGTTGAGATTTCTAGCATCCGTTTCGATCTCAAACTCAACTTACAAGAAGAATCCGACCACAGATTCGATTTCAGCTCCCAGGAAGGTGTATAGAGATGTCTATTTCATCAGAATCAGACCATTAATAGGTGCAGCCAAACACTTCCCTCTCGCCTTTCTCCTTGGTAGGTTTGATACGTTTCCCGTTTTTGATTTGTGGGTTTTCATCAGTGATCGATTTTGTTATCTGGGTACTTCTCTAATCGACCGAGCTTCGCTTGTTGGTTTTGTTATTCTGGTACAAAATTTGGATTTTCTCCCTGGCAAAAGGTCTCAATTTCATTGAAGTCAAGCTGCACTCAGAGACATCTTTCTGTTCTTCTTGTTGGCGGTTTTGATCTGTTTGCAGTTTTCGGTTGTTGGGTTTTCAGTCTGATATCGATTTTGTCATCTGGGTTTGTTTCTCCCAAATGATCGAATTCTGAATATTGGTTTCGTAATTTGAGCATCGATTTCATTAAAATCAGAGATTCAGGTGCAGTTGAAGACCTCATCCCGTCGCTTTACATGGTGGGTTTGATATGTGCTTGGATTTCAATTGGTAGACCTACATCCGATATCGATTTGATTTTCTGTGTTTTTTTTTAAAAAAAAAAAAAAAAATTTATTTTACATTCTTCCCCCGGTTTAGTTGTTTGAAGTGAAATTTGATTTAAGCTCGGAAAAACTGACATAGATAGCGTTATAGGTTTCATCGAAATCAGACTTCGGGTGCTTTCTAACACCTCTTTGAGTTCTCTTTGACGGTTGGTTTCATCTGTTCTTGGTTTTTCGCTGGTTGGTCTTCACCAGATTTATTTATTTATTATTATTTTATTTTTTTCTGGGTTCTCTTCAGATGGTTGATTACCGTGGTTTGATATTTCATCTCGGAAGTACTTCAACAATCACACAAACATGACCCATCCTTTTACTTCAACCGATGAATTGACTCATCTGAAACAACCCAATCAAGTTCATAAGAATAGAAAACTGCCCCCTTCTTCGAGTCCCTTAAAGATTCCGCTTTGTGCGCAGTCCCAATCAGCGGCTGTTGATATTGTAATCTTGGTCGTGGTTCTTGGTGCTTGTGGGGTTTTGGTCTTTCCTTATGTTAAGCTGTTCTACCATGGAATCGTCGAAGTTGGTGGTGTTACACTTTCTGTGGTGAAAGAGGAGGTGGGCCAGGCTCCCATTGTTTATATGGTTCTAGGACTTAGTTTTCTATTCGCTTTCATATTTGTTTGGGGGATTTTTCTCTGCATGGATAGGAAGTGCGACAGACCAAATTGCCGTGGACTTCGTAACGCATCAGAATTTGATATCCAGCTTGAGACCGAGGAGTGTGTGAAGAATTCGAGTTCTCTGGTGGCAAAAGTTGATGTTGTGAAAGGACTATTTGAATTGGCTAAAGCTTATCACAAAGAATTGGAAGCTGAGATTAGGAATATGGCGCCTCCTAATGGGAGGGCTATTCTCATTTTTCGGGGCAGGTGTGGATGTTCTGTTGGTAGAATGGAAGTTTGGGGACCAAAAAAGCTTCGCAAAATGAAGAAGTAGAGTGAGAATGATAGATATCAAGGGATCAATATCAGTTATTGATACTTTCTCATCATTTCCAATTTAATTCGACTTGGGATAGTAATACTTGATAGGAACTGTACTATTTAAAATTTTAAGTAATAGGATGACAATATCCATGTAACTATTGTCAATAAAATGAATATAACATCCTATCAGTCTTTATATTCTTATATGGAGTGATTTTCTCTATTGTGAAATTCCATGTTCATGTGGTGTTTGGATGGACAAGTCAATTGAATTACGAACGTTTGGTTTCTCATCATTTCCAATTTAATTCGATTTGGGATAGTAATACTTGTTAGGAACTGTACTATTTAAAATTTTAAGTAATAGGATGACAATATCCATGTAACTATTGTCAATAAAATGAATATAACATCCTATCAGTCTTTATATTCTTATATGGAGTGATTTTCTCTATTGTGAAATTCCATGTTCATGTGGTGTTTGGATGGACAAGTCAATTGAATTACGAACATTTGGTTTCTCATCATTTCCAATTTAATTCGATTTGGGATAGTAATACTTGATAGGAACTGTACTATTTAAAATTTTAAGTAATAGGATGACAATATCCATGTAACTATTGTCAATAAAATGAATATAACATCCTATCAGTCTTTATATTCTTATATGGAGTGATTTTCTCTATTGTGAAATTCCATGTTCATGTGGTGTTTGGATGGACAAGTCAATTGAATTACGAACATTTGGTTTCGTCAAGACCAAATGATGAATTTTTTGTACAATTCATACTAAGGAGGCAGCACTCGATCCTTACGACTGCAACTTGAAAGCAATGTAACTGCAAACCCTCAATACAACTGCTAAGGAAGCAAATTACTATTTGATTATTTCTGCTTTTCGAGATTAACAATTGCAATTCAATTTGATAGTGCATCGAAGTGCACGCATAAACTTTGAAATAATTGGAAACGCATGACCTTTCATTATTTTGAGTGGTCCTTACATTCTAATCCTATCGTGATTGGAGTTTCTTCTCGTAATAGTAATTCCACTTTGCTTTCGTGTGGAATTATTTCCTTTTGTGGAAGGGGGGTCGAGACCGAAATTTAATGAGGATGATCTTTAGGTTCTGATTTTCAGGTATAGTTGGGAAGTTTGTATAGGCACCTATTGTCAACATGTTCAATGCTTTTTTAAGCTTTTGGGACTACTGCCCGGTACCTCCTAACTCTAATTTGCGTCTTGTAAAATGATGAATGCAGAGGTAGATGTGGGAAACGGAAGTGAGATTGTTCATTCCTAAACATTTTTTTTTTCTAGTAGTTATGCATATGTGTAAAATGAAAGCAGGTAACGAGAAGCAGGAGGCATAGGTACTGGCAACGGGAAATAGATTCCGATAACAGTGCTTGACACTTTTTGGAAAAGTACTGCATGATAGGCATTTCAAGACTGGTCACGCGAGTGCTGTTTACGTCCTAATGGTTATGGTTGACAGATTTCAGTTGCCGGTTCAAAAATTCTTATTTGCTGGTAAACTCCATGCATTCAGATTTCACTTGTTGATTCAAAAATTCTTAGTTGCTGGTAAACTCCATGCAGTTGCATGTCTGAGAACTTCATATCCAAATTTTCTGCTATTGCCAAGGATTTAAAGAAGGCAGTTTATCACCAATGGAAGAAGGCATAGGAAGTTTGTGTATTCTATATTTCGGTAATTTCAGCATTTATTAGAGACAAAGTACTGTTAGTGTTGAAATCTTCATCAACGATGACGATGGCATTTCAGTTTTCAGGATCTCTTTTCATGCATTGGGTGTTATCAAATCACTTCAATATGTGGGGTTCTTTATGTCTGAAAGGAAATACCAACAATCCTCTTCCTTAGTTTTTTTTTTTTTCTTTTACACACGCACACTCACCCACACACCACAGTGGGTACTCGAACCCATGACCCTTGTGTTGAAACTCTTGTGAGCCTCCATTGAGCCATGAGTAGGAAACATTCTCTTCTTTAGGTTGCTTTAGTTATCTTCATGTGAATCTCTCTATCTGAAAAGTTCCATCAAGCATACTTATTCTTGAGAAAATGTTGGTTTGGATGCACCCGACAGGCGTGTTAGGGACAAACACTACTTATAAGTCATCTCAATTTTGTTGTGGTTTTATACTACTATAGTTTGAATGCACTCCTAATTGGAGTATATTAGAAAAATCAAAGTACACAACGGAGGGAATTGAGAAATATTGAGTTGAAAATATCAAATTTCTGGGTTCAAATCTTAATTCGAATAGTTAATATCTCAAGACAGATTTGCTACCCTTCTCTAGATATTCCAACAAACGCAAAGAAGGGAGATAGCAAATTGTCTTTTGGATATAATGAACTCACAAATTCGTAAGTCAATACAAAGATTTGCACCTCTAAGTGTTGAACATATCTCCACTTTAGTCACTAATATGCCTAGCAAAACGTTCTGTAAAAAAGCAATTGCAAGAGGGCGGATTTGAGAGTACTGGACTAAGGATAGTTTGATCTAGGAATGGATTGTAATTTCTTTGGATTTGATGTCCAAGATATATAGAAATTGAAGGGTATGATGTCCTTCCTGGAGAGACTCTTGTGCCTCTTTAGGACATCCATACCCATTCACTGCAATAGTCAATCTTCCATGAATGGGCATAACCCTTTGTCTTGTGGCAGTTATTTCTGTCACTTTTGGACAGATGTTGTTACTTAACAGTATAAAACCATTGCCATATGTAACTCAGATCATAGTCATCACAACTGTCGTCATAAGTATGACACATGGCACCATTGCCATGTGTATGGTAATGTCTCAATCACTCTCTTAATCAACACTATGGTTAAAAACCTTAGGCCTCATTGGGTCAAACCTCTTACTTGACCCTGTTTCACTCTTAATTGCACCATGGGTTAGATGGGTTCGAGCCAAGTGCAAAAAATATTAGGCTCATTAGACTCCTTGTAACGATGCGCATGTGTGAAGTGCACCTAATAAAGCGCCAAAAAGCGCCCAATCCGCCTTACAACCGATGCTACGCGCATGTATGTTAATGATACTTCACACTGTCCTTGTGGAGATTTGAATCCTAGTTCTTGTAGCAAAAACCCATCCTCTTACCAATAAATTTGAGTAATTTTGAAAAAGTTTCCATATATAATATATATTTAGTATTTACTTTCTAAAAAAAGCTCTCTTTTTTTCCAAAATTTATTTTTATTGTAAAAACATAACAATCCCCCCACAATTTCAAACATCAAACTAACTGCAAGAACGCATGATATATTAGTATTAATAGGTGCATAACTAAAGTAATTTTATAGATTTATTTATAGATTTGACCTTTACTTCAGTGCATATGTATCAAAGTTATGTTAGATACTTAAATGACACATCAATCTTGAACCAAGGACCTTATATGACTCACCTAACACATAGCACACACCTATTAATATATAACTAGGAGATTTAAAAGTTAACTTACCAGATATGGACCCATTTTTTGTTATATCATGTACTTATAACATGTTGTATGGAGATTTAAAAGTTGACTCACCTAACACATACCCATTTTCTAATATTCATGCACACAAATCTATTTGCCAAGGTCAATGGGCAACAACACTTCTGGTCCATGCATGTGCTAAATATGTAAATGGAGAATGAACAAAATAGCTCTGTTAAATGGGAATTTGTGTATGTCATTTTGCTATTGTAATACTCCAATGATGATTACTGTTTAAAAATAAAATAAAATAAAATAAAACAAAAAAAAAAAAAACCCTCCAATGATGGCTCTTTTGGTTGTTTCAGTTATAAAATTGTATTTGAGGAGAGGCAAAATTAGGGCCCTTGTTCAGTTCAAAGAATTGTTGATATGGTATCAGATGGAAGTTGATTCACCAGCTCTTTTATCCTCCTCTTAACATTCTATTTATATGGCCTTCATAACAGTGATCTCTCTAGAACATGTGGGTCCTGTTGTAAATGCTTAGCTACCTCTAACATCCCGTTGCAGATGGCGTGAATGCTAATCAATTTCCTTATAATTGTTGCATATTGAAATTTACTTAATCTTTACATCTGGTTGCACCTAATATGTTGAGTTTTTAAGTGTCTTGCAGTATCATATTCCTACTTGCTAGTATTCTATTTAATAACTTCATCTGCCATCTGAGACCCTCTTAAGCATGTAGTAGACTTTCTTCTCAACCTAATAGGCCACCCTCTATTATGGAGTTAGAGAACACTCCTCAAGAATGCTTCTGTGAGGAGTTGAAAGTTGGCTATTATGGTCTTTGGCATTCTGGTTTTGCCATTTCTTTTTTATAAAGCAATGAAGATGACACAGAAGTAGTCACCAAACTGGGATCAGAATTTAAGTTCCAAATTCGAGTGGTTTTGAGATTGCTCATCCAGTGGGCCCTCCTACCATGGATGGTTCATAGCTTGAAGAAT
This sequence comes from Magnolia kwangsiensis, assembly GCA_037074715.1. Taxonomy (NCBI): domain Eukaryota; kingdom Viridiplantae; phylum Streptophyta; class Magnoliopsida; order Magnoliales; family Magnoliaceae; genus Magnolia; species Magnolia kwangsiensis. Next base: position 1,619,357 of record CM073572.1, read on the forward strand.
CCACTGGTTAGATAATTCTAACCATCTTTTAGTGTGAATTATTAAGGCTAGTTCTTGGATGATTCGGAATGTCTAATCAATGAGACTTTTGGGATATGGACATTTGTAGTAGGCCCACCTGATGAATAATTTAGATATCAGTCATATGTGCCACACTTCCAGTTTCCAATCAACTACATGATTGTGAATAGTGTCCTTTTTGTAATTGTGTCAAGGAGAGTTTCCTTGGTGGTGAATCAGTAACTCTAGTTATAACCAGTGTTCGAATTATCTCCGATATTATTTTTATCTCCAGCTCAGCGATGCCGATAACACTGGTAGTGATACCGATAACGCCAGTAGTATCAGAAATTCCAGGTATTAGCAATGTATCGCTAAGTACCGCCAATGTATCAATATCACCAATGTAATCGCCAATGTTTTCAACTATGTAAATTCTAGGTGTCGCTTGTATTGCCAATGCATCAATATCACCAATGTTTTTAACTATGTAAATTCTAGGTGATGCTTGTATCATAAGTGTATTGACGATATTTTAATAGTAAATTTTTTTTTCATGGGCACATGGTTGTATGTAGTGTTCAATTTGTCATTGATAATATCTCGATATTATCAATATTGCAACATGCACGATATTGAGACCACAATCTTTCGTTTCTTTTTCAATCGTTGATGATTTCTTGGTAAAATATCATGTGTTGTTGATATTTTGCAATATCAACAAATGTTTGGATGGAAGGTTGGATGGTTAAATAGGCCGAATGGGGAGGTTGGACTGATTTCTTACAACTACGCATACTTTTAAGGCCCCGTTAAATGGAAACTTGTTATGTATGCATTCTTTTTACAATTTTTTTTTTTATTTCTAAATATGCAAATATGTCCATTTTAACATCTCCTAAAGTTTTGCTGAAAATTTCACCGTTTTTCCAATGTTTCCCCGCATTTCTGGTTATCAACTGTATTATTAGCGATATCGATATTGTTTCTGTATCTCTAGCTAACGAAACTTGTAGCGATACCGATACTTCGAACACTGGTTATAACTATTTTGAAACGGTTGCTCTAGTCATAACTATTCTGCAAAACAGTTCCATTTTTTGTATATTCCCCTATAGGCATTCCTTCTTGTGCTACATAGTTCAAAGACTCAAAATCAAACAAATATGTCATTTCTCCATTTGTAAAACCTACCATGGAAGAAAATAAAGTTGACTGCAGGGAGGGATATCAGGTGAAAATCACATTCCCCGCGTGCTAATATTCATTTGGTTTTACTTCCACTTTTTTGTCCATCTGTGGAACGATATTTTAGTGTCATTTTCATAATGACAACCAGAGCGAATGATAATGTGAATCGAACCATGTTTTCCAAGACAATCCATGTTTGGATGCACAAGTGAATCAAATTTTGGATGTTCCGTTTAATTGAGAGGAAATGACAAAAGTTGATGATGCTCCCTGAGCTTTCATCGTGACGAAGTAGCCCTTCAATTGAAGTTACATTCCTTTCCAACTTGAGAGGTCGCAATTTGAAGCCTATTCCCTCAATATGAATGCTTAAGAAGGTGACTATGATTTGGTGTTATCCACATTGGTAGAGCCTGAAACTAATAACTCCAATTCCATTCGATACTGCATCCAAACACGCCCATGTAGTTTGTCTGATGAAACATAGCTCACCGTGACGTAGCCCTCATCCTGACAATGACTCACCAACATGTGTTATATCATATACGATTCGATTCGGACCTAGTTTTATGATGATGACATGACTCAAGATTTGAGATGCCTTGAACCAAAAACACCTGCAGAGTTTTCCTTATAGGGATGGAGTGGCAAGATGCATTTGGAATGTTTTGCTCTGTAGGTCACTCACAGACGGCATCACTTAGACTAACATAATTAGTATGTGAGATCGACAGCTAGAAATAAATATCTATGAGATATATAATCAAAGCTTTAAGTAACTTAAATGTTCCAATGGTGTTTGGTGCATATATCATGATAGAAGAAACCAACTTCAGCAATGGCATGCCCCCAAACTAAGGCCATAGAACAAGTTGTGAAGTGTCTACATTGGGTGATTCTGCAGTTCGGGGTATGCACACCTCTGAGGAACATTGATATTGAGAAATGATGACAAGATTTTCCAATTTTAGGAAGATGAAAGAAGGTCCACTTTTAGTGGCAAGAAATTATATGGATATGGAGCCGAGTATGTGCAAAAGATCCTAGCAGCTCGAGTTCAGATGATTGGATCCTGCAGCTCAGTGTTCCAGGCCATTGATTTGGTAGGACCCAGCATAGATATACCATGCCCACAATAAATCCCAAGATTGGAAACTCATAGCCACCCAATATTCGGTCTTATTCCAGTCAGATGTGAACTGTTGTTGCAATGTTATGCTTGTGCAATGAAATTTGTGTATATTTGTGATAGTTTTAAAATGCTTGTAAAGGAATTTCTGAAAAAGGAAATTCCATACATAAAGATTGCCAGTTAGCACAAAATTCTTCTGTCTTGCATCGGTACAAGAAATGTTTAAACTGGGAAAGATCTCCAAAAGTCCAGTCAGGGTGGGGCCACTTTTATATTAATAGCATTTCAGGTCATATGAAAGTCTAGACTTACTAATGATTCAGATTTTTAAATTGCCAAGAAATTTCACGGGAATCATAGCCTTGGGTCAGGTCCTATACTCTGTTCCCATTCTTTATGAATCAAATTGGTAGGTCTTGGAAGCAATTGGGTAGCTTCGCGTCTTCAAAGTTTCAATTTCCAATCCACTCAATGCATTGGTGGCCAAGTCCAGGGTCTGGGTCTTCTTGACCAGGATGCACCAAGGTCTTGATATACTCTGCCATAGCTTTTTGAATAAAAAAAGAAAAAGGCCTAGCACCAAGGATTCGAGTGGATCTCACAGCGTTGTTCTATATTCCTACAATATTCTCTGTCAAGCAAGTTGTGCCATCTTGTAGATGCATTGAGATAGACTTCTGCAAGTCTTCAATTTTAAAATTACAGATGTCAAAATGTATCATTTTCATAATGAAGAAAACAAATAAAATCCACCATGGCTAGCTGCATATATATACACTGGCATTTACTCCCTCTTTTTGGATGCATACACCCTTTTTATGATGTGGAATTCATGAAACAGTCACACCATCTAAACATACTCTGTCATTTTAATTTTTCAATTTGGTGTAGTGATTGCCTCATATTGGTAAGTAGCTGTATTCCATCCATGAAATTGCAATGGTATTATTTGAATTTATTTTTTTGTGTTTGTGGGATCCTGATGCGTCTTTCTTGCCTTTTTCCTGATTCCTTACGCCATATTCTCAGCGTCTGTCTGTCGATGCTTTTGGGTTTGGAAGATTGGCTTTGATGGGCCCCACGAAGAATAATGGATGGGTACCTTTGCCAGCAAGTTTCGATTCCCCGGACCTTCTCCTACCACCCCTACACACGCTGAGGGTCGTTTGGCATCATCCCAGAATCTCCTTTACTCGTTTCGGAATATATTAAAGCAGGAAAGTAATAGAAGTACAGCAGCTGGTTAAAGCAAAAGGTACTTGAATTGCTCCCTTCTTTCAAATGTTTTTGGGCAGGTATGTATTGCTCCTTTCATAATCAAATGATTCAGATTCCCATCTATTGATTTGATGGTTAATCTACCATTGAGGTATGGCAAGAAAACTAGAGGTCTATTGGGCCCTTAGATTGTGGTTGTGGTGTGACACCACCACAAGCTTGCTTTTATCCTATATAGAGGAATGCTACTGGCAGATGGCATGCATTTGCAGTCACCCAGATGCCCGGCACGTGCCAGCATAGCCATGTGTACAAGATTCAGGTTGTTCATCAGGTGGGCCTTCACCTCTCATGATGTGGGTCCACAGGATAGTTTGAAAACAATTAACTGATGGTCCATATTACATAATACTTGTTTGGCTCCCACCTGCTGAGGATTCCGGCCTGATTTTCTCAGTCAGGGCTGATTACCAGTGAGGCCCGCCTCACAAATCCCACACACGTTTGCCATGTTGGTGTGTGGATGCATCTGTGGAGTCTGTAAGTTAGCAGCCATGAACATTTTCTCTATCTATTGCAACTATTACTTAAAGCAAGATTCCAATTTTCCTTCTATTTGAATCAAAGTGCAGAACAAATAAGCTTAGTTTTGGCCATCACCAATACTGTTACGAGGTATAACCTTTAGCCTCTTTACTTTTTACAGTGACTAAAACACCCTCGCTGGATTAAACAAGTTGCAGGCTTTTGTTTGGGTCTGTTTTTAATATTATCTTCTTTTTTAAACCTTTCACCTTTGAATCATTAAAGGGTTGATCCATGCAGCAGACCAACTGAATGTATGGCACTGAGATGGCAGCACTTTGAAGTCCAATGATTAAAATTCCGATATGGGGTGATTAAATTCACACTCAGATCCCGAGAAATACGATCTACGATGATCAGATTCTTTTTCTCATTTTCTATTGGCTTTTGCTTAAATTCTTTCCTCTCATCAGTTCAGTTCAGCTGTTGGTTATGGTTGCAAAAGCTACATCTACTTTGGCATATAATTTTATTTTGCAATAGCTGATTCTTAAGAAGAAAAAAAAAAAAAAAAAAACCTCTGTTTGAAACTTTAAAAAAGGGTAAGGTTTGCAGGTAATGTTTATCAGTTCAAAAGATAGGTTGGGAGAGAGAGAGGATACTTTTGGTCATTTCAAAAGCGCGTGTACACCATGCGCGCGCATCGTCGATAGGATGGGAGGGAGACATCATGGATAATGCATGTGAACATAACATGATGAGGGTTACAAAAATTCAAAACAAGCAATGGATCTGAACTTAAGAATCATGTAGACTTCATTTTAGGCACGGCAATTAGGTGTGGTGGATCAGCCAAAGTGAATCTCTACGAGGCGGCAGTTGAATGAGTTAATCAGCTGCTGATACCAACGGTATTTGCAGATTCTGTTTACTTCTTAAAGAGCCAGTAATGGTGAATGGATCGCCCCGACAAGCTTTCATTTAGACAGGGCTGATTGTTGGGTGATCCAGATTGTTGATCTAGTGGGCCATGTTATGGGATGGGAAATATCCCATGATCTTTAATCAGACGATCTTTAACTATGGAATAGCAGTTTGCAAGCTCTACTTATTGGGCAGATATTTTAGACACATCATGATAGGGTCTTTGAGATGAATGATTTGGATGATCAGAAGCCTTAGGATCATGAATAATTCTTAAATTATATAAATGATAAATCATTCATTGCTCTCCTCCTAGTTGAATCAGGACACTTAAACTAGCTTATTACTCTTTTGGAGTAATTCATTTTTCAAACAATGGGTTCGATGGTCAGGACTCGTTAAATATGATTATTTAGATCAATAAACCATCCATGAAGGTTATGGATAAGCTAGTTGAATAGGCGTGATGGGTGCAACTTCTGCATGAGAGCCCATGAAATGGGTGTTAGACATAATGGACGGTTAAGATCAATGGATTGGACTGTCCAAAGTTTCCTGATTCAACTAGGAAACTGATTCCAAATGGAAATGGAATGATCCTAAAATGTTTCAATGTCAAACAGACTCAAAGTTGTGTGTCCACCATTCATAAACCGTACACTTGGCACAGTACACAAGGTCCACGCTAGTCATGATGGTCCACTGCTAAAAAAAGAAAAATCATACTGATGGCACCAACCTAAACTTATCTTAAAAGCATTTTGCTTATTAGCTATGGACCATTACTTTTTTGCCTTTTACTCTTTTGTCTTTAAATAAAAAATTACTTTTTTGTCTTTTACCACCGATTTGTAGAGCGCTGGTCAGAAGGATAGGATAATCTAATCAGTGTATCTTTTGGGCTATGGACCCTTCATGCTGGGTCGCTACTGATGAATTGTACATATCTTTTCCGCACGTGCCGCATGGACTTCTTTTTGGGTGGCTGAAAAGACACATGGCTTGTTTTCTTGAATTGTGGCGCACCTGATGAATGGACCCCACATGATTTTTAGCCTGGGACATCTACGTAGTGGGCGCACTAGATGTGTGCCTTGGATCTTGCACCTCCCATGTGCGAAAGTCCTAACTTATAAATATATAATATGGAAACCGCATAGTAATTGGTGATGGCCGATGTATGGGAAAGTCCACTCTTTCAATCCGTTTTTCCATCTCATTTTAGGGCATGATCCCAAAATTGAAGCATATCCAAATCTCTGGTGGACCACTCCAAAGGAAACAGTGTGGATAATAACATCCATTGTTGAAACCTTCTTAGGCCCACCATGATGTTTATTTGTCACTCAACCTGTACATAAGGTCACACAGGCATGGATGAAGGGAAAACACAAATATCAGCTTGCTCCTAAACTTTTGTGCCCCCAACAGGTTCTCAATAGCAATCGTTTAATCCTCACTCTTTCATGTGTTTAATCCTCACTCTTTCATGTGGTGTGGTCCACTTCAGCTCTGGATGTACTTCAAATTTGAGCTCATGGCTTAAAATGAACTAGAAAAATGGTTGGTCAGAGTGATAAAATACATACATCACGGTGGACCGGACAGATTCCGGTCCACAGGGATACGGCGGTGTCAAGGTCTACCACACAATCCACTCCCGATAGGGATTACAACAACAAGGCCTCCGAGTCCAGAGATTATTATACATCTTGAAAGGCTAATTCCTATAACTGATCCAAACCATGGAAAGCATACATCTTTAAGCTTGGAAGATCCTGGCCATTAAATATTGAGCCTTTTCACCGTTAAAGGTGGAATATTCCTGTCCGTAATAGTCTGCTTGCATGCTGCGGGTTGAAGGGTTAAGATCATTTCATCTGGTTGATTGTTTGAGCATATACCAATCCACGATGAGGGCCATCCCTGATCCCTCAAAAAGTAGTAACATTTTGTCATAAAATGTTGCAAATCCTTTACGGGATAAACCCGACCTAATTACAATTCAACGGGGTGAATGTGATCGATCTCGGTCCGAGTGATTTTCAGTCGGGCCATTTGCAGTCAACCGGTACCTTCATGTACCCGATGGTGCTAGTACTAACCAGATATTTTAATAGGTCCAGGTCTAAATTTCTTGTCCAGTTAGAAATTGAGTTGGGCATACCAATTTAGACATGGTACGAGTATGGTTATACTAGTCCACTGTCTTGGACCCAGTTAAATTTGGATTATGGTCGGGTCCAGTTAGTTTCAATTGTACCATTATATTATATTATTATATTTACTGTATATTGGGTCCTTACTCTTGCCCGGGTGATAGACTCTTAGGAGTTTCAACTCCCAAGTCAAAGGTTCGAGTATGCGTAGGTGGTGAAATTCCACCAGCGTGGGTGTGTGGAGTGTGTAAAATAAAATAAAGTAAATTAATTAATTAATAAATATTTACTGTATATTGATTATTCTAGCAATGGAATCAAGTCTGCCAGGCCATGTAGATGCAGGATAGCCTATTTACACCCCGGATATTTCAAAGTGACACGTGTGTGGTCTAATCCATCCATCCGAGTAGGCCAAATCGTATAAATTTCCTTATTCGATATTGACCCCACTTACATCCAACTCAAGACCAAGTTCCACAGATTCCCATAGGTACTCAACCCCGTCTGATTCATGTCCAGTCCTGGAAAAGAGAACCGGGACCGAACTCTGGGACCCGACCGATTTGCCAATTTGGTCAAGGGTTCACCTTCCAGTCTAGTCAATTGGTCAAGTTAGTGGGCTGACTCCAATACTACCCGAACTCGACCGGATACCACCGAGGGAGAAAGAGAAGGTCTATCTCACTATTGATGGGGCTCTTCTAATCGTGAAATTACCATTTTTACACGCGATTTCTTTCTTCAACCACTAAAGAGGAATTAAAAAAGAAAAGAATAAAATAAAAATCAGTCGCCAGTTAATTCCATTCAAAGCTTTCCCACTGAAAAGCTGGACCCGTTGTCCATCATGGTGGATCCCACTTGATGAAAGAGAGAATCAAGTAGAGAGAGAGGAGTGGGAAAACAGCGAGAAAAAACACGGACGCGGATTGCGTCCTACCCCCGCCCGGACGGTAATCCGTCTGGGCAGAGCTCTGTGGGGTTCATCATGTTTTAAGTGTTTTATCCACGCCGTTAAACGCATTTTTTAAATAATTTTAACATGTTAATCAAAAAATGAGGCAGGTCCAAGGCTTAAGTGGACCACAAAGTGGGGATTGAACGTTCACCATTAAAAACTTCTAGGGAGGTAGAGAAGTTTTGGATCAAGCTGATATTTGTATTTTTACTTCATCCACGTCTACATGACCTTATGAATAGGTTGTATGGTAAAAAAAACATCATGTTGGCCCTTAGAATTGTTTCAACGGTGGGTGTCATCATCACTGCAGCTTCCTTTGGTGTGGTCCACTTAAGGCTTGGAACTGCCTCATTTTTTGGTTCGTACGTTAAAATTATTGGAAAATTGCGTTTAACGGCGTGGATAAATCACTTACAACATGATGGATCCCACAGAGCTCTCCCCGGACGGATTACCGTCCGGGCGGGGGTAGGACGCAATCCGCGTCCGAAAAAACACTCGCTACTCTTTATTTTTCTTCCCTTCTCTCCTTTTGAGACTTAATTGAACTGTGCTTTTTTCTCTGTTTCCTGCATCAAAGATTCTCTCCCTTTCAAATCACAAAAGAAAAACAAAACAATAATAAAAGATGATATTGAGTGGGAGATAGAGAAAGGAACAACCCCAGCTCATGCATATATTCTTCAACCTAAACCACTTCTGTTTTCAGATATGGAGGAACCAAAGAAAGAAAGAGAAAAAAGAAAAAAAGAAAAAAGAAATAAAGAAATCCATTATATAAAGAGAGCTGCTATTTCCATGTATTGAAGCAGATGTGAGCAAACAAAATCGATGTTCTTATATGATCTGGCAAGCTTTTAATCCTGATTGATATTGGTTTTCAGAGAATGATGAACAACCCAATTGAGAATGGGTTTTCTTTGGTTCATGGAGAAAGAGACATGGGATTGGTTCTATCCGCTGATGCTAAGCCCAGGCTCAAATGGACTCCAGAGCTTCACCTGAGATTCGTCGACGCAGTTTCTCAGCTCGGAGGTGCTGACAGTAAGTGTGGAATCTTTCTATTCATGTTCTTTTAACAAGCTTCTAATGTGAATTTTCTAATCTCCTCGTCTTTTGATAGAGGCAACTCCTAAAGCTGTGATGAGGGTGATGGGAGTCCCTGGACTAACATTATACCACCTAAAGAGTCATTTGCAGGTATCCTTTTTCTGCAGAATCTGATTTTCTATCTCAATTCAATTACCCGAGAAGATGGTAGTAAGTTTAAATATGTTGGTTTTTTTTTTTTTCTAAATATTGCAGAAGTATAGGCTAGGTAAGAATCAACAATCCGGAACCTGCAGCGAGGACAAGAAAGAAGGTGAGATTGTTGGTTTAGAGTGAAAATTTCTCATTGGTTTCAGCTTCCCTCATCTGGGTCTTGATGGGTTTCTATAGAAGATCGCACAGTCGCAGATTACAGAAACACAGAGACTAGAGGAGTTGAAATCAACGGTGATGACATGGGAAGAAGCCACATGCAGATTAACGAGTAAGATGTGAATCTTAAGAGCCTTTCTTTCATTCAATTCGTCTGGAAGAAGTTGTTCAGAAGAGATGTTTAGCTAATTCTGGATTCTGTTTCTCAGAAGCTTGCAGCTTTCTGAAGCTCTGCAGATGCAAATGGAGGTGCAGAAGAAACTTCATGAACAGATTGAGGTAAGATCAAATGGCCTGGTTCAACGTGTATAACTGTTACTCATCTGGACTAGGGCTAAAAATCCATAATATTGATTGCTTGTCTTGTGTTTGTTTTAGGTACAGAGACACCTGCAGCTCAGAATCGAAGCTCAAGGGAAGTATTTACAATCGGTATTGAAGAAAGCGCAGGAAACACTCGCTAGGTATAATTCATCTTCTGTTGGACTAGAAGCCGCAAAAGCAGAACTCTTGCAATTGGTTTCCATGGTCGACGTTGAATGCCCGAGCTCTTTATTTTCTGAACTAACAGAAATGTCTGAAGTACGCTTGCAAGGGAAGAGATTTATCCCTAACCAATCTCAGTTTACAGAGTGCTCCATGGATAGCTGCTTAACATCTTCAGAAAGCTCAGAAAGAAAGGATGAAAAACTGCAGAAGTTCCAGGCTAATTGGAAGGATGATACCGAGCATAGACCGATTTCCACACTTCCATCAACAGAAACCAATCCAAATAAAAGTAGCCCGAGGAAGATCCGAGTGAGCGATCGAGCTGTGGGAGATAAAAGGACCCACAATAACATATCTGGTGATGATTGGATCGAGCAATCGAGTAGCAAAGGACCAACCCATCAAGAGAATTCAGATGAGCAGTCGAAAAAGTTAAGAATATTGGAAGAACTCGATCTGAATAGCAAATATCAGTGTGAATTCGATTCGAGCCGGCAAGAACTAGACTTGAATTGTTGGAATTGAGATGTGTCATTTGTTCCCGGTCTCCTCTCAGGATGACATACCAGTAGGCCGTGGGCTTCACATGGCGTGGACTCTCCCAGTTATCAGAAACTGCTATTTTGTTTATATTGTGGTATATGGATCTAAAGCGAGGAAATTAAAACATGTATTAAAGAGGATTGGGTTTTCCAATTCAACTAGATTTCATCATAAAATACCTTTATATCTTACTAATAATAGATATTTAAAAAGTATATATGAATTTGATATGTCCATGTACTCTCCAATAAGATGATTGCCATATTATGGAAAAGGATTCTTGGGTGATTCTAAATATAAAAAGACATCATGGGAGAAGAATTAAAATCCAAAACCATATATATTGGTATTTTAGGGAAAAACTGTTAGGATATTTACAAATGGATGAGGGTAGTCTTTACTTGTAAAAGAAGGGTTGGATTCATTTATATGTGGATCATTAACTCTGATACCATGAAAATATAGAAAAGCAATAAAGGCAATCTCTCTAATCTTACCACCCTTATGAGGATAAGTTGGGAGAGTTCTGTTAAATAGACTAGGTTATGCCACATGCAATGCACATGGAGAGAGTGAGGGAAAGGTGTAGCTCGACCCACTTCAGGCTACACCTAGAGAGAGATGGATCTCGATCATGTATGATCCATGAACACTGTTTCTGATGCTATGGCCCCATTCGAGCATTAGATTTGTATTGTTTTCTGGTGAAATGGATGTACGGTATGGATGGTACATAAGAATCATGGTAGGCTTCACGCAATGGTCCCCTCACACTTGCTTATGCTACGGGCTAGACGAGTGGGAGTTCACTACTTCCATTTATAAATTGAAAAGACAAAAATGCCTTTTAGTTGAAGGGTGTACATACCCAACTAATGCTCCTTCCCTAACTAATTGCAGGAGCAAAAATGTCCAAAAACTAGTTGCATTGTATATACAGTTGTGATAAAGGTTACACAAGTATAAACAGTAGAGATAATAGAAGATATTCGAATTTTAAAAAGATGGAAGTCCTGTGTAACCGTCATCGCAGATTCCTTCATGGATGGGGACACCTTTAGAGATATAGATAAATATCCTAACAGAAACTTTATATTGTCATTGTGGATAGAAAATGGAAACATATGTTATTGCAAGTCCTTAAAAACATTTGTAAACAGAAATTAGCTGGTCATGGGTGAATTGGCCTTAGAATCAGTTCAATACAAATCATTATATTAACTTAAGCATACCTTTGCCGGACCAACATGGAAAAACAAAAACCAAAGTAATGTCTGTTCCACCCACTCACCCCTCAATGTGTGGTAGTGATGTTGGTGAATCCAAATCATTCATCAGGTGGGCCCTGGGGCCGACTGCTGCCCCATATGCTATCCCTAATCCTAAAGCTTACATTAGGATTGGCTGAGCTGGGTTGGGTTGGGTTAATATTCATAATTAGTACCTAAGGTAAGACCTCTACTAGGTGAGCCCTACATCCTTTCCCAGATTGATCAGATGACCGGATGGCCTGAAAAAATGATGAAACTGAGTGATGGGCCTAAATACCCAAAAATACAGTCATATGGCCCAAAAGAAAAGAGTGACATAAAATCCCAAGATGTGGGCTAGCAAGAGCATCAAATAGGGCCTTGATCATTAGGGTATGGGTCTATAGACACGGCTCAAAGCTGTTCAGCAAGTAGGCGGCCTCGATCAATAGTATATGGGTCCAAAGACTTGGCTCAAAGTTGGTCAGCAAGTAGGCCGGAATTGGGCCCCATTAAGAATGTGAATTGGGCTCCATTGTTAAAGTAATATTTTTAATTTACCAAAGTGAAACTAAAATGTACAATCATCATCCATCACTCATTGGACTTGGGTACGTGACCCCAACCCCAACCGATGTTAAAGTTCACGTTTTGAGCCCAAATCAAGTTGGGCCCTAGTTGTATGTGAATCATGCTGCAGTAAGCATCTCTATGATACCCCTCCTTTGAGGATGGATCAACTCCTTTTGCTCTTTTTAGTAGGGCATTGATAGGATCCTCTAATCATGAAGAGTTTATTAGTATCACACATTAGGCCCATAATGTGAATGGTCTGGGTGATTGCAACATGACCCAGATCCAATTGTCCGGATGCAAGGTTTGCTCAAATGAATCCCCATGCATTGTAATACCGTGCCACGGAACTTTAGCCTTTGAATCCAGGTCATCTTCCAATAATCCACACTGTTTATACTGAATAAAAGACATTCACTTTTTACAGTGGAAAATTAACAAATAAAAAGCTCTCAATTTGGATTACTTCAACCTTTTGATAATTTGACCCATTGCTAATTTAACCCTTTTGTTTTGAACATGAGCAGTCAATATGGAAATCTTTTCAAGCATTCCCCAAACCGAGGGGAGGCGGATTGTCAAAATCTAGGTGAGGTCTACTATGATGTTTGTGAGAAATACATTACATACATCTGGTTAAATCATATTAGGCTGTGAGCCCAAGACTAATCCAAAATTCTAATGATCCGTACTACTGGAAATAGTGATGATTTAAGTCCACACTCTTGAAACTTCTTTGCGGCCATAGAAGGTTTGAATGAAGATAATCATTGTCTTTTCACCTCATTTAATAGGAATGACTTTTATTGTGAAACTTCTCTGGGCCATAGAAGTTTTGAATCAAGATAATCATTGCCTTTTCAGCTCATTTAACAGGAATGACTTTTATAAACGGTTTGAATGGCACGTAAACAACAATGTAGACTCTATAGAGATTTCAAAAATCAAGTATTTTCTTACCCACTTTTTCTTTCTTGCAGGCTGTCATGGTTGTGCCTCTTTTTGGGCTCATGTCATCATGGTGGGCCCCACTTAGCTCTTGAGTCTTGCCAAAGGCGGGCTTCTTAGGGAATCTGCCTCCACCATTTAGGGCCTGTTTGGGAGTGTGGATTTGAAATCCTCTTATTGTGCTTCGCACCCTATATTAAGTATCAAATTTAATCCAAAAGTAGTTATTCATAATATATTAGCAGGGATTTGAATTTAATTGCTAAATCAATATTAATATATGTAATTAGTGAACTAATGTAATTTTTGACACAATGATTGCAATAAGCCTGCTGAAATATGTAACTTGTCAAAAAATGATGAAATTCTAATTCTTAGATGTGCCACAAGCACAAGATCAAGTTCGAGTGATTAATCAATGATTTTTAATCGTTAATTTACATGAACAATGTTTAGACAATGCCAATCATCATATTAAAGTAATTATAGTTATTGATAATCTAATTATTTTAAGATATCATTAGTGGCCCATGTGTCCAATATATTAATAGGCTAGTGATACACATGTTACATATGCAACTATGGAAATAAATTTAGATGTAATTCAAGTCTCACCTTCGATTGCAAATCCTCTGGTAGAGGGGATTTTAAACCTAGTTACTTTATGATGCAAAACAACTGAAATCCTATCAAATCCCCCAAATCCATGGTGCCAAACGACCCCTTAGCCTATCAGTGCGATCTAGATCATCCGTTAGTAGGGTTGAAAGTTGGGCGGGTTCAACCCGACATTGGGTTGGGCTCGGGCAAGATGCATCGAGTCCGATCTCAGCCTTGGGCTATACAAACTCTTAACTCAATAAAACTTGGGTCGAGCTTGGGTTGAGGTCTTGGGTTGCCCGACCTAACCCAAACACAATCAATATTTAAGTTACTAATAAATTATAATTGTGTGTGGATTGTTTGTGTTGAAGAGGGCATATGAAATTTCAATGTTATTGGGTCTCATTGGTCCACATCATTTCTGATGACTTTGGCTAATAAGATAGGCCAAATTTTTTCTCCCAAATAAATTGCATGCTACACAACATGACTTTTTAAGAAATAGTTGTCTTATATTTTAGCTTGTTTGTTTAGAAAAAAATAAAGTCGTATACTATAAATAACTACATATATAATTAATAAAATTATAAATACAAAAAATAAGACGTGTTGAGATACGATAAACTAATGTAATAATGAAAATATAATCATGTATTCGCTCGATCAACCTGGCCAACCCGACTGAGCCCGCTTGAGTTAGGCTTGAGTCGAGAATTCTCAGCCCAAGGTTGGGTTGGATTGGGTTGGGGTCGGGGTATAAGAACCTTGGGTTGGGTTGGGTTAGGGTTGAGCACCAACCCGACCCAACCCGCCGACTTTCAGCCCTATGGACCGTTAGGAGGGTCACCTCGTTGGTTCACGATGTGTTCGCTAGGTGCCGACACATGATAGGACACGGAATCAGTTGTCTTCGCATGCACGTTTGATGCAATCCTCCGTGGCCGTTCATTTTTCACACACGTCTCGTATCCGATCAGATGTGGCGGCTTTGAGGCACGGCACATGCACGGTGGGCCTACTTCCTAAAGATATCATATCGTCCCTCAATACACCCGTGGGTGAGTGGGAAAGCACGCGACTTTCCTGTAACGTCGGCTAACATGGTATTCCTAACCCCAAAAATGAAGTTAGGAATTGGGGATTGAACTCAATTACGCAACTCCATACGAATTGGGGATTGAACGCCCAAAGTTGAGACCTTCGTGAATGCCAAGGAAGCTTTGGATCAGGATAATATTTGTATTGTCCATTAATCGTGGTGGGAATAACATCATGAACGGTTTGGATGGAATATAAACATCACGGTCACCCACGATACTTTCAATGGTAGGCCTTTAATCCCCACTTTTTCCTGCAGCGTGGCCCAATTGAACTTTGGAATTAATTCATTTTTCATATTAGGCCCTGAAACGATCCGTAGAAACTGATGGACGGAATGGATTTCACATAGACATTGCTATGGGCCTCAAACAGATAAGTGTCACAGGAAAGTGTCTTCCGTAGCCATATCGCACTTCTCTCGTTGGTGAGATTCCGGTTGGAGCGACGAACCGGGTCGAGCGATTGAAACACTCATTCCACCGTCCCTATAAAATACGGTAGAAGGAGGAGAGGGAGAGAGGGAGAGAGCTCTTCCCTCTAAGCTAGGGTTTTTGTTTCTTTAATTGATAAAAAATAAAAATAAAAAACCCCTAGCTTTTCCGAGCTGGATTTCAACCATCGATGGACTCTCCTGGCTCGAATCTGGTCGACATCTACACCCGATATTGCGGTACGCAGATTCCTCATTCTCTGCCAATATAGGATATATTTTGTTTTGAGAAGAAGAAGTTCAATTTATGTGAGGGTTCCATCATTTTTGCACTTCTTTCGATATTGAGATCGCAATGTTTATAATTCCTTGGCTGTTGTATTCTATCTTTGATGCTGTTTTGAGATCTTTCTCATTCAAGAGTGTTGAAATTAGTACATTGAAGGTGAATTTCGTGCTCTCGAATGCCATCTGCATTCAGTATTAGGGTGTGTTTGGTTGAACCAAATTTCATGAAAATTTGCACCAAATTAGACTGATTAAGCAAGCAATATCATGAAATTGGTGTAACCAAACGCATCCTTAGACAAAAATGGCATGGGGAATGCGTAGTGAGCTCAAGCGATATATTCTTTTGGCAGTTGTTTCTCAGACATGGCGACATGGCACGTGAGAGATCCCAGCTGCTCGTCAGCTAGGGTCTAATGTGTAGATGTGGCATTTCAAAAATTCAGTCGTTCTGATTTTCAGATGGGCCATACACATAAAATAAATGAACAGTCAAGAGAGATGATCAAAATACAACGAATGCATATTGCCATATCATGATCAGATCAGCATCAATTATGAAATGATGCACCCACCCAGTGGGATCCGCCTGATGGATGGCTCGGATCTTGCATACATGCCTTGGTGCGATCTGAGTGACAAGTGCCAAAAAGTGTACTTAGCTCAGTTCACTTAACTCCACATTGCAGCATTGCTTTAGTTGGCCATTAACCCTTCCCTGTCACTTTCATGCCCCAGCATCCTTTTCCTTCCCCTCTTTAGGGCGTGATTCAATCATACATCCATCTGTATTGCAATAAGATACATTGGAATTCTAGCCATTAGACTTAGGAGGTTTTTTTTTTTCAATTACTCAAAATGTTTACTTGATAGGCCTTGGCTTGGTGCAGGGTGCCTGAAAAAACACTCCAATTGAATATTTAAACCAGGTGATTATACAAAGATTATAGCAACCTTTCATGTTCAAAGAAAAAGAGCTAAATTATTAAAGCGTTGAAATAATCCAAGTGAGAGATTTTATTTGTTTACTTTCCGCCATATTGAGTGAGACTCATCATATAAATGGTTTGGATCATTGGGAGGATGGCCAGATTCTTCAATTCCCTGGATGTACATTGGTTATTAACTTTTTATGTTTCAAAAAAAGGAAGATGGCCCAGATTTAAAGTCTAAAATCCCGACGTATCTTATTGTAGTACGTTGGGATGTATTCGAGCAACCCATTTCCCTTTTTCAATTTGGTAAACTTGGACATGGCCACTTTTGGGGTGAGAAAACGAGTGATGTTTTCAAAACAAATACAATAACTTGGAGTGGGTCATTAGAAAAGGATGCTTTATGTTATACAATTGGCTCATTGTATAGATATTTTGAAAGATTTTTCTTTTCCTTTTTAGGCTTGTAATTTTCTCACCATTTCGGCCTTCTTTAATAATTTTTTCCCCATTATCTTTGAAGAAGAAGAAGAAGAAGAAGAAATAGAGTTTTTTAATGTCTTTAAGTTTAGTATGCACTTTACGGGGTAGTTAGGTCCTCATTGGACACTACATTACTAATTTCCAATTTGAGGAAAAAAAAACCATTTGTTTCCTTTTCCAATATCCTCATAGTTGCTTATAAGGTAGGTGGACACTTTTATTTCATTTACTCGTATTATGAATGAATTGTGTGTGCTCTTGTCATTGATATTTTAGTATCCTGATTTTCTTAATACAGAGATTATATCAATAAATGAACATGCAAAATCAAAAGAGGAATTGGCTCTACTTTCAAAGTTGGTTGACTCAAGAGGACAATCAAGGTATATGAATTCTTCCTAACAATTTTATGCAAAACTATCAATACACACACACACACACATATTATGTATGTAATATGCATGCATGCATGTATTAATTGTTAGGATATTTGAAATGTAGCAGAAAAACAAAAGTTAAAAAAATCAAGATTTAATTAGTTTCAACTCTATGATCCCCATATAGATGTTATCAAGTTTCTAGAAACATAAACATTGGAATTCTATTAGTAGATTACCTCTTTGATCGATGACGCTAAATTTGACGATGTCTCGATGTCGATTCTTCAAAAGTAGGTTTCTTATCAATTTGCCCTGAATGGAGTAGAAGGATGAGAGCCAACATGCCAATCTATAGTAGGACTAGATAGGCACACGAGAGCCATCCATAGTGGACCCCACACGTGGACATGTGGAAGAAGGGAGGGGAAATGATGCGCTCTCTCTCTCTCTCTCTCTCTCTCTCTCTCTCTCTCTCTCTCTCTCTCTCTCTCTCCATTCTCTCCTTTTTCTCTTTAGTGGTGTCACCAAGGGTCTAAAGGCTCTCACTCCTAATCCCTCTGGCAGCCTAACGAATGTTGGTGGAATACTTAGGAGTTAGAGGGTGGTCCCCCCCTGTCGAAAGAAAGTACTCTTAGTTCAGTTTGGCAGTCGATCGGTTATGTATTAATTAATATTCAATTGATTGTCTGAGGTTATTGACAAAAAAGATTTGTCTAAGTCACTTCATTTCTTTTTGATTGTCTGTCCAACTAAAGTCGTAGCCTCGTATCGTTTTCATTTCCTAATTAATGCTTGCCTGTGGCTGGCCGATTGAGACCGAAAGATTCTAAAATGACTAGCCTTTGGTTTTCTTCCATGGAGACGCAAAAAAGGATCTATAAACAAGGAGTTAGGGTAACGGTGAGAGAGAGGTTATGGTGCACCACCATCCTACAATCTTCCGCATGCCTTGCTATATCAAAAATTTGTAATTCTTCCTAACCACATATCCAAATTAACCAAATCTCTTGACTATCATTCCAGGCTCAATATCCCATGAAAGTCCATAGGATGTATCAACAGATCTTGACCGATGGATGTCCATCAAGCTTGATTTAAAACAAATCAACAATTAAAACTAAAAAATAGCGGTTGAAAAACTTCGGCTAGCCATTAGAAAACTTTGGATGCTAACCAATTTAAAAGACACTTGACAAATGACCCAAACCATAAGTTCAGTCCAATATTAATTTCCCAAGTGACCAAGTGATGCAACAGAACAATTAGTCACTTGCTCTAAAAGCTCAAACTGATAGAGAGTGGCGAATCAATCCATTTATCTCATAGTCCAGGCCCCATATCGCATGGGTTAAGATCTTGGCCGAACCTTCTCGTGGGGCCCACTTCACATGGGTTCCGCTTCACACGGGCTACCCATCCTGAATGTGTTCCCACATCCCATAAGCTACCCCACTCGAGCCCGACGTGAAAATGTCCCTACATTAATCACCCCTGGTGAGGAGTCTCGAACACGAGACTTCCCGCTCTGATAGCACTTTGATGTAGAACAATTAGCCACTTGCTCTAAAAACTCGAACTGATGGAGAGTGCAAATCAATTCATTTATCTCATAGCCTAGGCCTCACATCGCATGGGTTAGGACCTCGGCTGAACCTCCTCTTGGGCCCCACTTCACATGAGTTCTGCTTCACATGGGTCACCCACCCCGTGTGTGTCCCCGCATCCCATAGGCTATCCCACTCGAGCACGGTGTGAAAATGCCCCTATATCATCAAACGAATCCCATATTGGATCATGTGTGCCTCAACCCGACTTTACTACATTCACTCACATGTTAGACATTTGAATAATCTTGTAAAGTGAGCCAAAGCACATGACACCAAGACCTTGGACTCTACAAATGCCCTCATGTCTAAGAAATAGTCAAAGACTCAAAGCTGGTACACACACAAAAGTCGAGCTAGTCCAAAGCATAATGGGTCTCTTGGTCTAGAGACTTGAAGGGATTTGCCAATGCTAGTATCCAATCGTCCAATCATAGGATCCCATATCCATGGACATGTTCAGTCCCATGTGAGGTAGGGCAAAGGCACCATTTCATTGTCAAGCCTGTTTGTGTTGACCTAATAATGCAGGGCCGATGCATGAACTGAGTAACATGTGAGATCAAATAGCCGAATTAAGATATTTAACAAAAAAATACAAACATCGCTATAATCATCACAAATATCATGAAAATCCAAAGAAAACCATGCATAATCCTAACCTAAGTTACTAACATCATAACTCAAGATCATTAAATAAAAAGAAACTAGGATTTAATGGATGTAGGGATATCCAATTAGCATAGGATATAGTCTATTTCAAAATATAAAACCTAATACAACCTAGGGTGAAAATTAAGGTTTGGGCAATTTGGGAAAGTAGGAAAATTAAGAATTTTAGGTTTGGGGTTAGGGTTTTGGGGATGGGAGAAAGGGGTTTTGATGTAATGATGGTGGGAAAAAAGGGACAAGTGGGATACACACGTGTGGTCGTACGACCACGACCACACGTGTGGCATGGGAGGATGGGTTTAGGTCGGTTAGGGTTTGAATTGTGGATATGTATGGGAAGGTTGGGTTTGGGAGAAGTCAAAGATCTGTGATGGGGAGAATGAAAAACCTGAAGAAAATACTTGGATGTGGAAGAAAAGAGAATATTGTGTGGGGATAAATGGAGACGTCGCACCTCCGTTGATGAAGATTAGCTTCATGCCAATCTTCCTTCCAAATCGCATGAAGATGGGAGAAGAAGTAAAAGTTTTTTTTTTTCCTCTTATCTTTTTAAAATCACAAAATCCAATGGGAGTGAGGTTATATGCCCCTCTCTTTTTATAGATCTAAGAAGTTTCAAAAATTACAAAAATCCCCTATCTTGTGAATTTTTATGAAAATAGCCTTAGTCTAAATAAAATCAAATAAAACACTCATAATGTGTCCAAATATAAAATAATAAAAACCTAAATCATAAAATATGATGAAGTCTAAAACTGATGTAGACGATTAATGATTAATGGCCTAATCATGTGATTCATGCGATTCAATGGCCCGATCGTCGCGTCCCTCCGATCCAACGGTCTAGATCACTCCATAAAACATCTCATGTGCATCTTCCAAGTGAGGGTCTTCTAGATGCCCGCATATGCACATGGGGTCTTCAGCACAATCACGAGTACTCGTTTGGCCACAAGAAAGTCGGCGCGGCCCACTTCTTCCATTGATACGTACGTAAGGGTGTACGTGACGTGATGTGCTCGTCACCTTCCCTTGTCGTCAATCCTCTCACATAGGATGACCACATAAGAAGATCCACATTCGTCTTAAAATATGGTAAGTGGTAATGTAAAAACAAGGTACTAAGATAACATTAATGGTAGGACCTGTTACACTTTACAGGGCCATAATGGCTGTTATAGAAAAATGGCCTGTAATGACCCATTACATGGTTGACACAGTTATTTATTTTTATTATTATTATAAACAGCCATTACAAGGGCTGCAACGGCCTCTATAGCCTGTTTCGTAACGACCACTGTTATCGTTATTGAATACCTTGACTGAGATCTATGGCTCACAACTCTCCCTTGACCGGAGGCTGGTGTGTCCAATCTCAAGTTCCCAAGGACGACTAAAGAATCCCTCTCCTTAAACAACCCATGTGAAATATAATTTGAAGTTATACACATACTGATGAGGCAAACTAATGAATGATGATCCGTAACATTTATGTGTACATATACTTGGTGCAATTCATCTTTTCTGCATTCCCATTCTTGCAAATTTTGCTGGAAAATTCTAAGCTCCACTTTGTCCATCATGGATTTCATACTAATTTGAAGCTCTTTTGTTTGCATTGCAACCTATGGAAACTCCATTAACTTTTGGTTGCCTTTTTCACAATGTGTATGTGGTGGCTTATACCAATTTTCAATGATCCCAAACCAGCCTAATTCTATGGACCAATGTCTGGTTAGCTGCTTTTAGCTGCTTCTTTTATAAAGGGTACAATGAGTTCAATCCACCCATCATACTCTTTGTTAAAAGAAGTGTTCTCAAGTTACATATAAAGGGTTTGGTGGGTCGGTCTATGAGTCTATGGACCAAATGCATGAATTGGGTTTTGAAAAGTGATACTCACTTAGTCACATTTGTGTTCTTCTATAACTGTTTTCTTCTTGATTCAAACTGTCAATGAGATAGAACTTAAATCCTTGATTGCTACAGATCTTTACCAAGAACCCTTTTCATATAGCTAACTAGAAAGTAACGGCACTTGGCCACAGAAATTAACCTTACCATTTCCTATTTTGGCTACCATATTAAGAAATGTAATTTTTCTAGTGGCAGGAGTGTGATTTTTGACGACCTTTCCAAGCTCATGTCACTTCTAAACTTGACTGTGAGTCACTATCTTTTTTATGTTATATGGGTTTTCTAAAGTGCTCTTGATTTTTGTTTCATAATAAGCTTTTGTGCTATTGACAAGGTTCTTTGTTTGCTACTTTTATCACTAGTGATGTGATTGTTATGTCTTTGTAAATGACAATTGTCATTGTTGACAATTCTTTTATAGGTAGATTCTCATTCATTCACATGTTTCTATGGGTTCGTGTTTTTCATTTGCCGTGAAAATGGGCAAAAGAACATCGGTAAGTCCATTTTCTCATACCTTAGTTTAATATAATCCTTTAACAACCATCTTTTGTATCCCATGTTGCTTTTTAAACTATGTAATGCTATTATTCTCCATCAGTGATCTTGACTTCTTGATCTTTATGGGATTCTTTCCAGGTGTAAGAAGGGCTGTAGCTGTGTGGAGATTAGTTTTGACAGGAAGGTTTCGACTTCTTAACCAATGGTGTGAATTCGTCGAGGTACAAATAGTGTTCAGAATATCAGTATCATTAGATGCATTGATGACTGGGAATATGGAATGTAGCTGTCTCTCTCGCCTTTGATTTTCATTATGTTTTGCTTACTAAAATTTTCAGTTCCTTTAAAAAAATGTAGATTTTCATTCCATTTTATAACCATATGTTGTTGAAAAAATCATTATAAAATAAATATATAAATTTTGTAGCCAATCAATAGATCAGATAACACTATTTAATATATAAACTTTCGACATTAATTAACAGTGAAAAACACATTTTTCAATATAAAAAGGGTAAAATTAGGATCTCATTTTTCAATTTAAAGAGGGTAAAATTAGGAACTCATAATTTTTCTCATTTTTCATTTAAACATTATTTAAAATAA
Organism: Magnolia kwangsiensis; assembly: GCA_037074715.1. Lineage (NCBI taxonomy): Eukaryota > Viridiplantae > Streptophyta > Magnoliopsida > Magnoliales > Magnoliaceae > Magnolia > Magnolia kwangsiensis. The sequence continues at coordinate 1,642,215 of CM073572.1, forward strand.
ATAAATAAATAAACCACAAATTCATGTTAATGCATGAGAATCATGTATAGACAATTAGACATGGATTTCCATTTCAATCCATGTTAACATTTGAAAAGAAGATTTATTTATTTATTTATTTTTTGAAGTTTCTATGATTTTCTGTTACCTTCGAGTTCCGGTTCGTCTTTGTTTCGAGTTGAGATTTCTCCTCACATCCAAACATCAATTTAAATAAAACCAAGAATGATCGAAATCACCTAAGCAAGGTATTTCATAACGGTAACGGTGGTTGTAACGGTCACCATTGTTACCTTTATAATATGGGCTATAGCGACCATTATGGCTCTTGTAATGGCCGTTACACTCTCTCTCTCTCTATTTTTTTTTTTATTTTTTTATAAATTGAAAAAATAAACCAAAAAAACCTGTACCGGTCCCATAATGAACCTTTATGGGGCCGTTATGTCCTTACGGGATGGTGTAATGGGCTGTTACAAGTGCTATAACGGCCACTATGGGTCATTTTTCCTGTAATCGCTGTTATGGTCTTTACGACCCCATAATGTGTAACAATTGCCACTGTTACCTTTACATAACAGTCTTTACAGCCCCATAATGGCCGTTACAACACACCAAGCACCTAAGGAGCAACTCCACCCCCCCACCAAAATAAATAATAATAAAAAAAATAAAATGGAGATTTTTGGGTTTTTGGAAAATTTTCCTAATTTTTGACAATTTTCACCTATTTGCAGATGTTTCCGTGGCATCCGAATTTTGATGGCATTGGGGATATCATTTTTAGTATTGCCAATACTAGGGAACTTTTATTAGAGATTATTTCAAAATATCATTGATATCGATAGTATCAGCGATAACATTGAAAATATGGGCAATATTTGGAATATTTTAAAGTGCCAGCAATTTTGGTATCGCTGACTTGGCGATATACCGATAATATTGACGACATTATCGATAATATTGCTGATATTTGGAACACTAGGTACAACCAATAAAAAAATGTTGAGGTAGAATTTATTAATATAGTAATGAGTCATAGCTTCGTTGATCTTGGTAACCTTTTCCATGCGATACTCATCTAAATTGTATCTTTTACTCTTCTTTCAGTCTGTCTCAAACCTGACTGACAGTTGACAGTTTAGTTCCTTGTTCTTACGTCACCTGAATCAGTAGTTGGTACTTTATCCTTTAGAATAAAAAGGTAGGGAGTACCTTATTATGTTGTTGAATTTTTATTTTTACAATTTTTACTGCAGCAATTTTCTGGATCTGCATATAATGAGGCAATTGGATTCTTAAGATTTCTGATGGGCTGTTCTAGTCCTTGACCTTGGAATCAAGTTATTTCATTGTTACCATATTTTTTGCTACGTAATCCACTGGGGAAGTTACCCTCCGTATATGTGCTGCTAAACGCCAGTGATGTGGGTGTAAGAACACCTATCATGTTAACTTCCCTGGGTATGGATCCCTTTTTTGTATAACCATCTTGTGCATTCCCCTCAGTTTGTTCTGTTGGTTGTTTTTTCACTTGAAGATTTGTGTGGTGTCCTAATCTTCTATTGTGTCTGCCTTTAGCACATTGATCTGCGTAAAAGTCTTGTCATTGCATATGTGTTGATTCTGGGCAACTATCTCTGAACTGAGGGAATTCACTTCTAAATAATATTAAATGTCTCTCACCAGTCCCCAGTCATCAGGGCAAGAGTGGGACTGTAGAAAGTGGATCTTTATATTGCAGATTTGTAGCATGCCTTCACCCAAACAATGTCTGTTCCACTTTAATAAGCCTATGCATCAATAATTCTGGGCAACTGCCTACCTTAAGTCGCTTTTCGTTTGTGTTTTTTTCTTTTTCTTTTTATAATTGTTCATTTCAATGTTGCACTTGTCTTTGTTGCATTCAAATGAGAATTTACTTTTGTGCCTATTCGTTTTCCTAATTACCTCAGCAACGTAAAGGAAATGTGTCATCATTATGATTTTGCCACTGCTAAACGAAACACGGGAATTGTTGGTAAAAGCAAATGTATTAAGGATGATGCAGGATAATTAAATAGTTGCTCTAAAAGCTCGAACTGTTAGAGTATGGCAAATTAATCCCTTTATCTCATAGCCCATGCCCCACATCTCGTGGGCTATGACCTCGGCTGAACCCCCCTCGTGGGCCCCAAATCACATGGGTAATGCCTCACATGGGCTGCCCACCTCGAGTGTCTCCCCGCATCCCACAAGCTACCCCATTCGAGCTCAGTGTGAAATGTGCATTAATCACCCACGGTAAGGAGTCTCGAATACGAGACCTCCCCCGTGGGCCCCACCCACCCCAAGCGTACCCCTGCATCCCACAGGCAACCCCACTCGAGCCCGGTGTGAAAATGTCCCTGTATTAATCACCTCTAGTGAGGAGTCTCAAACACGAGACCTTCCTCTCTGATACTAATTTGATGCAGGACAATTAACCAGTTGCTCTAAAAGCTCAAACTGTTAGAGTATGGTGAATTAATCCCTTTATCTCATAGCTCAGGCCCCATATCTCATGGGTTAAGACCTCGGCCGAACTTTCCTCGTGGGCCCCAAATCACATGGGTACTGCCTCACACGGGCCGCCCACTCCGAGTGTGTCCCCGCATCCCACAGGCTACCCCACTCGAGCCTGATGTGAAATGCATATTAATCACCCCTAGTGAGGAGTCTCGAACATAAGACCTCCACCATGGGCCCCGCCTACCCCGAGTGTGCCCCTGCATCCCACAGGCGACCCCACTCGAGACCGGTGTGAAAATGCCCCTACATTAAAGGAGACAAGTAATTTGTAATAATTGCACTTTTCAGGGACTTGCTATGAAAATCTCCAATCCAAACAGTGATATCAGTGCATTTTGGTTATAATTTGATATTAAAGTAACTTAAAAGTGTCATCATTACAATTTTACCATCGTGTAAACCAAACACAAGAATTGGTGGTCAAATGCAGATGTTATCAGGAGATAAGTAAAATAATTTGTAATCATTGCACATTTCCTTTACATTACTATAGTAATTGGTGAAACAAACATTCCCTTGATGAATTTTGGAGAAGGGCTCCTACGTCACAAATCCAATTCCTTTTTCTAAAGTGATGAATCTATAGTTGGTTTCTTATCGTTACTAATCTATTGAGTTGTATTTAGAAACATCATCGGCATAATATTTCTGAGGACACTTGGCAACAGCTTCTACCATTTAGCAGATGCATACATGAGGATCTTGAAGGATATGACCCTAAAGGTATGCACCCATCTTATAAATTTACATGTGAAACATGCACACATTAGGTTTGGGATTTGGAAACATCATCTAGCCTTGAACTGACATGGAATCAAGATCTTAAAGCTACTCTCTCCATGTTTAGTTTCTTATAGATTCACATAAAGAATAAAACTAGATTGCAGAGTCATAGACCATAGACTTCTGTAACTTCTCACCAAACGTGGCCACAATTTATTAGATTTCCATCCTTCAATGAACATGGTGCAAAAGACAAATATCTATGATATCTCTACAATTTTGAGGTGGCAAACAACAATGATAGTTGTAGCCAACAAGTGAAAGACTAATATATGATTTTCTGATAATCTTTTGGCTGGGTCAAATGGCAGTCTGCTATGGCCATTTTCCCTGTGTAATCAATAGTAAAATCATGATTGCTTGAATTGGATTGTGCTGATTTGGCTGTCATTGATCTATTAGTGAATGCATGTTACTGTATGTCGTAAAATTGCTCGAATTGAAAGATTTTTCTATGCATAACATCCCACGAAGATATGCTCAATGATAGTAATTCGAGATCCTGTAGTCAACTGGACTCAAAACCATTACGGAAAAGGTGGTAAAGGAGCCATCAGATGGGAGAGTTGAAATCCCTTGGATGCTGCATGAATTAAAGTTAATAATAACTAGGATGGTTCTCTTACAAAACAGAAGTTCCTTTTCCTTGCTTATTTATTTATTTATTTATTTTTTAAAATAATTATCAGAACTGGCACATGAATGGCTTGAGTTAAGAATATGCTGCTAGAAAATAGGCTTACATGATTTTTTATGCTATCATAAAAGTGTTTGCGCCTTTGTCCCCCTTTTCAGGTGCTTGGCCTATTCTCATTGATGAATTTGTTGAGCATATGTACAGGTTTGTTATCTTGCACATGACATGCTTTATGCGATCTGTAGTTTTTATCCATGAATTGTTTTTGTAATTGAAATTCAATTATTAGAAGTTCTCAAAGCTTTGCCATGCACTGTTATTGACTGCTTTTATTTTGGCGAGCTTCATGATTGCAGCTATTACTTATTTTGATATTTTAGATTTTAAAAGAGCTGGCTTAGATTGGCTTTGATATACGGTTGCTGTGAGATCATCATAGTTGGTATTCAGAGATAGAGCTGATAGACATGGCTTTCATCTTGAAATTATCCTCCCTTGAAGTTTATCCTCTGTCATAGACTGCTATTCATTCAGAAGATCTTCATCATTGCAGCTGCTGCTTGTTTTGATATATTAGACTTTCAAGAATTTCGCATAGATTTTTTATTTTATTTATTTTTTTATTTTTTATTTTTTAACACACACACACACCCCACACACTCACGCTAGTGGAATTTCACCACCTATGGGCACTCAAACCCTTGACCGGGAGTTGAAACTCCTAAGAGTCTACCACCCGAGCATAGATTGACTTTGACATAACACTTAATGTGAGATTGTCATGGTTGGTATCATAAATCTAAAATTTGCTGACTTGACTCGAAACTCAGTTTAGTCAACTCGACTTGATGAGATTTTGAGCCAGGTTCGCTTGGAAAATCAATCTTGGGCCTGGCCCGATCGAGACTCAGGAAGACTCATCGAGTCAATTCGACGCAACTCGCCACAGCAAAATCAGTCTTGGGAACTTAAGGTATAAAACATGGGGAATTGAACCCACAACCTCTGACAAAAGTTCCAATTTTATATTTACTTATACTAATTCCAAGGTCTGGCCCTTGATAGAGTGAAATGGCTGAATGGGATTGATGTCACCAACCCCAATATTTGGGATAGTGCTTAAATGATGATGATGATATGCCCTCCCCCCCCCCCCCCCCCCCCCCAGCCTCTCTCTCTCTCTCTCTCTCTCTCTCTCTCTCCGTATAAAGAAATGATCCACATGGCTATGAACAAAGCCATAGTTCAATACAACTTTACTGAATTTTTCAAACCATACATGTGATAGCTGCTTTAGACCATAGATTACCTTTCGCAATTTACACACCTTGCTTGACTCTCCTTGAGCAACAAATCTGAGTGGTTGCTCCATATATACCTCTTCTGTGAGATCACCATGAAAAAAGACGTTTTTTGCATCTAGTTGAAGGAGGGGCCGGCCACAATTAACAGCAATAGAGAAAATAACACGAATTAAATTCAATTTGGCAACTTAGAGAATGTTTCAGTATAATCATCACTAAGTGTCTGAGTATATCCTTTAGCAACTAGGCGAGCCTTTAACTGTTTAATCATACCGTCATATTGGAATTTAACGGTGTACACCTATTTGTAGTTGACGATACCTTTTGCTATAGGTAGACTAGTGAGCTCCCCAATGTCATTTTGATAAATAGCTGTCATTTCTTTTCCGTTGCCTACTTCTTCCATCCCTCATCTAATGATACTTCTTGATATAACTTAGGAATACAATAAGATGACAAGGATAGAGTGAATTTATGAAAGTTGGGAGACAAACTTTCAAAATATGATGATCAATTCATGCACGCTTACCTTTCTTGAGGGTGATAGGAATATCAGACATGTTTGGAGACTCTGATGGATCACAAGGCCTGCTATCTCCAATATGAGATGTTTGATGTACGAGTAACCATCTCTCTAGATGTACGTTGCGGTTCCGCTGTAGAAGTGGAACTAGCTGGATGAGACCTACTATCTCCAATATGAGATGCTTGATTCACCATGCTTGCTTTCTATGAAGATCCCATGACTTCTCAGCTGAATGATTCATAACACTGCAGAGGTCCCACTTCACCACGAGCTTCTTGATTACCTCTACCACCATGACTACCACATTTGCCTCGTCCAAAGAAAGATATAAGAGCAAAGCTAGGTTCCGCAAGTAAACCCTAGAGATACACATTGGAGACGTGCATAGATCTCATTCAGGGATGACACCACCCAAAATCTGCACAGGAGCTGGCTTCTATTCAGGTTTTAACATGGATAAAAAATTAGTTAACTGAAACTTTTCACATTGCTGACATTGTTTGTCTAAATCCATAGGCATTCAATTCTTCCCACATCCATTTAAGTTTTGAGTAATATTCGCCTAGGGTTTTCTCTCTCGCATACATACAAGAGATGTTTTTGTCAGATAAATACATCTCCCGTAATGCATCCTATATTTCTTTTGCAGTGTCCAAAAACATTATGTTTGAACTTATTGATGATTCCATGCTATTCTACAACTAGGTAACAAATTAAGCATTATCTTGGATTCATTGATTCTCATCCGGTTTCTCCGTGGTCAAATAATTTAATATGCCTTTGATTGTTTCAAACACTTGTATTGATTTAGACCATTGGAGATAATTTGTTCCATTCAATTTAATAGAGGTTATTTGGCCCCCTAAAATCAGATGGATTTATGAATCCAGTTCTCAAATCAATGGATTCAAAAAAAAAAAAAAAGGGTTCTCAAATGACTTTTCACCTCCATCAAAAACAAGGGAAAGAGGAGTACGATACGCTTTGCACAAACATGGGCTTACCTAGCACGACTCACAAACACTTTACTTGCACACTTCCCATGGAGTGAACACAATGCTTTGGAGATATCAACCCACACGTCTTCACGCCACACAAGGGGTGATGTTCACATAAATCTCAAACATATCATGCACGAGACATTGCATGAAACTTTATGTTTTTTATGATAGTTTTTTTAAATAATAATAAAAAAAATTCTTTAGCACAAGACATGAGAAAAAAGAAGGATAGGAGGGAAGAAAAGGAATTAAGAGAAGATGGATCGAGATCAAGACTGCTTTAATAGCATGTAAGAGGGAGGGTGGGAGGGTATGGGTTTGGACCCCCCCGCCCCCTCCTCTTCTCTCTCTCTCTCTCTCATTCTAGAAATACTCCTAGTAACAAAAGAAAAAAAAAAATTCCACCTATGTAATGCAAATAATAAATCAATCTAAAACCCAAATTTAACTTTAACAAGGAGATAAAAGAAGGGATAGTTTGAATTGATGGACATGCCTTTCCTATTGAAATTAATCCTCTCTCTCTCTCATGGTTTTTCATTTTTTTTCCTTTCCAACTTCATTCTTTAATGTGAGGAATCACCACCGCTTTTCATGCTTAACATTGAATGATGTTTCATTGCCTTTGCTCATATTACATTCTTTTCTTTTGGAACTGTGGTACAGAATAACTCAATCCAACAGTTGCAGCACACGGAACATTTCTTGTGATTGTGGTGAAATGGAAACACAACCATGCATGCCTGGTTCATATGCCGGTATGTTCTATAAGTCAACGTTGCTAAATTGATCTTTCAATCATTAGAATCTTTAGTTAATTTTAGCAGTTGAAATACTATATAAATAACTGGATTATCACTAGGCTGGGGGGATGTTCACTAGGCTGCGTGGTTTTAAAAAGCCAGCTGGTCGGACTGGGTTTCGTTGGTTTTGACCAGTTTTGGATGGTATTGGCATCAGTGGTTCCTCAGTATGAAACCAAATGGTTTAGGTGTCCAGTTCAGGTCAAGTCTGGTTGGATCTGCCAGTTTGAATTGGTTTTTACAAAACTGTTTCTTGCATTTGACCAAAATTTTAGGGTATGCCTGACTGCTTGAGAGAGCCTTGGCCATAACAGCATTATCAATGGAATACAGGCTGTAACGACCATTAAGGTCTTTTGAAAAAAAGGAAATAGAGAAAAAAAACACTGAAAAAGCTTGTAGTGGCCCCATGATGGCCGTTACGGGTCATTTTTTCTGCAATGGCTGTTACAACTCTATAACAGTTGCCACTGTTGCCGTTGCATAATAACCATTACGGTACACCATGCTGGTGATCTGTTTTATCTTGTCATTTTTATTTTACAGGACTCAGAGTGCTTCCTGGTATGAAGAGGAAATCTCTTGCTGCCGTCGATGGAAATGAAGCACTGAACTCTTGGAACTCGATGAAATCAGAGCATTTCTCAAAATGCCAGCGTAGCAGGCAGATTGCTGTTGCTGATAAACAGGCCTCCCAGGAGACCAACTCATCAGATGATCACGTGGAAGTGAATAAACACAATCAGCTAGGTCGCTCAAACAGTTTGTCATGTGCGATTGAGGGTAGTCTGTTGAAAGGCTTTGAAGGACTCCTCTCCATGGGCAGCTGTTTCCAGTTTGATCAGGGAAGGAGAGTTTCATTTACGTAATTTTTGCAGTTTGATCAGGGAAGGAGAGTTTCATTTACATAGTTTTTGCAGTTTGATCAGGGAAGGAGAGTGATATTTCACATGTGTTTATGCTCAAACAGTTTGTCTTGCATGATCTTCCTTTCCATTCTTCTATCTTAATCATCATGTATTGGGGCTTGTTGTCTGTCTGTGCTATTTTTGATATATTGGTAAAGACTTTCTATTTTACTTTCTCTTAGTAAGTCTCAGATCAAAATACATTCATGAGATATTAATATTTTGAACTATGTTTTCTTGCTGCTTGAAGTGCTTGTCAGATGTGAGGCACTTCTCTGGATTCTTATTCTAAACAAAGGGAATCAGTTGGGATATATGGGAAAGTTGCAGCGTCCCTCCCATGCACCCTGCTTGTGGTTTGTGATCTGAACTTTTCATGAAGAGGGCGCCATTCAAAATGAGCTTTGTTTGGCACTAGAAACTGAATGGATGGCTATGAATAGATCTTTTGCTGCTAAAATATGAACTTTTTGTTCCCCCTTTTTTTTTTTTTTGTTTTTTGTTTTTTGTTTTAAAGGTTTTAACATTTTGCATGTTGCAAGCCACTGATCTGACAGTTTGGGTTATCAAAATGAAGTGATTTCTAGACGGTGGTTCTCGTCCATGAATATTAACCACCACCACTGCCATACAGAGGCTGTGGAAGTTATAGGTGGAGGGGTTCCCATGGGTTTCGCATAACATAAATCGCGGTGAATCAAGATTGACTTGCAGTGAATTATTGTTCCCGCTCTTTTAAAATTAATTAATTTTTATTTTATTTTTAAAAAATAAAAAATAAAAAATCCTATATAAAGAGCTGTTGGTAAAAAATGTTCATAAGATGAATGTGGCTGAAATGATGGTGTTGAAATGGAGGAATGGCAATACAAGGATAGACTCATAAATTAATACATTCCAAGGAACCTCATATTAGCACCAATGGACTTAAATGGTTTGGTTATGTGCAATGGAGACCAAGAACTGCATTACTTAGGAGTGAGTTGGTACGAGTTGAAGCCTCTAAAAAAGCAAAGGCCCAACGGTTGGTTGGAGGTAGTAAGAAAATACTTGATAACCTGTGGTAAAGATTTGGCCATGGTGGAACAAGATTCATGCAGCCAATCTGATTGATTGAGATAAGGCTTAGATGACAATGATGTGTTTTAGTTATTTATTTATTTATTTTTCCTTAAAGATGGAAATACTCTTAAAACGTAAATTTCCCTTGGGTTAAGGGCATTTAGGTAATCTCCTCTAATAGGACGTTATAAGGGGTGATATTTAGCCCATTCCCGGGGGGGTAAACAAAAAGGCGTGGATCTAAGCCTCCTTAAATATATGAACAAAATCTCTACTTATCCAAACCATCCAGCAACCCTCTTTTTATGCACTCGTGCACACTACCTACAATACATAGCTACTTAACTGTAGCAATTGGATCTAGGGTTGTGCTCGATTATCCAAACAGTCTACAAGATGTATCTCTGACCTTTTCCCCCTTGACTATGAACCGTACCATTAACAATTTTTTTGAAGGCCATTGATTCCAAGGTCTATGAATTTTCAATCATGAAGATTTTTTATGAAACCACATTTATTGTTGCATTTCGTTAGATTAATCTTTTGGGTCATATCTGCCGGATGTACTCTACCAGACCGCAAGGTCTGTTGTTGTAGAAACTGCCTAACTATTCAGTCGAATGCAGAAGAAAAATGAGGAAGATTTGGAGTAGAAAGAAATCTAAATACGGTAGAGCAACTCTGCATAGGACAAGGGAGAGAGATGTATGATGTATCAATCAGGTCCATCCATATGTAGGGCCTTATCATCGATGCTTTGTCTGAAAATTCACTCCTATCAGACGATTCTATCAATGGAATTTAGTATCATTAAGTTCTAAAACTTGGTGAATTGACTCAAAACTCAGTCTACATGGTTCCACAAGATTTCGACCTGAGATGCTGCAGCCAAGGGCAGACAGGGTTTGAACTTGGAACCCAAGATCTCTTGGTGAGGAACTGAATCATTGCACCGACTGGGCTAGCGCATGCTTGCCTAGTTTTCCTGCTTATATATAAATAAGCATGGTGCGCACACGTCTCCATTATGCTAAATATTCCATGATGTATTTATGAAATATTGAGTCGAGTTGATAGACTTGTTCGAGTCTCTGAGTCAACCCAATCCAATTGGACATCAAGTCAAGTTGAACAAAGACCGGTTCAATTCTTCGAGTTGACCCGACCCGACTGGATGTCGGGTCACTTGAGTTTTTGAACAATGAGCCAGATACTCAACATGTGGGACTATATTGTAAACATGTGGGCAGGCAAGTAGTTAGCTTGAGGATTTTACTTAACGACCAGAAGAAGAAAAAAAGAAACCATTGCTTGGATGATTAGTACTGAATAATACAAATATAGAGGTATCATACAATGCTAGGCAGGAAGGTAGTATGGTGTTGCCCAGGTTTCCAGCTTGTATTAGTGGGGATCAAGCGGGGCCCACAGTTCAGCGAGTGAAAAGTGGTTGCCAACAATAGGACCCACTAAAGATGTCTACGCACCCAAAATTCCTCAGAATAAAAGAATCCCAACCCTTCGATAGATGATCAATAAAAAGTTAGTTAAGAAAGGAGATACGGAAACAGTTTACATGAATGGCACGTCTAAATACCATATAATTATGATCATTTGATATGTGGTTACCAAGAGTTTGGATGATCTGAACTGTACCCACCACTTGTACAAACTGAAAATGGGAATGGTAGAGTACAATCCCTCAGCCCAAGCAATGCATAATAAAACGAATATAAACTACTAAACAGCTCCATAAATTCCATAATGAAGCAGCGTTCCTCAATGCAGCAAAAGCCAATAGTGAAAGAAAGCTCAACTGGTATATTTAAAACCAAGGACCATTCTAAAGAACAGATGAATAGCTCTGTTTTGGAATTGAGAAACATTTCCTTTATAAACCTACATACAGAAGCATAGAAAGATCGGAGAAAGAAGAAAAAGAAAAAACAAAAACAAAACTCACAAGATACAAGGAAGCAGCTAAAATATTATTACACTGACACACTCACTCAGAAATTTGAAGCTTTGTTTGTAGCCAGTTGCCTGGTGAAATGGCCGAAACCAAAGTTCCTGAAAACAGAAACAGCCCATCCATCTCTCACATCCCAAAGATCACCACTGGTACTTGGCAGTGACAAAGACTTCTTCATAGTTCTGAGCAGCATTGTCCCAGCTCAGGTCTTGCATCATACCACGTCTCTGGATACCCTCCCAACTGCTCTTGAAATCCCTATATGTGTACAAACAGTTCCCAAGAGCATGTATAAGCCTACTTGAATCCGCCCTGTCGAATGTCCATCCGAACCCAGACTCTTTGTATGGGTCGAACTGCTGCACAGTGTCTCTCAGTCCACCAACAGCATGAACGACCGGAACGGTTCCGTAACTCATTGCGTAGAGTTGGTTCAGACCACATGGCTCAAACCTCGACGGCATCAGTAGAATGTCTGCACCTGCGGTTATCCTATGCGCCATTTTCACTGAGAAACCGACCCATCCCCTGACCTTGTCGTGGTTTTGATTCTCAAATCTCCTGAGCATTTCTTCAAGATCTGATCTCCCAGTTCCCAACATTACTAGCTGAACGTCCTGGCCTACTAACCACGGCATGGCCTCGGCGATAAGGTCAACACCTTTCTGGTCGTCCAGCCTTCCAATAAAACCAATCAGAGGGATGTCACTCTGGACGGGCAGGCCGAGCTCTTTCTGGAGGGCTGCCTTGCATTGGCCCTTGCCTGTTTGGAGGGTCTCTAGAGAGTAATTGGTGTAGCCATCAGATTTTAGGTGGATGTCCAATTCTGGATTCCATTCTTTTGGGTCGATTCCATTCACAATACCCTTCAGCTTCCAACTATTCTCATTTATGATCTCATGCAGACCCCAGCCGCCTTCTGATGTTTTCAGCTCCCAGGCATAACCATGGCTGACCGTAACAATTCGATCTGCGGCATTTAAGCCGGCCGCGAAGATATTGAAGTGGCCACCACCAATCGGATCATACAATGTGAAAAGGTCCCTGTAGTGATCTGGCAAGTCCACATAACTGAAATCGTCCACTGGACCACGACCCTGAATGATAAATCTGGATTAACATACACTTAAGAGATGGTGATTTTCAAGAACCAGTATCCAAATCCATGGGGGCTTGCGGGACAAACCTGGTGTGCTACGTTGTGGATTACAAGAACGGACCGGGTGTATTTCATCAAGCCCTGGTCACGGTAGTACGCCTTGAGATAAACTGGTAACAATGCGGTATGCCAATCATTTGCAACAAAAACCAGATTCCCATCTCCATAGCAGACGCCACCACATGGAACATGCCACCCGACCTGAAAACAATTTAGCTCCTCTTCTTTTAAAACAAGTCACAGAGATGGAAAACGCCAACCTGAATTCAAATCGGGTTGGTGTTTTCCAACTTCAACCAAACCTGAGGACCTTCACAACCCAATCTGTACTCAGGTTGGGTCAATTAGGTTCAGATTGACCCAAACCCAAGTTGCAGCCCTGCTTGAAACAAAGTTCAATTGTAGCCAGAGATGAATCACGCTAATAGCACCACCGAACCAACTACCTAGAATCTAGATGTACATAGTTCAAAGGTGTTAACGGAAGTGGATATGGCCCACCTATGCCTCTCTCTCTCTCTCTCTCTCTCTCTCTCTCTCTCTCTCTCTCTCTCTCTCTCATAGACCCTCAAGATTAGCACTATGTAGCTGTTTAACAGACCCTGAGAGTAGAGGGTTGGGGTTTCAATAGACTCTCTTCCACCTTACTTCTCCTCCTCATTGTAGCTTCTCATAGACCCTCAAGATTAGCACTATGTAGCTGTTTAACAGACCCTAAGAGTAGAGGGTTGGGGTTTCGATAGACTAAGCATCTCATGTTCTCCATCTCTCACTCTCTCTCATTGTTTCTCTTCCACCTTAGTTCTCCTTCTCCTTCTTCTCATTGTAGCTTCTCATAGGCCCTCAAGATTAGCACCATGTAGCTGTTAAACATGTTGGATATTTTTGCTTTTGTTACTTAAAAGATATAATTGTCATATTGGATTTCTTAGTTATAGAAAGGGAGAGGGGATGTCCAACTCAACTAGGGATTTCCTCTTCTTCTTGTCCTCCTTTCACGTGCTATGGCACTGCTACAGTGCCATGCTACAGCAACAAGCAGACTGTTCTACAGAAGGATTGCTAATGAGCGAGTACATCAAGATTCATAGAGACCAGTACTCCATAATGAGTATTCACCCTAACAGTAACCATTTTTAGTCATGTTCCAAATTCAGTGGTTTGGAACCATACCTCAACAGCTGCCTTGCAGAACAAAACCATGCGCTTCAATATCTCCTGCATCCAATGAAAAATCAAAGCTGTTTGAAATTAAAGAAGTTGAAGGAGATTAAACAATGCTAAATAGAAAATCAAAGTTGAAAATGAGAGGGGGGAAAAAAGAAAGAAGAAGACTAAACAGGCTAAATTGGGAAAGGTCATCCTAAGTACAGCAGTGCAGTTGAAAAAGAATAAACATGGCTAAATGAAACCCCTAAAATAACTGGTAACCAAATGCAAATCATGTGAATGGGGACCCACCAATCTATCTCCACCATATATATTCTTTTCATGATGGCGAAACATAGGACTATCTATAAAAACAAAATCCACGCCATCAATGTAGGCTTGGAAATAGGTGATATCCATATTCTGCATGTTAAAACATCACAAGCCACAATCAAGCAGAAGGTACTTTGGTAATATGCTAACAGAAACTCAAATCTAGCTACAAGCAATGTATCATATCGGCATACCTCACCATTCACGTTGTACGTCTTTCTTACTCCTGTTGGTTGGGCTTCACGATAGTCACTATACCGTGGTGCAACTACCTAAGAAAACAGGCGGTATCAATTACTCAAGAACTTTCTATTTTATTAATGATTTCATCCTCTTGAAAGTGCAAAGTCAGAACGGACTGACCCAGCTGGTCCAACTCAGTTCAGTGCAATTCAATTCCCAAAACTGCAAATTTGGCGTCAAGCTATCAACTATGGATAGCCATTCAGGTCCACTTCTTTGTGAACTGGCTTATTCAGATGGTTTTTCTCGAACCTGACAGATCTGGGAAGAATGACACTTTTCTTTACTTATTTGCAAGAACCATGTTGATAGCATGGGGGAAAAGTTACCATAACCCTATGCCCACGCCTAGCCAAAGCCTTTGGTAAAGCCCCAGCAACATCTCCAAGTCCACCTAAGAGAACTCACTCCCAGTCAGTCTGCATTGCATTTAAAAAAAAAAAAAAAAAAAGAAAAAAAAAAAAGAAGAGAAACTACATAGAATGGCTCAAGCAACATACAAATGAAACACCTATATAAAAACCCAGTACATTAGGTCCATACAGGACTGATTACCTAGAATGGCTCAAGCAACATACAAATGAAACGCCTATATAAAAGCCCAGTACATTTAGGTCCATTGGGGACTGAGTACCTAAAACCGGTTGCATGCTACAAACCATTTTTATGCCTCCAGAATTTTTATTTTGCAATTCTGTCTTTGAAAATGTCATGTCATGCTCACAAGAAGGGGTTGCAGGTTTTTTTTTTTTTTTTTGTCAGCTTGTTAGTACACAACACTGTCAGTTGACACTTCACTGTTAGCCACCCCCACTAGGGATCGATACCAAGACCTCAATGTTGAAACGGGGGGTTACGATAAAATGTAAAGTACCTGTTTTGGACCAAGGAGCACATTCTGCAGCAACAACTATGACGTTCATGACATTTGCCCCAGCCAAAGGAGGGGGTTTTAAGTCTTCTTCTGTAGGATCCGCAGTAAGTTCACCACTCTCACCCTCTACATTTGCTTCTGCCAACTCTTTGAACATTTCATCTCTAAAAAGGTAAGTTTCAGAGGCTTCTGGGAGCAAAGATGGCCTCATTGTTGACTGAGCTGTTTCTTTGAAGTCATTGAAAGAATCTATAGTGGAGTAAGCTTCTTCAAACGAGTTCTCCCATGATTCCTTCTTTTCGGCTTCAAAATCTCCACCGGCATCAAGGGACAGGGTTTCCGATGTCTCAACTGTAGTTGAGAGGGCATGACTGTCAGGAAGCATCTCACCTCTAAATTTTCCATTGAGCTCTCCAGATGCAGAAGGTAGATCCATATTTGAGAAAGAATTATCACTTTCTCTATCAAAAACTGCATCCTCTTCTGTGTTAACAATACTATTCTTTATAGATGACAAGAGTTTTCTCCTTTCCGCTATCTGCAATGAAATGGGGAAGTTGAAGCAAAGCAGTTTAGGGTTGGATTACTGCAATATTAGTACAAATTGACACATTGATGAGAAATACAAGTACAATAGGCATCGGCAAGAAATGTATTGAATACTACAAATAATTAAAATGATGACCAGGGACAACTATAGTTAGCATAAAGCCTTATGGCAAACAACAGTATGGGACACATCAGTGTTTAATTCAGTTTTGACCCTTAAAAGACGGTCGAATTTTGATCAAATAATTAGAAATGTCAAAAACTTGAAGAAAGAAAAGTTTAGGTTTTAATAGGAATGAAAAAAAAAAAAAAAAAAAAAGACGATACATGTACATATGTGCATATATTTTATATAAACCTCAATTAAATCGTTGGAATTAATATTTTCACAAGTAATAATTTACATAGAAAATCAACTAGTGGGTTAGTATAATTCTTTGCCTCTCTCATATCCTTCCTGTACTGGAAAGCCTTACGTAGTGTTTTTTTTTTTTTTTTAAATACCTATGTAGGTTATTCTTCTCCACTGAAATTTTCCACCATCTATTCAATTCTATGAATGGATGATGACAACCAATCTCTATCTTCAAATCACCCTCAATTTTTTTTTAATTTTTGTTTTTGAAAAATCTGTTTTTTAACGACTTTAAATTGGTTTTTGAAGAGTATTCTTCCAATCTTCTGAAACATATGATGTTACGTTGAGCCTTTTTTTCCCCCCTTTCCAAAAATGAGTTTCAAACGGTGTGTAGCTAATTACAGTGACAACAACCAGAATGTTAACTTTCTTGGAGGTGGAAGGAGGAACATCCAGTTGGGGAATGACTATAATGGGCCAGCAGAAAACTGAAGGAAATACGCCATTAGCAACTGCAAAGATGAAGACTCGATGACGGTTGCCAAAGAGAGCTTTAGGGAGAAGTCACTAGGACAAGTTACCTGGATCTTTTTTCTTTTTTCTTTTCTTGGATGGCTAAATATATGGTGTAGACTGGAACATTCATAGTGGGGCAAGTAGCAGACATAATTTTGGGCAACCTAATATTCTTGGTGGGGCCCATACCTGGTGAGGCATGTTACCAGCCTCATCTTCAGGCCACGACACATACAAAGGCCTCAGATTGACAGCCCTGATCTCGCATGAAGTGAGACAGTTGGACAGATTTTGAAATCCGACTCTAATTCTAAAATACAGGCATGACAAGATAACAGTCTTGCCACCACAACAAGGACTTTCTTTTTTATTAATTTACTCCATCCAACCTGCTAGATTGAACCAATGCCCAAAGGATTTGTGAAAATGCATAAAGATGATACCCAGATGCGAACACATGGAATGAGACACAGTTCACAATTTTCGTCCTCCCAAGTTTTTGTATAATATATGGGACGTGTATCAGACTTCACATTCATCAGGGAAATCCATGAACTGGTCATAGACTAGAAAATGCAGACATCTAACAATCCTAACTATTTAATAATGTTGTATACAAAACACTAAAATCTGGTCGCTGGTTTTTGTAGAACATTTTTTACATGGGTATGATTGTTCACCATTGTGCTTATGGCCAAGAGAGTTATGATAAATGAACATGTCAGATCATCACAGACATATGGCACACGTGCAGTATAAACTTGACAAGATGAAATTTTCATCCTCCCATGTCCTCACTGGTTGAGCAGTCGATTGGCCAATGGAATTGAACCCTCGACGGCTCAAACTCATAAGAGCACTGACCAAATGACATTAGGAAAGGGGTTTTCAAAAATTTCAAGAATTTTGCCTCGTATTTGATTACTGAAAATATCAAAGAACAAGCGAGTAGGACTTTCAGATGTGTTGCCAATTTGGCATTTATACCTCGGTTCAGTAAATACCTTTTGATTAAAAGAGACAATCATGTTCACAACTAGCAGAACAAAGGAATGTCAATGGACATATAAAACAAGCTCAGAGGAATCATCTTTAAATATGTCAACTGTTTTAGGCAGTGACTCCTAAAGCCCAGACATAATCAGAACCTACCTACGATAACAGCACCAAAGAAGAAACTAAAACAACTGCAATTGGACTTGTGAAATAACAATTACAAAGTCAATGAAAACCCCACTCTTGTCTAAAATTCATTGATGTGGGTGGGAAAAGTCAAAATTACTTGGAGGGAAATGAGTGGTGGTTTGCTAGACAAAGTGTGATATAAGTGGAGATCAATTCAGCATTCCCGCCCAGGAAGACAGCATATCAACTCTGTCACAGTTTCATAAAAATAATAAATAAATAAAAATAAAAAACACCGTTGATTTGCCAATAGAGCTTGCCCATGCATCCACACAAAGATCAGCAGATTGGACACTTTTATCAAGGGGATGTCTAACTGATAGATATGGAAAATTGTGTTCTCAACCAGGCATGATCTACAAAAGTGACAACAGTCAGGAGAAGTATCTGAGATCATTATTGATGGTATTGATACCAAAAACCTAGCATGCTTGGGATTCGGACGTTGCCAATATATGATCGAGTGAAAGTGAATTCCTTCTGGTCTTGTGTGATTAAAGGTTAATTCCCCATTAGACCTCCAATTCAATGATGGATCAATGGCCATGATAGCCCTTCATGGTGGAGCTCCTGGGTAATCTCCTCATCGGCTTGTTAATCAAGCTTCTAATCAGTTTTCATTTTGTATTATTATTTGTATTAACATTATTTATTTTACAAAATCATTTTTACCTGCTTAAATTGAGATTAATAAAAGGATTAACATTTTCTAAATGCGAGGACTGTTTCACCTTGGGATAGTTGATGATCTGACCATTACATTAGTGGATCAGAATCTACAAATGGGGACCAGCAACCCTTCGCAAACACATAAGAGAAAACATAAGTAAACGAGAAAACAGAAGAAAAATCCAACTTATGGTCACGAAATCACTCTCCCATTGCGATCACTAGTCACGTGACATTCCCCTCATTAATTTTGGCAATGTTCATTTGTCCCCAACTCTGGATTTTTCATTAAACTCTAGATGTCTTATTTCTAATTCTATATTGCTAAAAAATTGTTTAATTTTCATTTCTTCTTTTTGGAGTTTGGGATTAAATGTTTTGCATTCAATCATAACAGAGCTTCAATTCCTTCATGGACTATCTTACTAACGAGTTCATAAATTTACATGAAGCATGTAGAGATTAGCCCTATTTGGTAACTCCAAAAAATGAATCATCTCATTTTAGTTAACAGTAATTATGTATTAGAGATCTTGATCTCTGATAAATAATGAGTTTATGTTGACAATAAATATGTATTAGAGATCAAGATTTCTAAGACATAATCATTGTTAACTAAAATAAGATCAACTCATTCTTTTGTCTACAAATAGGGCCTAAGAAAATAACCAACTCTAAATTAGCTGATATTCCTAAGCAAATAACTCCCAGATAACCACAAGAAAATTTCTACCTTGGAGAAGATAATCAGCTCAAAGAGGGGGGAAAACCTGTTGAAGTAAGTCCTTTTGCAAAGCTAGGACCTTCTTAGTCTTCTCGATCGTTACCTGAAGTGAGTCTGGTACATCGTCATCACTGTCCTCGTTCCCTACCTTGACAGCATTTTTATCTGTTGCTCTTAGGCCCTTTCTCCACCCAAAATTTCTTCTGCGATGTTGGTCTATCGTATTTCTGCCGTTTGAAGAAATACCTGCGAAATTTTCACGGTCTGCTAACTTCTGAAACCCGAATTTGCAACTACTTACACCAGATTCAAGAGAACTTTTCCCATGGAATGCATTGATAGCGTATCTACGCTGATGACCGCTTCTGTTAGAAAGAAGAACAGAATTCTCCATCATTGTTTCGATGAAAAAAGAAAGAGACCCAAGAGAAGAAGCCATCTTTATGTTTGTCTACAAGACTCTGAGAATTAGAAAGTTATTAAAGTTTGAAGAGAAACGAGATGAAGAAGACCCAGCTGAGGAAATGGTATTACTGGAAGAGATTTCAAGAAAACCCAGTTGAGGAAATGGGATTTCAAGAAGACCCAGTTGTGGGAAATGGAAACTGAAGAAAAACCAGTCGGAGAAATGGGATTTCAAGAGGAGCTGGTTGAGGAATGGGATTTAAAGAAAACCCAATCAACGAAATGGGATTTAAAGAAGACAGCGGAGAAAAATGGGTGTGGAAGAAACCATACAATATCTGGCCCTGAGTATGTTCAAATGGGCCCATTGAAAGGGAGTGAACAGGGCAGATTGAGGTCCAGATTCTCGCTGAGATTGCAGCAGAGATGAAACCAGAGATTTGATTTTGGTAGTTGATAATGCAACGTACGGCTCATAAACAAAAGTAAGAAAACAGATACGAGCTTGGGAAAAACGTGGAGAGAGAGAGAGAGAGAGAGAGAGAGAGAGACTTCTGTTTTTCTACCCCCTAAAGTTGATATTACTGCCCCATCAATATGATTCATTGAGGCCCGATTCAATACAAACATTTTAGGATAAAGCTTTGACAGAGAAATCGATGCGTGGGGCCCACCGTGATGTTTCAATGAAATCCAATCCTTCCATAATGTGTGCCCCTTCTATTCTCCTTCATGCCCAAAAATAAAGATCCATAAAGTAGGTAAGCCACACCACAGAGAACATTTGGGATGGGAACGTTCACCATTAAAAGCCTTCCAGACGGTATGTGGGTCTGACTATGTTTTTAATTTTTCATCTAATCAATTCATAAGTTTCATCCAACTAGGATGAATGGACTCTAAAAAATTTTAGAGGTTTTAGGCATAACTGTACATCGTGTGTCCCATTTGAATTTTGGATCATCCTGATTTTTGGGATATAATTAGAGTGGGAATTTCATCACATGATAGACAGATTGGATGATAGTAAAACATCATGGTGTATTCTACACGTCAATTTGTTCGTTAAGCGTCCTAGAACATTTGTATTTTGGTCCGGCCAGAAAATGATCGTTTATGACGCTTTGAGGGTGGATATATAAAATTGGGAATTGGAGATAATCATTCACGTTTTTTTTTTTTTTTTTAAAGAGTATTTTATGAAAAAAGGAAAAAGAAAAAAGAAGAAGATACTCTGATAGAGTGTGATGGATGATGCGCAGGCACTTGGAAATTTCCTTTGTAGCATGGACAAAATTCAAACTAAACTGCTCAAATTATGGGTCAATCTTAGATGTATCATGCACCAAAAATCACTACAGTGATGGGTATCTGACTATCCGGTTGGTCGGCATTTATTGGACGCCCTAAAATAAAATAAAAAATAAAAAATTCAATGGTCGTACTTCAATAAACAATTTGTCCACCAATCAGATGTAAGGATTGTTCAACCACTCTGATTTGGAACTGTGCAGTGGGTTTTAACAATTTAGTCTGTTTAATTTGAGTTTTTATATGTCATGCACATGGTTTCTGAGTGCCTGCGCATCAAGCATCGTACTCTTGGGTCCTTGCTCTTACCCGGGTGGTAAACTCCCTGGAGTTTCAACACCGGGTCAAGGGTTCGAGTACCCATGGTAGCGTGCGTGTGTGGGGTGTGTGTGCGTGCGGCGTGAGTGTGTAGGGGGTGTGTGTGCGTAAAAAATAAAAAATAAAAAATAAATCAAGCATCATACTCTGCCGGAGTATCAAATATCTCTGTTATTTTGTACTCTTGCGGAGTGCGGTGGTTGATACTCGTGAACAGCACATTTTGAACGTGGAATGCATGCATGCAAATCAAGCTACATGATGGCGTCGTAGTCCAATCATATTGATTAAATAATTGTCACATTTGATTGGTGTGCTTTTTTGTTGAATCCCGACCATTCGTCCATTTGATATCACCAATCCACCATTTAGCACGTGATGGGTTATTTCCGGTCGGTTGACACGTCTGAAATGTGAACCACAATTAGAATGAGCCATTTCCATGGTCTCAGGCCTACTTAACAGCCCAAGGCAGATGAAGGGTCTGAATTGCATAGATGTCATATACACAACAGTATGGCCCACCCACGCAAATGAAGGGTGGTGTTTCCTTCCATCTCTTTCCCTGTTCTATGATTATTGGCGCTTTGGATTAAGGTTCGGTGAGTCATACGATGAATGGGTTGGATTTTGTTCATGCACTAACTAAGCCTCGTAAGACTTTTATAAGATGAGCCACAAATAATCACTTAGAGAAATTTACAACTGTATGGCCCATATACGGCCCATTTACATTTGAAAGCCCACTTCTTCTTATCTAAGCCCCATACGTACGGATAGCTTCCCCAAGGTCGAAAATGCCCCTTGCTTATCCTTCCGCGAGAGGATCCGCTGGTGCTCGAAGACGAGCGCTGACGCTCCTCGAACTCCGAGTTATACGTGCGGTTTAACAGATATCAAAGTTACATGGCCGTACATTTATGTATTTATTATATCCACAGCATTCATCCATATTTCGTGATCATTTTGGAGCATTATTAAAAAAAAAATCTTTGCATATTCAAAGATCAATTGGGCCACACCATAAAGTGCTGCTGAAAAATTAATTTTTATCGTTTAAAAGTTTATAGGGCTCAACATAATATTTATTTTTCATCCAATCTATTCATAAGGTCACAAAGACTTGGATAAAGAGGAAAAACAAATTTCATACCCCTAAAAAGATTTCAGTGGTAGACGTTCAATCCTCCACTACCTTTTATAGTGTGGTCCACTTGATAGCTAAAACTGTCTTATTTTTCATATCAAGACTTAATACGAGTTTTCCAAATAGATGGACAGTTTAGATATAACACATACCTCATAAAAGGACCCAAAAACAAGTGTTAGGAGTACTACAAGGAGAAAAAGCCAGGAACCACAGTCTGTGCTTTTTCAATAAGTCCTTTGCTATGTACATTATGTCTTTCGATATGTATAGAAGGTCTTTCGAGAAGGTTTAAGAATTGTCCAGCCAATTTGCCTAAAAAATTTCAAAATTTTCGATACATATTAAAGTGTATTTAAGATGTTCAGGAGATGTAGCTACAGATTATAGCCGTACCTATAACTATAGTTCGTAAAAGTTAATGCAAATTTTTTTTTTTTCTTTATCTGCTTTTCTTTTTTTTTTTTTTTTTTACACGGAGAAATTTATTCTACCTAAAATTTTCACTAGTACATATTTATATAAATATGTATATATAAGCATATAAAAAAAATTTCTCTTTTTTTCATTTCTTTCTTTATTTATTTAACAAGAAT
Organism: Magnolia kwangsiensis; assembly: GCA_037074715.1. Lineage (NCBI taxonomy): Eukaryota > Viridiplantae > Streptophyta > Magnoliopsida > Magnoliales > Magnoliaceae > Magnolia > Magnolia kwangsiensis. The sequence goes on from CM073572.1 coordinate 1,665,297, forward strand.
ATCTTCTAAACCAAAATTAGTTACTTGACATATCATATATGATTTTGGGGTAGGAGAAGTAACTTTAGCCAACTAACCTTATTTTTTTCCAAGATTGCATCAGGTCGATCGTTGAAAATCCATTTCATTCACTTCGGGGACAATTTCAATCAATTCGTAGTCAATTTCATTTATTTCATTTACTTCGCGATCAATTCCATACATTTCACGGTCAATCCCGATGATTGCCTTTCACTTCACGGTCAATTCCATGTATTTCATGGTCATTTCCATGCACTTCACGGTCAATTCCCTTCACTTCATGGTCATTTCCACGCATTTCACGATCAATTCACTTCACTTCAGGGTCATTTTCAGGCATTTCACGGCCATTTCTGGCGATTTCGTTTGGATTCATGGTCATTTCCATGCACTTCACAATCAATTCCCTTCACTTCACGGTCATTTCCATGCATTTCACGGTCATTTCACTTCACTTCATGGTCATTTCAATGCATTTCATGGTCATTTTAAGCGATTCCATTTAGATTCACGGTCATTTCCATGCACTTAACGGTTAATTAACTTCACTTCACGGTCATTTTCATGCATTTCACAGTCAATTCGCTTCACTTCACGGTCATTTCCATGCATTTCACGGTCATTTCCAGCGATTCCCTTTAAATTCACGGTCATTTCCACGCACTTCATGGTCAATTGCCTTCACTTCACGGTCATTTTCACGCATTTCACGGTCAATTCGCTTCACTTCACGGTCATTTTCTTGCATTTCACGGTCATTTCTGGCGATTCCGTTTAGATTCACGGTCATTTCCATGCACTTCACATCACGGTCATTTCCACGTATTTCACGGTCAATTCAGTTCACTTCCCGGTCATTTCCATTCATTTCACGGTCATTTTCGGCGATTTCATTTAGATTCACGGTCATTTCCATTCAGTTCACGGTCAATTGCCTTCACTTCATGGTCATTTCCACTCATTCCACGGTCAATTCACTTCACTGCATGGTCATTTTCGGCGATACCGTTTAGATTTACGGTCATTTCCATGCACTTCACGATCAATTCCCTTTACTACACGGTCATTTTCACTCATTTCACGGTCAAATCGCTTCACTTCATAGTCATTTCCATTCATTTCACGGTCATTTCAGGTGATTACGTTTATATTCACGGTCAATTACCTTCCCTTCACGATCATTTTCACTCATTTCACGGTCAATTCGCTTCACTCCACGATCATTTTCATGCATTTCATGGTCATTTTCGGTGATTTTGTTTACATTCATAATCATTTCCATGTACTTCACGGTCAATTGCCTTCACTTCATGGTCATTTCCACGCATTTCATAGTCAATTCGCTTCACTTCATGGTCATTTTCCTGCATTTCACGGTCATTTTCTACGATTCTGTTTAGATTCACGGTCATTTTCATGCACTTCACAGTCAATTGCCTTCACTTCATAGTCATTTCCACACATTTCACAGTCAATTCACTTCACTTCATGGTCATTTTCCTGCATTTCACAGTCATTTTTTGCGATTTTGTTTAGATTCACGGTCATTTTCATGCACTTCACAGTCAATTGCCTTCACTTCATGGTTATTTCCATGCATTTCACAGTCAATTCGCTTCACTTCATGGTCATTTTCATGCATTTCACGGTCATTTTTGGTGATTCCATTTAGATTCACAGTCATTTCCATTCACTTCACGGTCAATTGCCTTTACTTCACAATCATTTCCACGCATTTCACAGTCAATTCGCTTCACTTCATGGTCATTTTCATGCATTTCACGGTCATTTTTGGCGATTCCATTTAGATTCACGGTCATTTCCATTCACTTCACGGTCAATTGCCTTTATTTCACAATCATTTCCATGCATTTCACTGTCAATTCGCTTCACTTCATGGTCATTTTCATGCATTTCACGGTCATTTTCAGCAATTCCGTTGAGATTCATGGTCATTTCCATGCACTTCACAGTCAATTCCCTTCAATTCACGGTCATTTTCACTCATTTCACGGTCAATTCACTTCACTTCACTTCACAGTCATTTTCATGCATTTTACGGTCATTTTCGGCGATTCCGTTTAGATTCACGATCATTTCCATGCACTTCACGGTCAATTCTCTTCACTTCACGGTCATTTTCACGTATTTCATAGTCAATTCGCTTCACTTTACGATCATTTCCATGCATTTCGCGGTCATTTTCAGCAATTCCGTTTAGATTCACGGTTAATTCCCTTCACTTCGCGGTCATTTCCACTCATTTCATGGTCAAATCGCTTCACTTCACAGTCATTTTCGACGATTTCTTTTAGATTCACTGTCATTTTCATGCACTTCACGGTCAATTCCCTTCACTTCACGGTCATTTCAACACATTACACGGTTAATTCGCTTGACTGCATGGTCATTTTCATGCATTTCACAGTTTCCAACGATTTTGTTTAAATATCATGGTTAATGACCATGAAATGCATGGAAATGACCGTAAAGTGAAGCGAATTGACCGTGAAATGAGTGGAAATGACCATGAAGTGAAGGGAGTTGACCGTGAGGTGCATGGAAATGACCGTAAATCTAAACGGAATCACCAGAAGTGACCGTGAAATGCATAGAAATGACTGTGAAGTAAAGCGAATTGACCGTGAAATGAGTGGAAATGACCGTGAAGTGAAGGGAATTGATCGTGAAGTGCATGGAAATGACCGTGAATATAAACGAAATCGCCAGAAATGACCATGAAGTGAATGGAAATGACCGTGAATCTAAACAGAATCGCCAGAAATGACCATGAAATGAATGGAAATTACCGTGAATCTAAACGGAATCGCTAGAAATGACCGCGAAATACATGAAAATGACCGTGCAGTGAAGCGAATTGACCATGAAATGCGTGGAAATGACCATGAAGTGAATGAAAATGACCGTAAATCTAAACGGAATCGTTAGAAATGACCATGAAATGAATGGAAATGACCGTGAAGTGAAGCGAATTGACCATGAAATGCGTGAAAATGACCATGAAGTGAAGGGAATTGACCGTGAAGTGCATGGAAATGACCGTGAATCTAAACGGAATCGCTGAAAATGATTATGAATGCATGAAAACGACCGTGAAGTGAAGTGAAATGACCATGAAATGCGTAGAAATGACCGTGAAGTGCCTGGAAATGACTGTGAATCTAAACAGAATCGTCAGAAATGATCGTGAAATGCATGGAAATGACCCTGAAGTGAAGTGAATTGACCGTGAAATGAGTGGAACTGACCCTAAAGTGAAGTGAATTAACCGTGAAATGCATGGAAATGACCGTGAAGTGAAGGTAATTGACCATGAAGTGCATGGAAATGACCGTGAATCTAAATGGAATTGCCAGAAATGACCGTGAAATGCATGGAAATGGCCGTGAAGTGAAGCGAAATGACCGTGAAATACATGGAAATGACCGTGAAGTGAAGGGAATTGATCATGAAGTGCATGGAAATGACCGTGAATCTAAATGGAATCACCGAAAATGATCGTGAAGTGCTTGGAAATGACTGTGAATCTAAACGGAATCGCCGAAAATGATCATAAAATGGATGGAATTGACCGTGTAGTGAAGGGGAATCACCGAGATTGGCCGTGAAATGCATGGAATTGATCACGAAGTACATGAAATAAATGAAATTGACCTCGAACTGATTGAAATTGTCTGCGAAGTGAATGAAATGGATTTTCGACCATCGACCTAATCGAATCTTGGAAAATAATAAGGTTAGTTGGCTACAGTAGCTTTTCCTATCCCAAAATCATATATGGTATGTCAAGTAACTAATTTTGGTTTAGAAGATATTCTTGTTAAATGAATAAAGAAAGAAATGAAAAAAAAAAAAAAAAAAAAAAAGAGAAAGAAATTTTATATGCTTATATATACATATTTATATAAATACATATTCGATAAAATTGTAGGTAGAATAAAGTCTCCATGCAAAAAAAATAAAAAATAAAAAAAATAAAATAAAATAAAATTTGCATAGACTTTTACGTACTACAGTTATGGCTACGGCTGTAATTCTTAGTTAGAGCTTTGATACATATTGAATACGCTTCGATACGTATCGAATACGCTCGATATGTATCGAAAATTGCAGTATTTTTAGGCAAACTCGCTGGACAGTTCTGGACCTTTTTCAATCATATTGAAAGACCTTCGATGCATATCGATATACAGATCGAAAGAACTTCGATATATAGCAAAGGACATATTGCAAAGGCATGGGCTGCAGTTATGGCTATGGTTATAATTTGTAGCCATAGGTTCTTGGCTTCTTCTTTTTTTTCTGTCGTAATCCCTATCACTTTTTTTGGGTCCTTTTACGAGGTATGTGTTATATCCAAACCGTCCATCTATTTGGCAAACTCATATTAAGTGTTGAGACGAAAAATAAGACAGATTTAGCTATCAAGTGGACCACACTGTAAAAGGCAGTGGAGGATTGAATGTCTACCATTGAAACCCTTTTAGGAGTCACAGAAGTTTTGGATCATTATGAAATTTATTTTTCCTCTTCATCCAAGTCTTTGTGACCTTATGAATAGATTGGATGGAAAATAAATGTTATGGTGGGCCCTATAAAATTTTTAATGGTGAAAATCAATTTTCCCACTGCTCTTTGTGGTGTGGTCCAGTTGATCTTTGGATATGATTTTTTTTGGATAATGCTCCGAAATGATCTTGAAATATGGATGAACATTGTGGATATAATAAATACATAACTGTGGGGCCCATGTAACCTTGATATCTTTTGAACTGTTCATACAACTCTGAGTTCAAGGAGCGTCAACGCTTGTCTTCGAACACCAGCCAATCCTCTTGCGGAAGGAAAAGCAGAAGCATTTTTGACCTTTGGGAAGCCATCCGTACGTATGAGGCTTATTCTTGAAAGGTAAAAAGAAGTGGGCTTAGAAATGTAAATGGGGCATTAATGGGTCGTATAGTTGTAAATTTCTATAATCACTGGTTTAAATTTAATGGTCAGAAGATTTAGATTGAGCAATTCAGTAGGCCCACTACAGTTTTGATCATTATGAATAGGTAAAGGGGTAGAGCGCTTAAACTATGATCCCTGTATATACAAGGTTATTAATCCAGATATAGAAACCTACATTGTGGAGACCCTAGAGGAGAGAAGTGTGATGAGTAAGATACTTTGGCCCTCTTTCCTATAAATATGTCTTGGACCATTCACCCACGTGTCTTGGTCTATTCACCCACATAAGAAAGAAAACCCTAGTTTGATTGAAGGTTTTCCTGAAGGTGTAAGACATAGAAGACTTAACATCCCTCAGTTACGACACAACATCAGGAATGTTTTTCCAATCAAATACGCCTTCGTAAGTATTATGTTGAATATCCATTATTGTTGCATGGATGATCCATCGAATGTTTTTCCAATCAAATACGCCTTCGTAAGTATTACGTTGAATATTCATTATTGATGCATGGATGATCCATCAATGCTGTAATATAGATGTAACATTACTCACATCTTTTTACAATGGTACTGTGGGTTGGGTGACCATGCTTCATCAAAACCCTCTGATAAATATGTTATATGTTCAAGTGCAAACATTTTTCACTACAATTATAAGGAGTTGATGTTGGCTACTCAGTAATGTGTTGATCATGATATCTGCTCTGACTATCATGCACGCAACTTTTTTTCTTTAGCCACACGGCCTAAAATCAGGCCAATCCGAAATTCAGGTAGGCCACCAACAACAGTAATAGTTGGGAGGTGGACACCCACTATTAATTTTGTGGAGGACCCACTACGTTGTGATGTGCACTGCAATGGAATCATCCAAAAATCAATGGTGGGCATCCCACTCCCGACTGTTCCACTGTTGTGACCCATATGAGTTTTGGGTTCATTTGATTTTTGGGCCCACTTCTGACTGTTCCTTTGTTGTGACTCATATGAGTTTTTGGTTCGCTTAATTTTTGGGCCCACTTCAACTTGTATAAGGGTGCTCATGATCGTCCAAGTAGTGTAATTAATCAACACATTTCGGTTGGACTCAACCAACTGTATGCATTATAATTATAGTGAAAATGTCTAAGCTAACTAAAATGAGCTGAACTCATTTTTCAGGGGCAACCAAGTAAGCGTTAGCTTTTTAGAGAGCCACACCTACAAACAAATTGCTCCAAGTTTACTAAATGCTCGGCCATCCACAACGGGCCAAGCTGCTCTAAGGTACATGATGGCCATGCACTAGAGGGATGTTAATGGCTAGGCTTAGGCTAGGTCAGGTGAGCCCTTGTCCTACCCAAAAATTAATATAAACCTTGAGCTAGAGCTTGAACCAAACCTGCAAACCTGTAACGGGCGAGGTTTTTCAGGCTTAAGCCTAACTTGACTAAAAGTTTGTTAAGCAGATCAAGCCCAACCCTTTGAGAAATTTCTATTTGTATGTTTATAAACATCCTCTGCACTAATATATATAAAACAAGTAGGTTTCGGACATTTTTCATCCCCACAGCTTTTCTAAATGCCTAATTTTGAATATTTTAAGGACATGATAAGACAATTTAATCGAAGTTAAAGGATGTGAATGGTGCCCATGGGTCAGCTAAAATTCTTTTTTATTTATTATTTATTTTTTAAAAAAGCCAGTAGGCTTTCTATCCCTAAACTGCTGGTTTTCTCTCACCCTCTTCACAAATTTTCTTTCTTTTGCTGTTTGCACATGCCATACCTCTTACAAAACGTATGTGAAAAAGGTAAGGATTGTCCTGCTCAGGAGATTTTTGGGGTATAGGGTAGGGCCCATTGGACCAATGTTCAGTGATATTGAACAATCGACACTCGTGAGCCTCAGGGATCGAACAAAAATGCTTCTATTATTATTATTATTATTACTCATGTTGTGAAACTTGGAGTTGACTTTCATGTGCCACATCCAACATAAGGTGGAAGCTGTGGGGCAACCACGATGCTGGAGACAAATCCACTTTGAGCATCAGTTTCGCTAGCTAATATTAGGACATGACTCCAAAAATGTGCAAACGTACAACTCAAGTGGCCCATATGACAAGATAGAGTGGGGATGGAACAAGATGAACTGAGAACACATATATCAGCTTGATAAAAAACTTCCACGGCCACATGAATGTTTCAAAGGTGTCTTAAATCTCTACTGTTTCCATGGCGTGCTACAATTGAGTTTTGGATATGCCTCATTTTTAGATACATATCCTAACCTGAGATGACGAAACTGATGTGCAGAGTAAATGTCACACGGACATCACAGTGGACCCCACAAAGCTTATGCCACAGGAAGTTTGTGTGGGAGTGGGCATAGGCAATTGGCTTCCATGAAACTTTCGGCACCATTCATCAAATTGTACAAAAGAGAAGATAATTTACATTCACAAGATTAGTTCACAAGGCAATGAAATGACACCAATATACACATGCAACTCCACTCGGGTCTTCATTTTCTACAACTGGCAGTAAGTGGGCCCCATGTTTCAGTGGTCCAGACAGTTGATGTTATGGGCGTCCATGCACCGAAATTTCCCAACTGGAAGAAATCCTAACCCTTTAATAAGTGGGCAACAAATAGACAGCTAAGAAAGCAAATAGAGCAATAGTTCACACCAGCGATGAAAGAGGCCAGATATTACATACTGCTAAGATCTTCCTGCCTGGGTATATTCAGTGAACGGTACATCCACAGAAAACCCCACTTATCAACAGAGATGGCTAGGAAGGTGGAAATAAGCAACTAGTGCCAGTCCTCACAACCCCACCTTCCTCAAAATCTATATTGGTGAGCTTTTGCTGACACCATTTGAGTTGATGTGTGGAAATCAGAGACATTTTGAGGACCATTGATACAAGTTTCATGTCTATCATGCAAAAAAGGACTTGCAATCTTTGAGACTCTTCAAGTGGATTTGTCCTCTTCAAACAACATCTCCTCCTCCCTCGTAAATTCTTCATCATCAGCTCCTTCTGAAAAAAAAAAAATAACCCACGTTTCATTTATCTACATTAGATAGAGGGTCATTTATTAGGGGTGCACAAGGTTCGGTTCGGTCCGGTTCCGGGGTGAAACTGGAACCGAACCATTCCTTACGGTTCTAGGATTTTCGGAACCGGAATGGGACCATTAGCACCCTAGAACTAAATTGGAACCGGACCGTGAAAACCGGTTCAATTCCGGATCGGTCCCATGGTTCCGGGCTTTTTATAATTCATCCCAATTGCATATTCTATTTTATAATTTAGCTCATGTCCATTCGCGTTGTGATCCATTTGATGAATGATTTGGATATTGTATATGGTGTGAAAAAATATATTTATGAAAACAATCAAAAGGTGCATTATAAACTATAAATCATAAATCAAATATACAACTAAAATACATGGCAAACTCACGGTTCTAGGTTCGGTTCCATAGTTCAGTTCCATGTTCGGTTCCACGGATCAGATCCACAGTTCAGATTCACATACGGTTCGGATCCACGATTCGGATCGCAGTTCGGTTCGATTCTACATACCCCCAAACTGGAACCGAACCGAACTAAATGATTCTTTAATTTTTGAAACCACAAGCGAAACTAACGCACTCTAGAGCCAGACCAATCAGACCATTTGATCGGTTCCGGCCCGGTTCCACAGTTCTACAGGTTCAATGTGCACCCCTACCATTTATACCAAAGCATTTTATTTTATTTTAAATACTTTAGGGAGCAATGCTTTGGTAGGTCTCCATCCTTATGGCCATGCCACAAGAAGCAAAGTGACCAAATTGTGGTAGCCATCCAATCAGTGGCCCAAAAATGAAAGCTTAATAAAAGAATTAAGCAACCGTACACATTCAATGAGAAAAACCCGATCGGAGATGATCATTAAATAGAGGAATGATAAGATCATGATACATCAAACTTCTAATTTTGTCCTGAAGCACCTGTTTCATACAAGTTGGCTCCAATGGTTCCTTGATCCAGGATTCGCTGCAGATTGATGATCACCCAGCACTCTTTAAGATCGGAAGATCCTAGCCATCCAATCCTCACCCTTATTTATGCAACACTCCTATATTTTCTCTTAACCATCGAGTTATCGGATACCTATCTAAGGATTAGTGACCTTTATAATTTTTTTTATAGAATCCACCATCAGGAGTAGGGAACATAAGATCAACAGTCTGAATCACCATACCAGGGGCCTAATTTGTAGAAACTGGTGTTTATGGACATTATAAACATGATGACGCACCAGGAATGTGTATCAAAATAAGTGTTATTAGCTGTAAATATCTTGTATAGATATGCACAAGTTTTCATATAAGAGGTATGTTATTAATTTAGCTTAACCTAACTAAAGAGAAGTTAGATGTGAAGAGAAAAAGATGAGTTGAACATACCTTTTGGAGAGCCTTTGTGAGGTCAGCCAGCAGATGTAAGTCCTTTGGGTCTTCCACCTGTGGATTGGTCCGTAAAAGGTTTCTTAATTTCCACTTGTCTGTATTTATGAAATCCCAAAAGGTTGTGATGGATTTCTCTATGGCTTTCATCACTGCTCTTGCAAATATGGGACGGGTTCTACCTTCCATCGACTCTGTTTCTTCCCCCACATGCCCTTTTTATTGACCAAAGCAAGCATTAGCATGGAAGAAACTTAAC
>CM073572.1:1680000-1744059 GCA_037074715.1 Magnolia kwangsiensis
CTTTAAAAGGTAGAGCTGCAGTGGATGTAGCGGATTTCACCTCTGCACGTGTGTGGCATGCTAGGCATGGCCACATGAGCAGGCAGGGTAAGAAGGCTCAGACGTGCGGACAGAGATACAGAGCAGGTGGAGCAGTCACCTATGAGAAAAATCTCACAGCATGATCGCAAGATATCAGCGTGATACATGGACGACTCCAATATCGCAGAGGATTCATCTTTTATTCTAATGGCTCTAGGTGAGCCTGGTGGTGAAAAGTAAAAGGTGACTATAGGTAATGTAATGGATTCGTTGTACCAGACCGACATATGGGAGCGGGTGGAGCTTCCAGTGGGCCGAAGAGAGGTTGGATGTACATAAATCTTCAGGAGGATACAGTATAGATACAGGACGAGGTTGGTAACAAATGGTTATGCTCAGAGAGAAGGGATCCGCTTCTCAAAGATATTTGCACCAATGGTTTTGTAGGTATTTATTAGATCCATGATTGGCGCTGGTTGGCTAATGTGATTTTGAGCTGGAAGGATGGATGTGAAGTCTGCACTTCTGTAAGGAAAATTGAAGAGCAGATCTACATAAAGCAACCAGAGCGGTTCGAAGTTAAAGGGGCTGAGAAAAGACTTTGTAGGAGGTCGTGGTTTGACCTGTCACCTAGGCAGTGATTTGATTCCTTCATGGTGAGTCAGGAATTGATGACATGTAGATCGTCAATTATAACATGTTTGAAATCAATATACTGAAGACTCGGTTAAGTGGGACATTCAGGATGAAGGATTAAGGGGCTGTAAAGATGGTTCTCAGCGTTGAGACTAAAAGAAGAGTAAGCTTTGGTAATCACATGAGGAATACCTTATGTGTAGGTATTGATCAAGGATGTGATGAGCCGAGTAAAGATGGAGAGCATTTCCTACACGTCTCTCTTTAATTTTTCCTCAGGACATGTCCCAAAACAGATGAGGAAGAGCAAGATATCTCATAAGCCTTATTCGAATGCGGTTGACAGTGTATGTCATGGTCTGGATTAGACCGTTTATTTCACAGGCTATCACTATTGTAAGCAAGTACCTCGACAAACAATATTTGGTAGCTGTGAGATTGTAAGAAAACTACGTCTTTTCTTTTGGGAAGACAGGGGCAAAGGTAGTTGAGCACGTGAATTTTGATCCGACAGACATGCTCGCCTAGATCATTCTTGTAGAGAAGTTCAAGTTCTGTGCAACTTCTCTGGACTTGGCGATGACGTAAAAATTAAGGCGGAGTATGCAAGAGAAGCTATGATGTGATGCAGAGATAAGAGAAAATGACAAGAAGCTACATGGATGAAGATTGAAGACATGGTGGAGATTGTTATGGACGGATATCTTAAATCTGTTTGGTGGTCTATCGATGATATCGATAGGGTTTCAGATGATATCGAGGCTGTCATCGAGAATAGCTCGATGACATCCATAATTTACAGAATTTTCACCATTGGTTGCTGGACAGTTTTTTGGTCCTATCAATATGATCGAGATACCTTCAGATGATATCAACGCTGTTATCAAGAGACTTTCGATATCATCGAAGAATTCTGCAGATGCGATTGCGAAAATGCAGATTTTACAGATTTTGTTTCTTATTTAGATTCTACCTCTTTCTATTCTTATATAAAGGGGTGTATCTGGGATTGGGGTGATTCCGGGGGTATACTAAGGCTTTCTAAAGGGGTTCTAAGGATTCCTAAAAGGATTTTAGGGTTTCCAAAGTGTGTAGCAAGGGTGAGATTCGAGGTTGTTCGAATCGGATAAGTCCTCTCTCTTTGTAATTTCTATTTTCATAGTGGATATTTGTCGCTTTGTGCTGTGATTTTTTCCCGCAAGGATTTTTCACGATAAATCTGTATTCTCTTATGTGTGCTTAGTGTCATTAGATTGCTATCCTAGATCTAGATTTGTGTGATTCCGCAGGCCAAAATCCCCAACAATTGTATCATCACCCTCAGCGATATAGATCCAAGCACGACCTTTTGCCCCAATAGGCACACACATCTCTCACCGTAAAATTGGTGGTGTGTGGATATTCAAATTTGCACAAGTATGGTGGGTTTTAAAATGTCCTATGCAAGGATCGCACCCTCAGTAAAACTGGGTCACGGAAAGCTTGAACAGTAGATCTCAAAGTCATGACTCTTGTCCAACGGCATACGTTAAACCAGTTACTGTAAGGTCAATTGGGTCATTAGGAAAATAATATTTTATTTTTGTTTTAAAAGCAAATCTAGCAAAATAGTTTTTTAATAAACTTCCTTCTCAACATGATAACAAATGTACAAAATTCATTAAATTTTAAATTGACAGAAATACAATTTTTTTAATGCGTTATTTTCTAAACAGATAAACACACATGATTTTAAATTAATAACCCAATTGTACAAAAAGTCAGAACTCTTGTATCTCCAACCAAATCGACAAGGGTATTTTGGTGACTTCACAGACATGTGGGCCTAAAGTGGCCACTCACAAATCTATCCCACGCTATATCCCAGCCGTTCATCAGGTGTGTCCTGCCACGTGCCCACTGGCAAGCCGGTCTGCCCACCAAGTAAGCAACACATGCAAACGAAACATGACCGTTGTCAATTTCCTTCAACCGTCCATTTGTCCCTCCCATTAGCCAGGCAAGCCTCACTGTTGGCCATGCCACATAGGCAGTGGGGGCCACATGATGGAAGGCCTCACTTGACCATAGGTGGGGAGAGTTAGATGATACCATAATCTACAAACTCGACAAACTCGATTCTACTCGCCCAACTCAACCTGACCAGATTTCACCAGGACCAGAGAAAAACTCCCATCTGATCAAATCTCGAGAAAACCCTTACTCGACTCGAAAAAACTCAGCAAAATTCAAGAAGACTTTGTACAAGTCGACATTATTTATATTATTTATACTTAATAAATATTTATAAAATACTGAAAGAAAACTGGGAAAAACTAATTAGAGAAACTCAATCGAGTTTTTGAGTTGACTCGACTCAACTAGGATTCAAGTCGGAAACTGTGCTTTTAAACAATGAAATGATACGAGTGGCCATTGCATTTCTTTTGTAGGGGAAGTTCAATACCTGGAATCTCAGGAACTTGTAGTAGATATTTGAATGTCAGTCTGCTATGGACATAATTCCAAAACCTTTGCCCTCCAATCCTCTCATTCTCCATAAACCTCTCCAACAAGACCTGAAATTGTTGGAATTTCCCTGCCACATTCTCATAGAATGCACTTCTTATACAAGTAGAAGAGTCTGCAAGTGCCTCAACTTTCCTATATTGATGATGAAGGGCTTCCCAACATAAGCATGTCTGGCCCACATACACCAATTCAAAATCACTTTCCAAGCTCCTTATAAGCTTTCTTCTAGCCTCCTTGCTACAGTTTATATAAGGGAGAGAGAATTTCACAGGCTCAATATTGCTATCTAATAAGCTTGAATTCCCCATTTTCTTGTTCAAGATTGCACCTGCATCGGCATCTATCATAAAAGGCAATGGTTAGTGAGAAAATCAAGAACATAATCAAATGAAATGAGTTGAAAGAAGCATGTGCCACAACCCATGTTTGGTACTTAAATTTTCAAGTGCCAACCGTAATTGGGTGACATAGATTGTGGCATGGTGTGTTGTGCTGCATATTGAGATCTCCTTGGTTGGTGAAGAAATACTTACTTATTCCGCATGTTCGCTCGTAATTGAGTAGGTCAAACCATTTCATTCTTTCAGTGTACTTGTTGTAAAACTCATCGATTTGTACATCTTCTTCTTCACATCTGTTCTCCACTACCCTTTCGGCGATGGACAATTCAGAGCTACACATAAGGAAAGCCGGCACATCTTCTTCTTCACTTCTGTTCTCCACTACCCTTTCGGCGATGGACGATTCAGATCTACACATAAGGGAAGCCGACTCAGAGCTACAATTAAGGGAAGACGACTCGTCCGCTTCTGAATCCCCATACACTTGAACATCTGATTCTTCCTCGTTGTCTTCCTCCACTTCAGACAGGCCTCTATTATCTCCTAATACTCCTTTTGATCCATCTATGATCTGCACATCTCTGTGAGAATGATATAACACTATACTTTGAATTGGGCTATTAACACCGAAAGCTTCATACGTTCCACTACCCTGTGTAACTCCATAATCATCCGGTCCACATTGGAAATTCATGGACATTACTCGATTTCTTAGAAGTCTAAAGACCCATAAAAACGCATACCAAATGCGTTTAAGAGGATGGATGATTAAAATCAATATCCCACTTGCTAGAAATTGGACCCATAAGAAAAACTGGCACAAAACAAGCAGGACTGGATGGATGAAGAAGCTGAGGCGATACCATTTCTCAAATCCATGTGGGATGAGAATGGTTTCAACGAAAAGCCAACATGATAAAAGTAAAGCCATATCAAAGCACCTTGATTCCTTGTACTTTGTACGAGTAAGGTAAGATATACAAAGTCAGTTTAAATTAGCAATGCTTTCTCAATGTATATAAACTCACAAGATTGTCATTTGTTAATTCGAAGTATCAAGGAAGGAGATGGGTTGACTGTTTGGCATCCCATCACAAAAATACGTTGTGGGTGTGAGGAACTGTATGGTGGTATGCAAGTTTGCACACGTAGGAGCCCTGATTCAGGAATCCCGACCCTTGATATAAAGGGATTCAGAATAGACGCGTGATTAGATGATTATAAATAACCCTTGGATTATTGGCCCATCTAAATGGTCCAAACTAGTTTATGAACTGTATCATATGGAATAGAATTGACGAACCAAGAATTTATTTATTCATTGGTATGTCCTATGTCCGAAATAGGAACAATCGTGTCTGGATCAATGAAACATGGGGCCCACTTGTGCGAAAGGGATGCACCTGGACAGCATTCACAAATTCCCATTCCTATGTTCATCAGAATAATAGGGTCATGGGGGATTTAATTAGCATATTACTTTCTTTTCAATATAGGCCAAACGTTGCTTATAATATAGTTAGAGCACCTATTGACTAGCTTCTTATCACATTTTTAAGACCCTTTTTGTAAGTGGGTCCATGGAACTTCAACGGACAAGAGCTAATGCTAAAACTATTAGGTAAGAGGCTCAAGTCGCCCTAATTTGCCCTTTTGTGGGTTTCAGTTTCTATTGGGCCTTTAGGTGTGAAGCCATATGACCCATTTAGGTCCATTTACATTTTCTACATGGTGAATGTTTGAACCGTCCACCTATATATATGTGTGTTTGGCTGAATGTGGACCATTGAAAATAAAAATCTTTATGGTTGCAATCAACTCCACAAGTCAATGGTTAAGTTGATCCTTTTGATGTGATCATTGGACCACACGCTATCAAAATCAAAATAGCACTCACAGCATGGTGCGATCCGATTCTTACCACGATCATTATTACTACTACGGCTGCTGCTCGGGTGTGTAGCACATGTTGAGAGGGAGAATGAAGACGAAAAACAAAAACAAAAAAACAATCAGCTTCTAAGCTCAAGTTGGAGAAAGTCCGCAAGCAAGATAGAAACTGCACATTGGCTTTCACAGGTGAAATCTTTCTTAGCCGCTTTGCTTGACTGAGGTCAACCATATTTTCCTTTTCCTAACGTACTCTTGACTTAATTAAAACGTCTTACCATGTCCTTATTCATAAGGAAAATTAATTTTGGAAGCAAAAGTATCCACATCCTACTTTCTTTTTATATGGTAGAGATTATCTCACCCCTTTCTCATCCTAGGCTGAAAAAACATGGACCGCATATAGGTAACTGCCATAGTCACTTTATACTTTTATCTTTCAACAAGCGTGGGCACGTGCAGGCAGTTAGTTTTGTTTACAAACATAGGGGCAAAAAAAGTCATTTTACTCTCTTGCATATATTTTGTTTTATCTAGGAACACGTGGCGCAAGCAGAATCACATGAATGTCCCATTTTTTAACATCCCCCGCTACAACCAACAAATAATGGCTAAAATCGATTTCCATCCATGTGATTGCTACTCAAGCTGTGTTTATTTTTCATTTTCCTCAATTATTAATATAATTCGTGTATTTTTTTTTACCTAACAATAACAACTTACTTTTTGAACACTAAAATGAAGGAAGGTGCATATTTCATGTAGAGTGCACTGTAATATAAGTGGCTTATCCATGTTGTCCATCCATTATGAGGGCTAATTTTAGGGCATGAACTCAAAATTAAGGTAGATCCAAAGCTTAAGTAAACCATACCACATGAACTAGTGAGTTTAACTGTTGTAAAATATTGATTTTAAATAAAATAAATTGTAATAAAAATAATATATAATATATAAAAAATTGTTTGAAAAATTACTTTTTGGGTTTTTTCGGAATAGTCCCATATGGGAAAGGGAGAAGAAAGTTTTGTGGTTTAAATGAAAAGAGGGGAGTACCTTAATATTTTCTTACATAGTTTAAGGACCATGGGACTTCCATGTTCCAGTGCTTCGCACGCGCACGCGCTCGAGCTCGGTTTCGGTCACGGGCTCAGTGTGAGGGCGTGGACTTGTGAGGTAGTGTGGCTGTAGAGGCGCTAGTAGCGCATTTTGCACTTCGCACGTGAACCAGAGCGAGACGTGTGTGAGTCGCGGTGCGACTAAGTGGCTACAGCGGGTGACTGGTTGGCAGAGAGACTAGAGGATTAAGAGAGAGATCTCTCAGTATATATAAATGGACTGAATAGAGCTGTTGCAGCAGAAACTATAACAACTGAACCATTAAGTGAAGGGTCCAGCTGTAACTGCTGCATGGCTAGCCCAACAGCTAGAAAACGGCTAGCTGTTGTCTCACAATAGTCAACACGCAGCAGATTAATAGCCCATGCACAACAGTAAAAAATGGCTAGTTTTCCAACAGTCAGAAATGGCTTAATGAAAATTAAGTGTCTGGACCATAACCCCCTAGCCACCTTAGCCTATAAAAGGAGAGCCTACATGGGTTTCCAAACCATCTCAACTCACTCCAGTAAATCCATACGAACTAAGATAGCCAGCCCCTCTCCACTCATATATTCTAGTATTTCCAGCAACATAGCAAGGCTTGAACCTTAACTTGAAGAACAGACCAGCGATGTGGTCTAGAACGGTTCAACTGAACCAGTGGCTGAAGATTTGAACTGACCAGTGCAGTGGTCGAAACCACTCTTTTTCTTTCTTTTGGAATTTTTCTCTTACATTGTAATACTGCCAGAAAGTGTATAATAGAGTTCCATTTGGTGGGCTTTCATGTTTTCTGAACGCAGACTCACACTAGGCTCGTCGTATCCTAGAAGTTGTTTGCCTGTAACCTATCAGCATACTCAATTCACTTGAGTAGGGGTAAATAACGCTTTAAGGACATCATTTTCAGACATGCGTAAGCATGTCCTTAAGTTCTAATCATAGTGATTTTTGGTTTCCACATTATACAGATATTATCTAAATCTATATAAATTCCTAACAATCTTAAAGCGTTATTTATAAGATGGAAGCCGACAGCGTTTTATCCATCAAGTTGATGAATCAGGACTTGATACGTCTTGATCGGTTCGATGGAATCAATTTTACAAGATGACAAGATAAGCTGAAATTTATCCTGACAGCGCTGAAGATCTACTACATACTAGATCCAAATCTACAAGCGCTACCTGAAGCAACCGACACCGACACACCTGAACAGGTGGCTGCCCGCGCTAAAAGAGCCGAAAATGAACTCTTGTGCTGTGGACACATTCTGAACGCTCTCTCCGACCGCCTGTATGATCTGTACCAATAGACATCATCAACAAAGGAGATCTGGGCCGCTCTGGAGTTCAAGTATAAGGCTGAAGAAGAATGGACCAGCAAATTTCTCATCGCCAGGTATTTTGACTTAAGCATGGTAGATAATAAACCACTGCTTTCCCAAATCCAAGAACTGCAGCTAATAGTAAACAAAATCAAAGCGATCAAAATCGATCTTCCTGAATCATTCAAAGTCGGGGCTATAATCGCTAAATTGTCACCGATGTGGAAAGACTATAGAAAAAAGTTGCTACATAAAACCGAGGACTATACACTAGAACAAATCTAGAAACACCTCAGGATTGAGTAAGAATCTCATAACCATGACAAAAAGAATGATAACGGGAATACCTCGTCCAAGGTACATGCAGTAGAGAACACCAATAATAAGAATCCCGAGAAGGACGATTCCCTTAAACCCAATAAAGAGAAATTCAAGAAAAATGCTCATAAGAAGAACGAAAAGTTCAAAGGCCCATGCCATATCTGTGGAAAAATCGGACACTATGCTCGAGTATGCCGATATCACAAATCTAAAAAAGAAACAAGTGTAGTAGAAGAAGGCGATATCGTGGCTATGATCACTGAGGTCCATCCAAGGTAAAGTTCTAAGCTGGTGGTATGATATTGCCGCTATTGTACATGTGTGCTACGACAAATCAACCTTCAAAACCTATGAGGAATTGACCGATGGTCAAGAAGTCCCAGTGGGTAATGAAGTCCGATCGAAAGTCGTCGACAAAGGAACTGTCAAACTGATATTCACCTCTGGAAAGAAAGTGATTCTGATTAATGTACTGCACGTCCCAAACATGAGGCGAAACTTAGTTTCTGGGGATCTTCTGGGAAAACCAGGTTTAAGGGTGGTGTACGAGTCAGGAAAACAGATTCTGTCCAAAAATGAAAATTTTATGGGAAATGGATATGCTTGTAACGGAATGGTTAAATTTTCTCTGAATGAAAGTAGTACTTCTGCGTATATGGTTGAATCCACTGGACTGTGACATGATAGACTAGCCATGAACTACTTTTTGGATTTTTTGAGAATAGTCGCACATGGGAAAGGGAGAAGAAAGTTTTGTGGTTTAAATGAAAAGAGGAAAGTACTTTAATATTTGCTCACATAGTTTAAGGACCATGGGACTTGCGTGTTCCAGTGCGAAGCACTGGAACATCGCGTAGGCGCTCGCGCTCGGGCTCGGACTCGGTCTCGGTCTCGGTCACGGGCTCGGTGCGAGGGCGTGTGCATGTGAGGCAGTGTGGCTGTAGAGGCGCTAGTGGCGCACTTTGCACTTCGCACGTGTCGCAGAGGGTCTCTCCCTTTGCAAACCGAAGCGAGACGTGTGCGAGTTGCAGTGCGACTAAGTGGCTATGGTGGGTGCTGGTTGGCAAAGAGACTAGAGGACTAAGAAAGATATCTCTCAATATATATAGATGGACTAAATAGAGTCATTGCAGCAGAAACTGTAACAGCTGAACTATTAAGTGTAGGGTCCAGCTGTAATTGTTGCATGGCTAGCCCAATAGCTAAAAAACGGCTACCTGTTGTCTCACAACAGTCAGCATGCAGCAGATTAATGACCCATACACAATAGTAAAAAACGGCCATAAAACGGCTAGTTTTCCAACAGCCAGAAATGGCTTAATGAAAATTAAGTCTCTAAACCATAACCCCCTAACCACCTTAGCCTATAAAAGGAGAGTCTGGATGGGTTTTCAAACCATCTCAACTCACTCCAGCAAACCCATACGAATTAAGATAGCCAGCCCCTCTCCACTCATATATTCTAATGTTTCGAGCAACATAGCAAGGCTTGAACCTTAGCTTGAAGAACAGACCAGCGGTGTGGTCTAGAACGGTTCAACTGAACCAGTGGTTAAAGATTTGAATTGACCAGTGCAGTGGTTAAAACCACTCTCTCTTTCTTTTTCTTGCTTTTGGAAATTTTCTCTTACATTGTAATACTGCCAGAAAGTGTGTAATAGAGTTCGATTTGGTGGGCCTTCGTGTTTGCTGAACGCAGACCCACACCAGGCTCGTCGTTTCCTAGAAGGTGTTTGCCTGTAACCTATCAGCATACTCAATTCACTTGAGTAGGGGCAAATAACGCTTTAAGGACAGCGTTTTCAAATGTGCTTCAGCCTGTCCTTAAGTTCTGATCATAGTGATTTTTGATTTCTACATTATACAGATATTATCTAAATTTGTATAAATTCCTAACATGAACACCTACCTACTGTTAAAAATCTTATATGACCACAATATCCTATGGTGTGAGCCACTTGAGCTTTGGATCCATCTCATTTTTTAACTCATGTCTTAAAACATTCAAGGAAAACGGATAGAGAGTATGCATGTGTCACATATTGTTGGACATAGGCTAGTGGGGCTCACTGGTGAGCAATCACTAGTGGATGGGTCCCACAAGTTTAGGCTTCTTTCGGTTTTTTCCTTATCTTTTATATTTCAAATTCAAAGTTGAATTTGATTTATGATAGGAGATAGGGATAAGACTGGATGATATGATCTCATCCTATCTCATGTGATCTCTCATTAGTTCCCTATATAAAGGATAGACTCTCTCTCCCGTGAGATAACAAATAAGTAATACCGAGAGTATATGGAGAGAGATATAGTATGCACAGTAGTCTGTCCATTTTGACTTGTCCTTGGGACGATCTAATCCATATATCGCAATCCGGGACCACTTTATACCGTAGGATCAGAGGTGTGAATAGATTCATCTGCTCCAATAGTAGATAGGCGAGCCATTGGAGTGTCAATCTTCTGCTTTGTGGGGGTTTCAAAACTCATGTAGATCGTCAGATCTTGAGAGCTCACCTTCCACGCTTTCCTATACATATATCATGACGGAGCCCATAGTTATAAATTAGCCTTTTATGAACCAAGTTTCTAAGTAAAAATATCACAAGCTTTAAGAATTGAAAAATCAAACACCCAACTAAATATAATTTTAAAATATGACAGACTTTAAGAATTGAAAAATCAAACACCCAACTAAATATAATTTGGAACTTGATGACAATTTTACCCTTTATCTTTATGCCCAGCTGGTAGGCAAATGGGCTAGACCTAATCCCACAAATGCATAAAGCATGCTGTAGGCCGTAACCAGAGCACAGGCACTCCGTCAAGCCCAGCCCCTGAATAGTCCATGCGAAATCCTCAGGCCAGCACAGGCCCACCTGCCAAATTCTCAACCGAAATGTCCGGCCACGTGTATAGTGTCCAGATCAAAAGGACAGCTTTCTTGAATGGGCCAAAATGGGTACTCTAAGCAGCTGGGCCAACGTGATCGGAACCTTTATATAAGACATTGTTGCATTTTACATGAATGGATAATCACAAAGAAGTCAAAGCTTATATATATCACATATCACGCGACCAACCAAACAACCCACATCTTTCTGTGAGCGCACCAGACTTCCATCTTAGATAATAGTGGTGAATGATCACGTCGATTCGGAAGAGTGCGAGTTCCCATAAGGTCGAGCTTCTGTGGTGACCACCATGATGTGTATCTAGAATTCAAACCGTGTATCAGGTGTGCCACCTCATGTCCACCACAAATCTCAAATATCAGGCCGATCCACAACTCAAGTGGCCTACATCACAGGCTACAATGTAAAATCATGTCTAAAACCTCTAAGTTTACGTGGTGTGATCCAACAAAGTATGAAATGGACTGATTTTTGGGATGTCCCTTCATCATAGTAGGGAGCGTATGATTATCGGACTGGATAGTATATACTCTCTGCGATGGGCCCCACACAAAATCTGGAAGTTTCCAAGGTGGATCTCTCCCTCCCCATTTCTCCTGGTTGTTTCTTGTGCTGTGGCCTAATTCAGTTTTGGGTTAGGTTGAATTTAAAGCTTTAGGTAATACAGGGGTGGGCATATGATGGACGGGTTGGATTGTACACACGCATGACACTGGGCCCCACATAGCTTGGCCCTATGGAAATAGTCACATGTACGCATGTGATCATTCCCTATCAAGAATAATAATTTATAACAAGATGATGACAACAAATGGTATAAATTTATAGGGATTTCGTATAAGACTAACTGAGATACTATTGGTCCGGTTACGATTTATGTATCCATGTCAACATCTCTTCAAAACAGGTTCTGAGAATGAAATAGGTGGAGAAATGATCACATACAACCATTGCATGTGAACTTCCACATACACCCACCTCAGGCTAATCCACTCGTTTTGTGGCCACACCTATACACTGGGCCACACCATTGGCTGCCCATTTGTTTCAAAGGTGTTAACCACACCTTTCGAACGGCTCAGATGTGCTACACAGGTGAGGTGTTGGTAGGAGAGCTGAATGTGAAGCTTCAAATATAGCACCTCCAGGTGATAATTTCACGAGCATGCCAAGCCTCTCAACAGGTACCCGGATCCGTGGATTCCGATGAGATCAGATTCCGGGTCTGATTGGTTTAGATCCGATCAGATCACATCAGAATCCGGGCCCAATCTGGATACTTAAAGAAGTGGGTCACTAGATAGGCCACTCCTTTTTCAGTGAGAAGTAACCTTAACCATTAATCATCCATAGATATAAAGGCCAAGATAGTTTATTAACCAATACTTGGCTCATGCCCTATCCTTGGTTGGAACACCTTATGCAATATTTGCATCACCCACATAGTAGTGGAGGTCACAAATTCGAGTGAAGTTAGCCATGATGATCGGTGGGACACCGACTTCAAAAGACAGGTTACCAGACAGCCGCTCCTCTTTTTCTGTTTTTTTTTTTTTTCTTTTTTTTTTAAAATTTTTTTAAATGATCTCATCCACAAACAACAAATGCATAAAATAGTATGACTACATATAAAGTAGCACACCCAAAATAAATAAATAAAAAGGCTAACCTGGGTATGGAGATTCTAAGAGACTCGGTTCAAAATCTCAATTATTCGAGTTGACTAAGCCAGGTTTCGGGTCAAGTTAACGAGTTCAAGAAACTATGGTTCACAGCACTAGTCTGTTAGAGTTGTAATTGCTATCTTCACTTGATTTTAAAACAGCTAATTGAAGCAATTTGTGTTGAGTCAACCTCGCCTACTACACGAATCAATCTGAGTCTGAACACAGTGACTCAGCTCAATTTCTTGTCTAGTCAAGTTGACTCAGCACCAAGTTTTAAAACTATGCCATTGACCATTCTATGATTTTAACCGTCCATCAATCGAAGGACTTGTAACATTCACTGCTTGGCTTGTGACCCCAATGCATTTTCATACACTTCTTGCAAAAATATTCAACCATTGAATTTATATGAGACTTACTTGAATTTGAGAGTTGTACTCAATTGTATACATATATAAACTTCGAAATCATGAATAGAACACATAAGCTACAACATCCCTTGATAAAACTACAGTGCCATGACCCACTACGCTGGAGAGGGAGCAAGTGCTGGTGCACCTGCTGGTGCACTTGCTGGAGCATCTGTTTCATTATTTTTCAAAAACCCAAGTTTTCTAATAATCTCATTAGCAATTATCTCATTTGCTTGGTCCGACGGGTGATACTCGTCCCAAAACACGTACTTGCTTCTATCTGTGCACAGGCTTGATGCAGGGGTGCATGTCAATGCCGGTCGAATCCGTCCCAAGGAGCAACATGGTGCATCTGAGTTGTTGAAACCTAGAATCATCCAAATCCAAAAGACGATCATCAGCATAAATGCTATGTAACATTCCCAGTTTAGATGCAGAAGTGAATTGAATTTCAAACGTTGGTTCAAATTTGAGGAAGTGATAAAACTAATGATGTTTCCTAGCAATCATAACGACCAAGTGGCCATTTCCGTCAAGTCCAACTTGAAAATAATGTAAATTGCAATCATAGTTCTACAACTCGTTGAGTCGACTCAAAAATCTTGCTGAGTCGCTAAGAAACTTGCTCACGGCATTGACTCAATCCGGACTTGGACTGAGTCATGGAGTCGGATAGCTGACTCGGCCAACTCAACACAACTCGGTTTGGCTTAGCCGAGTCACTTGGGTTGGTCGAGCTCACCATTTAACAAAAAGAATAGCTATTTGAACTATGGCTGCAAGTTACAGTATGCTAAGGCAATTATAATTTGATTATTTCCACTTTATTATGCTAAACACTGCATTTCAGGTAGTGCATCCGAACACACCCACTAAACTTGTTCGAGCCCATTTTGGAAATATAAAAATAAAAAAACTAGCATTTAGCACTGGTTTGATGTGATTATAGATGGAGTTGAGAATTTTGGTGCATTTGGGGAAAGCTAATCAGGATTTGGGAGTGACCCAAGTTAGGGAAATGGCACCCTTAGGCACAAAAACTCGTGTATACGCACCATGTGCATATGGGTTGCTAATTACATCGTTGACGACATCGTAAGCATCTCCAAATTTGAAGCTTGCATTCGGAAGGTGGCTTGATAGGCCTTCGAAGAGCTGATTCCCAGCTTTGTTGAAACCAAGTGCCAGTTTGTTTGTGCTCTCCTGGCAATCGCCTGAGGTACTTAGGACACGCTGCAAGGGAATGCACCCCATGGGCCCGAGCCCAAAAAACATCAACTTCCGAGCACCTAAAGTGTACAATAGCTGCACAAAGACATGTCAAAGCGCCGTCTAATTACTCAACATGGAATAATAATAATCAACCAAAAAAAGAAGAAGAAGAAGAAAAGAAAAAAAGAAGAAGAAGAAGAAAAGAAAAAGAAGAAGAAGACTAAATCATATTGTGCATATGTGTATAGGCATGTGTTTCTCAAGGGATCAATGAGTTGAGCTAGGAGCATGAATTATCAGGGCATGGGAGGAGGCCGTGAGCTTGAACAATCAGTCTCTGTCTTAGCCATAGTTCTAAAACTCAGTAACTCAACTTGTAACTCAGACAAGACTCAGCGGGTTTGCTTGAAAACTCAATCGGCTTGATGTGATATGCCGTGACTCAAACTGAGTCACTCGCCCAATCAACTATTTCCCGTCAAAAATAACAATGCAACTGCTTGGATTTGAAACTAAAGACATATAATCAGCTGCCTGTTGATGCCCTAACTACGCATGTTCTGTGCACCTTACCTTTAGTTGCTGTTGTAGTGTTGTCATGAGAAGGTTAATGAAGCCTGATGCAGTGTAGCTCCATGAATCGGCGTAAACAGGCAGCAGGAAATTGTTGATGAAGTCATTGCTACCCAATGCGACAACATATCGAGCTTCTTGGAAGAATTTCTCAGCTTCTTGTTTACCAATCTTATTCCTTATCAGCTCTTGTGTTCCTTGAAACAACTCGATTTGCTTGGAGAGTGAAAATCTTTGATTCTGCCCAAAAGATCATACATGCTTTTCCTTATTGCATTGTAAAATTTAATTAAGGGTTGTGCACGTAAAGGCGATCCATATAGTTCGTCTTGATCCCTTTCTTGAGTGGGCATGAGATGACTTTTGGGGTATGCCTCATCCTCAATTGGGCATAAGATGAACAGTCTGGATCATCTCATACATTTTTGTCGCATATGCCATGCTAAACATCTTGATATATAGTTTACTTACAAATAACTGTCCAGTCTCATTCAAGATCCCACCACCCCCAGAGGCATAATTCAATCCATTTTGTAATATCGCATCCTCGTCTATGGCTGGATCTAGAAATGCTGGTGGTCTTGGAAGGCCCATCTTGTCACCTAGCAACATTTCATAATAAACACAAAGTAGTGAGAAACCCATGTTTGATAATACATAGAAATGGTCTAAAACATTCGGCAAAACCCATTTGGGCTATGAGTCGACCCAGTCAAGTTAACTCAGAGTTACCTATTATATCAGCAACGGTGCGACCATTCGTAAACCTCCCATTGGGCATTCCATTACCAAAATCAATCCCGTACCATGGGAGAGCTGCCTGAGCCAGGCTCCTACTGAGACGGTTGTTGTTCCCGACTTCTGACAATGAATCGCCGAAGATGAATTGGACGACCTTACAAGAGCCCTGGTCCACGATGACCCCGACGAGCACAACCATGACCATCATGGTCGACATGCTTGCCCTTGTGTGTCCCATTTCTATCAATGTCTAAGCACCCCAAAAGTGTAGTGGTCTTGCTCGAGAGCTTCGTGGTATTTAAACACAAGAAGAGCACAAAGGAGAGAAGGAAACTTGTAAAACCCGGGTAGATTTTGAGTACAAAACAAGTGATTGAAAGCGTTTGGAAATCATTAGAATGGGAGACGTATGTTTGTAAAGATGAAGAGAAAATGGGAGGTGTTGGATGAACCAACCATTACAAATTCAAACCTACTCAAAATAGAATTCAAATTCAAAGCTAAAGTCCAATAGCCTTATTTTTTGTTGAGTAGGTTCATCCATTGTTGGGGAGTTGGCCTAATGAATAGACTTCAGCGCTTACTTGTTGAAGGTTACCATACACCTAGGGTTGAGCCTTCCTGACCTTTGATCATGTGGGCCGTATCACGGCTATTCATCATGTGGGCTGCGTCATTAATTCATCTGTCATACTCAAAAGTACACTTGAAGAAATTTAGCTGGGAGTGCAATTCAATGCAGACGTGGCACACCTGATGACCAGATCAGTCTCGACTTTTGAGCCATGGTACATACGCGGTGGGCCAACCTGATGAATGGCTGCTCTGTTGTCACATGCAAAAGCCGAATTAGCATGCATCTTGACCCAAGTGGCCCATTTATCCATAATAATAATAATAATTGCATTTTATTTTATTAATTAGTACTTCTACTACAGTAGCCATATTGCGTATCATGGGGCACATCTTAGAAAACGAATGGATAGGCATGCATGATCTGATCCATTATACATGTGTGGCCCACATGATGAATGGATTGGTCATAATTTCACACTAATCGATCTTCATTGTGGGACTGAGCTTTTGTGTCCGTTGGATGTCATATGCGCATGCCCATTAGTAATTATGGGCAAGGTGACCATAACTTAGTGGTCCAGCTAGTTGCATAGGTCACAATTGGACGAATGGAGTCGAGCATTGCGGGACCTACGTAGTGTGCATATGACATCCAACCAATTTAACAGGCCTACCGCATCATGATGATCAGACCAACAAAAAAGTTCAGATAGATGGAATCATGAGGTGGGCCACTTGTGAATTTAGAGGTTTTTGTTATTAGGTGGTGCACATTGTCTTTTACAGTATGACCCACCTGATGATTGGTTGAGCCTGATTATTGGTTCATGGTTAGCTGTGAAGGTTGGATTTCACACAAACAGGCACCACGTTGGCCCCACAATGTGCAAGTCCCCACTTTCTATAAAAGATAAAGAGGAGGAAATTTGGGCTTTGAACCCTCAAGTTAGTTGGAACTTTTAAGAGTAAAGCCATTTTTTAATGATATGAAATATTTTGAGGGATGTATTCTGCCATAAAGGATTTTTTTTTTTTTTAATTAAAAAAATCATGGTTCCAAAAAGGAGTCTACTGCAACTTTTCCAAGTTGACTTGGACTGAGTGGGACCCCATCCGTTTCAATGCCGCGAGTCAGGCCAATTCAGCCCTGACTCAGGCGAATTCTGAGTTGACTCGGTACCGAAGGAGTCGATCTGACCTGCCGAGTCCTTTAAGCATGCACATGAAAAATGGCGAGGAAGTTGGTGATGGGGTATGAGTTATAACACGGTTGAACCACCCCCTGGAAAATTGGAGCTAAAGGCAGGTTATTATTGTTCACCTACCCATAGGCCACTGCAACTCCATTTCTATACCCTTTTGACTATAGAATTACTAGGAAGATTTTTTTTTTTAAGTACCTTGCGTGTTTATTACCATTCATCCACCCCGGAAACAAACATCGGACAATCTTAACCATTCATTTGATTGGCCACAATTGGACTCTTAGGATCTTCCTTCTGGTCTGATTTTTTTTGGGCCCTGTTACATCCACAGTACAACTCATGATTTGGATAATTTTGAGTGACATTATTATGAAACCATCCGTACGATGGATCATACTCAGGCAGAGATGGGGCATGTTCGTGTTCAGTCCAGGAGGTCGGTTTCTATATATGCAACATTGTCTATAAATGTGGGCCCACCTTAGCAGATGTATGGCATCCAATCCGTCCAGCAGCGCGGACCCAACTGTCACACGGGTCCACACCATGTGAATTTAGATGTTGTTGGGTGGTTGTCCATTGGCTCTCCTAGCGTGGCCCACCTGATGATTAGAGAGACCTGATTTGATGAGCAGCGTGGACAACATACACACAACAAGGGAAGCCACAGGCAGGCAGTTGGAAAATTTCTACAAGGAGGTTTTTTCTTTCTTTTCTTTTACTTTAAAAAAAATAAAAAATAAAAAAAATAGGTAAGCTAGGCTCAAACCAGAGAACTCAATAGTGTTTAGACAGTCAAATAAATCTGTAGAATAACCTTATTCTGCAAAGAAGAGGAGTCGGCATCTTCAATCCAAGCTATACAGTGTTCAAAGGCGGTCCTGCCCATCAGATCAATGGTTTGGATTGGGCATGTGGCCCAATATTTGAACGGTCTAGATTATGTACTAGTACACCATGTGTACACTGGCATGGCCCACTAGAGTTTTAGATCAGGCTGAAAATTAAGCCCATAGATTTTCAAGGGGTGCCGCATCACATGGACCGTTCAGATTCTGTGACCATGACAAGTATGCAAAGGTATGCACTGGTGCTCACGTAAGAAGGTGAGCATTCCTCTCTCTCTCTCTCTCTCTCTCTCTCTCTCCCTGGACCCGTATTTGAAAGATGGAATGATGTTTGCTAAGGCACACGTGTTTGAAAGAGACTATATATCGTAATCCAATAATTCAGAGAGTCAAGACCATATGAATCCCTTAAATATTGATGTGGACCTGGCCTGGATCTAACTCGAAATTACGATCCAGACACCTATTGGTACATTATGCACGCATGCCCAAACCCGACCAAATCCAGGTTCAGGTCCTAAAAAAACGACCGAACCTGAATCAACCCCCGGACACAGATCCTTCAAGACCCAAACCCAACCAATTGACAGCCCCAAGTCTAGGTGCGGCCATGCTATGTGAACCTGCCATTAGGTGATGCTTGCTAGCCATGCAAAAGATGCCAACACAATGGATATCAACTCCCACCAAAATAAGGACCACCTTAATTGTGTAGCCTAGCCCACCTTTTGCACAGCTCAGACGTCCTGTATAAATGGGAAGCGGATTGTGTCCTGCCCCTGTGATGTATGGTTTTATCCATGCCGTTCATACATTGTTTAAGGTCATTTTTGGGTATGAGTATAAAAATTAGGCAGGTTCAATAATCCAGTGTACTAAAACACAGGAAACAGCATCAATAATGAAACTCACCGTTGAAACCTTCCTAGGGCCACTTTGATGTTTATTTGCCATTCAATCTGTTCATAAGATCATATAGATTTCGATGAAGGGAAAACACAAATATCATATTGATCCAAAACTTCTGCCTCTCACAAGTTTTTAATGGTGGGAATTCAATCCCCACTGTGGTCCACTTGAGCCTTGGATCTGCCTCATTTCAGGTTCATATCCTAAAATGATATGGAAAAATGGATGGATGGAGAGGAGAAAAACCATACATCATGGTAGGCCTCACAAAACCTTGCCTGGACAGATTTTTAGTCCAGGCAACTTTGTGGGCCCACCTATATGTATGTACCCAAACAATGAGGCAGATTGAAAGCTCAAGTATACCACATCACAGGAAACAATTGGGGATAATGAAGACCACCGTTAAGACCTTCCTAGGGCCCACCATGATGTTTATGTGCCATCCAACCTGTTTAGAACGTCACACAAACATGGATGAAGGGAAAACACAAATATCAGTTTGATCCAAAACTCCAGGCCTGGAAGAAATTTTCCACCATAGGTATGGTCCATTTGATGTGGCTTTAGATCTGCCTCATTTTTGGGCCCGTGCCCTAAAATGAGCTGGAAAAGCGAATGGACAGTGTAGATAAACACATACATCAGGGTGGTGGGCCCCACAGAGTTGGGTCAGGTATACCCGGTCGCCTAGCAATCCATGACCACTATGATTACAATGGCTTTTATGTTAGTAAGACAAGTTGCCTTGATTCCCTGGGCGAATTTCCTGCAGTCCCAGGCTTCATAATGTTTTTGTTATATCCATGCCATTGATCCATTTTGCCAGCTAAATTTAGGGGATGAACCCAAACATAAGGCAGATTCAAAGCTTAAATGGACCATACCACAGGAAACAGTTGGGATTAAATGCCTGACATTAAAATCCTTTTAAGAGAAAACTGAAGTTTTAGATATATTTATGTTTTCCCTTCATCCAAGTCAGAATCACCCTAAATTGGCAGCCCCTGTCAGTAAAATATTTGATTAAACACATCTCCAATTGGCACCCAAACAGTCTCCGGGCATAATTTTAAAAACATATCGAGTAAATTAAAACTTGACCAAGTCAACTCATCGCCATTGAATTCTGAATCCACTCCACTGACAACCCTTTTTCACTTTCTTTTCTCATCCTCAATTTCATCAGTTTTTTTTTTTTTTTTTCTTTCTAGCCATCATCTAGCTGAGTCAAAAACTCCAATGGAAGTAAGTTTTCCCAAGTTTTCCATTAAATTCTCCGCCTTATACTAATTTATGCATTCTATAATACATAAAATATTCTACCAAGTTATTAATAATTAAGATTTTACATTCAGTCGAGTTTTCAGGTTTCTGAGCCAATTCACCCACTGAATAAAGCAACCATGCAGCAACCACACCTGACACACGAATGCAAACGTGAAGTTCCTTTCCCATGTTAGGGAGTGGACCATGCCATCAAGCAGGGGGTCCTGCATCCAGCTCATTAGTTGAACTGGTAGTGCACAACCCCTTCTACAGGGGGAGACTGAATCCTACTATGTACTTGGTTCCTCTCCTACCTGAACCGACTCATAATCCAGACCCAAAACAAAAACAGATGTCCCATCATTCACATTTGCGTGCAGCACATGTGCCAAACTAATGTGTCCGACATCTGAGGTGCATTAGGTAGCCCCCACTGGTTCCCACGTGCAAAATTATAGAGAGAGAGAGAGAGAGAGATGCAACCAATCTACCAATCAATTTGTGCAGTGAAATGCACGGAAATGTGACTAAACTAAAAAGCTATCAATATATGTTGGGAATAGAACGGAAATGTGACGAAACTAAAAATCAATATATGTTGTGAAATGAATGGAATGACTGTCTTATGTAGTGCCCTTTTACAAAACTATACAACCCCTTTTTTTTTCCCTTAACAAACTCATTCAACACTGCCTCCCAATTGTGATGATGTGGAGTGGTGTCACTTCTCCCATCCTAAAAACACTAGTTAGCCATCTCTATTGCAAAAACCGTGGTTCCTATCATCTATAAAATAAAATATAGAATTAAAAAATAACAAGGAAAAAAAAAAAAAAAAAACTGGATACCCCCACCTTAGCCATCACATCTCTCCCTAAAAACACTAGTTACAACTATCCTATCCTAAACCCTCAGCATATTTCTTCCTCAAGCCCAATTTTCCAACATCCCAAAACCCTAATAATACACCACTAGCCCTAAAACTGGAGTTAGTAGCATCCTGAGAACATCGATCAGCCACATCTCTTCCTTGAGTATTGGATGCACTAATCCAACACTTGGGCACCAAATGTTAACCGCCACAGCATTTAGGACCGTTTCCCTCCAGCAGCTTCTGCCAGAGGCAGAGCATCTCCCTGGGCTCTTGGTAGTGGGCCACGACATATCCATCCTGGCACCCCTCATTATTTATCCTCTCATCCTTCACATACCTAACATCCAGCCCTTGATTCTTCATCTTTGATATCCATATGCCCATAGCCACATCCTCCAGCTTGAACATCTGCAACGTAAGGATCACTATCTTCAGCTCAAAAAGGTGAAATCCTAACTTGCACGTGGCACAAGAACATGCACAAATGATGAAAACTGCCGCAGCATGCAAGTAGACACCCACATGCCAAAAAATGACACTTCAAAGTCTGTTTCTCATGTTTGTCAGTTGCCACATATCATGTATCATGTACTTCCATGTAGAGCACATATCGCTCTATTCACCATATGCACCACATGGAGCTGCATGGCAACACTATTTTAAGAATAATGTGTAGGCACATGCATGTTTCACAAATTTTGCAGCAATGTGTGTCATCTTGACCTTTTGTGTACATGTGTGAGCACAAAAGCAATGGATGCACATTAAGTATTTGTGCTCATCGCGTGAGCCAAGATATTAAATAAATGAGAAAAGAAGTTATGCATACCTTTAACTGCCTTTTTTTGTGTTGCTTGTAGACTGCCTTTGCAATGTCACGTGAAACTACATAACCAGGACCATGTGCCCAGGGAGGGTATGTGTCTTCAGGCCATTCCTTCACAGACAGAGAAATTTAGACAAGAACCAGAAGAGCACACAAAAGATAATGACAACAGAAACAACAAGAGCAACCACTACCCTACCCAAGGGTTTAGGGACATTCCAAAACTCAGACCCAAGTCAGTAAGTCTTGCAATTACTGAGTTCGACCTGACTGAGCCAGGAGGGAACCGGTCTAGGTCGAGCATTTGTTTTGGAAATGCCATACGAAACCAGAGTCTAAAATCAGAACTTGGAGGCTGTGCGGACACAAGTTTCTGAAAACTAGGCAAGACTATGATTATGATGTAAGCAACATGATCTTATGCAACATTCAGAAATCAGAAACCACCTGGAAATAGGTCTTTTGATTCTTATTAGCTCAACTCTGCCTAGTTAGTGAAGAAGTCACCAAGCTCATATGTAACACGTGCATCGACTAGCCATTCTACTGATTTTACATGACATGGGAATTTGGACTTAATACACAGAGAACCAATAGACATAATTCTAATTGATCCTCAGGTATTGAACCAAGGTTACCTGGATCATGGGTTGCTTGGTACAGGAACGGGTATACCATATGCTATTTCCTCCAATACATGGAACACTACGGGTAGGATAGTGTATCATCATCATCATCTAAGCCTTATCCCAATTAACTGGGGTTGGCTACAAGATTCCTGTCCTGCCATCTGATTCACGATGAAAGTTAATAGCATAAATTTGACCCCAGTAGCCAACCTGATGCAACCCACCTCTATCATGTAACTCCAATACAGACAGTGTTAGCAATATAGTTTTATATATGAACTGATGAATTTTATTATTATTATTAACCTAGCATGCTTAGTGTTACATTATAACTATATAAATCTCTACATTGTAAATATAAATTTGCATGAACTTAATCAATAGTATAATATAGATCCATGATTTCAGGTAGCTAAAAATAGTGATCTAGATCACAAATGACCGATAATCTGGATCACTCAATCCAGAATGGAAAATGTGGGGGGTTTGGGTTGGGTCGGGTTGGGTCGGGTTTCATGTTTTAAGTAACATTGGTTTGAAAAATAGGCTAGACTGCACATACGATGCAACACGATCTTCAGCAACATTCAAGAACTAAGAATTCGACTCGGAAACAATCCAAAGTCAAAATATAATACGCTGATTCTATAAAATGGAAGATACTTGGTATCAGAGCCTCACCGAACATAGTCAAGTTTGATCAAATTGTTGTTTTGCACAAATTTGGGATAGCAGAATTAGTAGGGGACCTAGAAATGCAGAGTTGAACGTTCACCTCTGGGCTTATATACCATTTGCTGTCGGTATTTCGATGAGGCCGGGAGTCTGAGTTAATGAGACCATATAACAGCCCCCGTGTCACATTTAACCTCTTTAAAGAAGCTAGCACCTCATCCACACGGACAAATGCATCGTCGTCCGTTTTCATCACGTATTTAGCTGCAACAACCTCTGTCTGTTCGAGTATATAGATATGCATAATCAGAGAGAAATTTAACACAGCTGGGCAGAACTCCCGGTTTCAGAAAAAGAAGTGTGAACTTACCCCATAAATGCAAATGGCAATGGTCTTCCATGTAATGAGATTGTAATAGTCAACAAAAGGCATCAGCTGAGTATCTGCATATGTACACGCCTCATTCCAAAGTTCTTCATTCACCAGCTGGTTTTTATGCTGCAAGAAACCATGAATGTCACTATTTAGATCTAGATGAATATTTCATCAACAGAAACAGGAAACTGATCCATAGATTCTTCAAATGGTGGTTAGAACTTAGAATCAAGATACAAAAGGGGCTGAATGGTCCAAAACCTTTTGTTAGACAACAAGAGTGAACTCTCCTTTTTCTCGACTCAACTCTTGCTGCTATGAACGAGCTGAATGGTCCAAATTCCATATACACAGCACATGGCCCACATGCAGAATCAATGGTGGGTGTCCCCATCCCAACTGTTTCCCTTGGATCGGCCTGATTTTTCGGCCCCACGCCTAACTTGATGGAATGCATCTAATGGTCAGCTTGGATGTCAGAGACACATCACAGTGAGCCCCACCCCATTTGGTGGGGGGTTCTTAGGGGAACATCCCTCCCTCCCTGCCTCTTTGTGTGCATGCACGTGCCACCTGTTATAATGAACTTACAGTCCTATAATCCCACACACACACTCGGGAAGGGTATAGCATGTGCAATGCATGTGGGGAGAGGAAGGAAGGGGTGTGGGCTACATATAGAGAGAGATACAGGGTACAGCTACATGCAGCAGCAAGAGGAGTGTGCACTACACGTAGAGACCAGAAAAAGATTCAGTATGTGCTACACATAGAGAGAGGAGTATGAGGCTTTTATGTGGTAAAATCTAAGCCATTTATTGGCTTTTTGTAGGTAACATCTAAATTGTACGCTGCTAAGTAGGCACACCCTCAAGTTACAAAATGCCCCTAGCATCATCTAAAATGTCTTTCCATGTCCCGTGAACATTCAAAGTTCGGTGACCTAGGAAAACTAATTGTGGAGGTAAAATTGTCCCCTTCTACTCGCGTGCGTGGAGAGAGAGAGAGAGAGAGAGAGAGAGAGAGAGAGAGTGTGTGGCAGTCTCCGGAGAACTGGACCATAGGAGACCTTAAGTGATCTGCGGCTCAAGTGGGCCTCACCGCGATGTTTATGTGAAATCCACCCTGACCACCAGGTGTGTCACCCCATGTTAGGCCCAGGGCCCAAATATCAGCCCTATCCGTGATTCAAGTGGGCCACACCAAAGGAAACAATTGGGAGAAAGACGTACACAGTTGATTTTAAGGTCCACCATCAAGATTACAGAGATCCACTCAAACATTAGATGCCACAATAAAATTTAGGTATGGGCCCCAAAAACCGGCTCCATCCGTGATTTAGGTGGGCCACAATAAGGGAAATAATTTGAAGGGTGAGTGTTTCATGTACACTATTTCCAATGGCACAGTCCACACATGCTTGTTAGAGTAGATTTTGAAAATACATTATGGCAGGGCTCACCAAATTTTATAACCCTTAGACAAAACTTATGTCAAAGCCTTTTACACGGACACGGATTGTGTAGTGTCGCCATCACCACCATTTACCATGGTGTGAAGACTATGTGAGGCCACTGTGATGTCCACACCATCCATCCATTTCCAAGCTCATTCAGTGCATGAGACCAAACTTGAAGTATATACAAAGCTGAAGTGGACCACACCACAGGAAACAATGGGAATTGAACGCCTACTGTTGAAAACTTCTTAGGAGCTACAGAAGTTTTGAATCAAGCTGATATTTGTGTTTTCCCTTCATCCAGGTTTGTGTGACCTTATGAACGATTTGGATGACAAATAAACATCACTGTGGGCCCTAGGATGGCTTCAAAGGTGGACATCATTATCCCCACTATTTTTTAAGGTGTGGTCCACCATCCACTTGAGCTTGGGATATGCTTCACTTATAGTCTCATGCCCTAAAATGAGCAGGAGAAACAGATGGACGGTGTGGATAAAACACATATATCACGGTGGGCCCCACAGTCTTCACGCCACAGTAAAGGGTGGTGATTGCCTCACTATGCAGTCAGCGTCCACATAAAAGCTTTCATGTAAATTTTAGGTAAAGGGTTGTACGGTTGGGGTGGGGCCCTATCAAAATGTATTTTCAAAACCCACTCCAACCAGCAGGTGAGTGAACCAATTTTAGGCCTAGGGATGAAAAACCAGCCCCATCTGTGATTCAGGTGGACCGCATGATTGGAAACAGTGTACAGGCGACACTCACCCTCCAAACTGTTTCCCTTGGTGTGGCCCACCTAAATCACGGATGGGCCCAGTTTTTGGGGACCATGCCTTAATTTTAGCGTGGCAATAATGGTTTTGAGTGATTTCATGTAATCATCATCATGGGCCTTAAAAAAATCAGCCATGTACGTCTCTCTCCCAACTGTTTCCTTTCGTATGGCCCACCTGAATCACGGATAGGGCTGATATTTGGGCCCTGGGCCTAACATGGGGTGATGCACCTGGTGGTTGGATCGATTTCACATAAACAGTGAAGTGGGGCCCACTGGACCCGCAGACCATTTAAGACCGTACTTAAGGTCTCTTGCAGTCCGGTTCACAGGGGACTGCTATATATATGTTTTGTAAAAACCTGTTGATTTCCATAAATAAAGGCCATTATTGCATTATCTAATGGTTTAACACCCTACAAAGAAACAAAGATGCTAATATCAATGTCAACATAAATTTTCTGGTAAGTCGACCAAGATTGAACCCTACCCTCTAAGATTTCAAAATAGAGCACCCTCCAATGTGGTTGTACATTTGACATCATACATTAAGTTACAGGAAATCAGAGCTGATCAGGATATTTTCAAAAGAAAAAATGCTTGTAGAATATGAGTCATGGGTTAAGTTAGCATATGATTGGTTACTGGCAATCAGTTCTCTAGAGAAACAGCAATACCAACAACAACATCAATCGATACTACTTGCTCAGTTCTCGGTTCTCACCAGCCCAACAAAAAAGCGGACTGCAACAGCTCCTGACCGCACAGCATCATATTGCATCCAAGTTCTCCGAACAGCCATCCGACGCTTGAAATTATTCGCCGTAGAAAAGACACCAACAAAAAGATCAAGCGGCTTGTGAGCTGGAAGAGGAGCCGCCTTAAGTGTTTCTAAATCAATGACATGATCTAAGTCCTCCGACGTGGGCAAACCGCTAGCAAGAACAGAAATCACGTCCAGGTCCCCTGAAATTCTTACTTCACTAACAAGCCATGGCTCCAAACTCTGAAATTTCATCAGCAGAAATAAATAAATTCGAATTAAATGCAGACATTCTCAACATGTGAGTAACCAGACTGAAAAATAAAATAAAATAAAAAACAGATGACAAGAGTGAAATTACTTCGCGGTAAGCAAAAGAAGTTATATGCTTTCCATCAACTGTCATCTGGATTCCCTCAGGTCCAACTCGAAGAATGGCAACTGACAGGTATCCTTGCTTGAAAGGAAAATAGCGTCTCAGTTTAGCACTGTCAAGTGCCACTGGAGGTCGTCTCGATCCATTAGAATATTTACTGGTTGGAAACCACCACTTATCATCTTTGCCCACAATTGGATTACACTGGTCCAATTCATCCACTGGAAAGACAGTTAAGATGAGCAAAAGGTAAGACTGTAATGGAATCAAATTGGCATTGATCACAGTAAATTAAGAACAACAGAATCCCAAAGAAAACAAAATTGAATAAAAACTTTTTTAAATATGCGCAAGCTAATTGTTCAAGATAAGATGAATCAGATGATAGATCACATGAGATGAATGAAGACACAGTATCCCTTCCCTATTTGCTTGGGAATAGCATCATTCAAAATCTACCAACCTACTAGGGCAGATTGCCATGCATCAAACCATCAATAGATACCATCACAGGCAACAGTAGAGAATATAAAACATGATTTCATTCTAAGTACAAAGTATCAACCATGAACTAAACGAGGCTGAAAATATTCTGTATATACCATTCAATCCTAAATGGCTAAATCAGAAGGCAGGCAAGATATTTCAGAATTTCGACACAAGAACAAGAAGAAATGTGGTGAACCACTACCTCAAAGCCACATATTGTTATGACGTCACTCAAAGAAATATGAAACATCCAAAATGGACCAAAAAAAAAAAATTGATTTGCAACAGATAACATGGACAAAAAATGATAAACTGCATGGCAGGACTTATCCAGAATGAGACAAGTCCACTCGTATTCTAGTTTTAAGTGGGGAATTTTAGAATTGTTTCAACTGAAGCCGAATTGACTTGGATGATTTGACTCGATTTCTCTAGCTTTTTAATCATTGCTCATGATGATTTCTATGTACTCCCTTGAATCTCCACATTATCCACACATTAGAAACTAAAACCGAGATGAACGATGTCAGCAAAAGAATATGACCCTTGATGATTGCACACTACAATACTTATGCAAGAGAAAACCATCCAAACGGCATCAATATCAAATTTATAACATCCTCGCAATTTAGACAAGATAAACTACTTCTCAAATATTGATTCAATGTTAAAGCAAAATTAAAGAACAAGCATTGGCCTAACGAAGACAAAAGCTGCTCCAATTGAAAGTATACAATAGAATAATCGAATTTAAATGGCTTCTATAGAAATCTATAACTAGACAATAAAACTGAAGTTGTCAAGTAATGTGTGTGCGAGCGCGTGTGCATGCGTGTGGCAAAACAACTTCTAAAGAACTGCAAATGGGAAAAGTTTCCACTGTTTGAATACCAGAAAATATTAACAGGGATAGATACCTTTCCCATTATTCCCAGGAGTAGGAGAAGGACACCTCTCTTCTGCCCCCCAATCATGAGCTATGGTCCAAGTATTTTGGACAATCACAGGATCCTCTGTAATCTTATCCCCACTAAGTCGGACATTGTAATGCAAGATGACGGGAGGATCTGGTTCCCCTGGAAGCGGTGTTCCTGTTAAGTCAATCCGGAAGTTTCCAAGAAGTCCACTTGGAGTGCCAATAATAGTGATTGAGGAACCCTGAATCAGGCCGCAAGGGATCTGTAACTTATATCCACTACCATCCCCAAGTTCAGAAGCATTCATTTTATGAAGAGAATATGGGCACTGTTTCTCTTTCTTCTTGTGACTCAGGCTTCCATTCACAGAACCAAGCTGTCTTTCCTCTTGAACCGAAACCATAAGGCTTTCCCATGCAGCTCCAGCTTCTTTGATAGCCTCAACAGCATGAGGTAAAGCCTCAGCTTGACTAATTAACTGTTTCAAATGGTTCCATGTTTGTAAAGACCGTGCTTCTTCATCAGAAAAGTTTCTTTGAGTAAAAAGACTGGAGACTATGCTGTTAGTGGAAACCACTTCTGCATTATTTTCAGGATTTTGAACTGCATTTGGAACCCCAACCTGATTCAAACGAAGATGATCTGATGTATTGTAGAAGGGACTTAAAATTGATGTTTGTCCGAGGGGATTTTCCATGACACCATATCTCAGAACCAACAACATAAACAAGGACGCTATTAGAACACCTCCAGACCACTTCTTCATCTTCAGAGAACAACACCTTCGCTTTGATATTTTACAGCTCGGCGTGGCACACTTTACAGGAATGAGATAACTTTAGGGCAAATGGCATGCCTGTGAATATCTGACAATTTTTAACTTTAGGGCAAATGGCATGCTTGTGAATATCTGACAATTTCTTTCAAATGCAGCAAGTGCATTACTCATGAAGGATGAAACAATACATCTTAACAGCACAGAATCTGGCTTTTCAATGAAAGCAAACTATACAGACAGAAGGAATTATTCACATCTTTATAGTGATGAATTAAGACACATCTTCATATCATCCGTCTATTATCCCACGCAGCGAAGTTGTATGCTTTGCAAGCAGGCATAAAGCAATGACAGCAAGCTTACTGTCAAAATTTCTAAACATCAGTTCTATTATAATGCAACTACAAAATTGTTTCCTCGGGAAGCATCTCTGACATCTTCACTTTGTTCTGTGACAATTGGAAACAAAAGCTTCAGTCAAAGGCTCAACAGACTAAGCAATCCCCGAAGGAGATGGCTGGATAAATTAAAGAATCTGCAGGAATACACATCAGCAACTACTAAAGCCTAGTCACCACAAGGTATCATGAGATGGAGTTAATGGTTGCAACATTGCTATGAGAAACGAAGGCAGCTTATTTGTAATTTAGAGATCAAGAAAAGGAAATTCAGCTAACCAGATTTCACCCAACAATTGAAAATGGATGACAGAAACTACTAATACAGTTGAATAAATACAGAGTCTGAAATGATGGGAACATGTTTTGCCAATTTACAAAGTAGGTGTCCATGTAAATATTTTCATCTGCTACCAAAAACATCCCCTGTTTCTTCCCAATTTAGTTGATGAAAAACTAAGAACTATCTTGCTGAAATTGTTGCATTCGATCAGAAAAAGAGTTTCTGAACAAAAGGTTTTGACTTCAACCTTCTCAACTCGCAAAGGTATCATTTTCCAGTCATAAACCAATTCTAAACTTCTCAACTCCTACTTCTTCTGTAACTCATTTAAAAAGAAAGCAGTTTTTAAACTGAGTTACAGGAAAGAGAGAGAATTTTGAGAAAGAATTCTCCCACGAAACCCCCAACATTTTAACGCTTGACAACGTTTCTTCATCCCCAAATCATCCGAAATCAGGCAAGAAACCCAAAATTCGCAACCGAAGCCGTCCAAGTCAACGTAATGCATACATGCATGCTAAAATCTACATTTCCACAATCAAATAGAAAATCCAAACTACATTCTTCCAAAATGAAGCGGAAAAATCAAAAAATGTAAAAAGAAATCCTAACTTCAACCCAGATTACAAATTTAAAAAATAAAAAAATTAAAAAAACAGTTCTCAAGCAGATCCTCCAAACCAAAAACAAAAATAATAATAATAATAATAATAATAATAACAGAGAAAGAGAGAGAGAACAATTCTTCAAGAAAATCACCGAAAATTAGAAAAGTAGTTCTTCGACCAACCATTCCACTACATTCGGTCAAAAACCTCCGTTTCCACAAACCTTCAAACCATTTAAAAACCTCAATTCCAGAAAAAAGAAATACCAAAAAATGTCCAAGAAACCCTAATTCCCAACCAATATCACAAACAGAAGAATTCTCCACACGATCACTCCAGAATTCCAGTCCAAATCTTCCAATTCCGGAACAAAAACAGACAAGGAACACGACCTCTGACCAGATCTACCCATCCACCCCAAAAAAAGCTCGGCAAGAAACGACTAGAAACCCGAAAGAAGATGAAAGAACAGGAAAAAGAAAACCAAATCCAACGAAACCTAGCTAAAAATCACGCCAATGAAGAGGAGAAATCAGATAGAAGACTCTCGACGAGCAGCAAAGAAACGTACCTTGAATATTGGTCGAAGAAGCTGGCGCAGGGAGAGAGAAGAAGACGAGATCGCGTGGAATTCGAGCAAGAGGAGAGGAGACGAAGGTTCGGTTCTTAGCCTTCTGTTTTGAACTCTACGCCAAACCGGAGGGAGGTTAGAACTTACAAGAAGCTGTTGCTTTTCTTTTCTTTTCTTTTATCTTTTTTCCTACTCTGCCCTTTTTCGTAGGGCGATGCTGGTCAAGGAGAGGAAAAACAGTCCCCCACTTTTATGTGGAGAAAAACTTTAATACTCTGGCAGAACGTGATGGATGATACACAGTCTCTTAGAAGTTGCATACGTGGCATACAAGAAGTAAAATTAAACCGTCCAAAATACGGTGACCAGTCTAGATGTAGCATGAAGAAAATTTAGGCTTATTTGATTGTCCGACTATCCGATTGATGGATATTTACTGGACGGTTAAAAATTAAAAATATTTCTACAAGCAAAGTGTCTACGAAGCAGATGTTACAATTGTTAAAGCAATCTGATATTGGGATTGTCATTTGAAAATAGTTGATTGCACTGTCTAAGTCGGTTAATTTGAGTTGACATATGTTACGTCTGCATTTTCTGAGTTATTTGTGTATCAAGCGACATATGCAGCCGGAGAATCGATGACTCCACCTGCTGAGAAGACTTCGTTTTACCTCTGTCGCGACGGAATGGCGTCCGTCGCCATCCACGAGGGCCAACATGCTAACATGATCTGAATATCGGAACCGTCCATGTTGTGAAATGTACGGTAAATGGGCCATCAGCATAAAATTACACTGAATGGATGATTTTTATAATCAATATCTGTATAGATGAATATAGATTTATGAAACGAGAAATATCTAAAAATCAAAAGTTAACATCACCATTGAAGCATGATTATGTGATTGGAACTTTTGTACGGTATTAACAAGAATATGGACGGTTCAAAGCATCTGGCCATCTCATCATGTGGGCCCAGTGGATAACGATACATGCCGTGTCCCTAGTCACGACATAGGAAAAAACGAATACTACCAAGAAAGAATCGCCCGGAGAAATTGTCCAAGCTTGAGCGTTCTGTCTCCCTAGAATATGCGTGTCATGCATTTGTGGAATCCAGACCGTCCAAATAGTAGGACCTGTTGTGGATTGAGCTAGCACAAGATTTTCAGCGATCAGATGTTTATAACCATCCAGATTGGCACATATAAAGTCAACAGCTGCAATGCAAGGGGGTGTTAGTTGATAGTGGAGGCACTCAGAAAGGGAGCAGATTAGGTGCGGCCCTGGCCTCACCCAAGACGGTTCGGCCCTTATGGTGGGGCCCACCTTGATATATGTATTCTACATCCACGCCGTCCATGAGTTTTTTCAGATCATTTTTAGTGTATGAGCTCAAAAATAAAATAATATAAATTCAGGTGGACCATACTATAGGAAACAGTGGTGATTGAACGGTCCACCGTTAAAAATTTCCTAGGACCCACCGTAATTCTTATTTTCCATCCAACCTGTTGATAAGATTACACAAATAGGATAAAACGAAAATAAAACAAATATCATCTTTGATCCAAAACTTTTGTGGCCCACAAGAAATTTTAATAGTCAATCTATACTCTTTCACACGGTATCATCCAAATGGTATTTGGATCTGCTTCATTTTTTGGATCTTAAAGTAAAATGATCTTTCAGAATGAATGGACGGCATGGATTTAGAATGTATAAATCAAGTTGGGCCCTACGGTAAGGGCCGCACCGTCTTAGCTGAGGCCGGGGCGCACCTAATCGCTCCCTTCCAAAAGAAAATGACACGTGGCATATCTTAACTGGAAAACCTACCGAATAGCAAAACAAATTATAGCCGGTGGCTGTTTTTCATTTTAATCGTTCAGTTAAATATCTATCAACCCCCCAGTCAGCAAATCACGTTAGTGCTATTTTTGGTTTACCTTGCATCCATAGTGGGATCCACTATTTGGACAGCGTAATTTAAGTTTACTATATTCCAAGTGTTCAGTTTCTTAATGCCTGCGTATCAAGCATCAAAGTACACCGGAGCATTGAAGTTTATTTATTAATTAGAAGGCCGGCAGTATAAATTCATTGAAAACTAGGTGGCAAAGCCCGCTGTAACAGTGTGAATGCTGGGCCATCATTCAAACGCACTGAGGCCGCGATTTCTATAGTCCATGTTGCTGATAGGGCAAAAGTCACTCAACAACT
This sequence comes from Magnolia kwangsiensis, assembly GCA_037074715.1. Classification (NCBI taxonomy): domain Eukaryota; kingdom Viridiplantae; phylum Streptophyta; class Magnoliopsida; order Magnoliales; family Magnoliaceae; genus Magnolia; species Magnolia kwangsiensis. Next base: position 1,713,509 of record CM073572.1, read on the forward strand.
TAAGCGATGGTGAACAAATACCGGAATCTGATCCCGATCCAAAAGGACATGGGTGTGTACTAACAAGCTAACCCAAACCGGCCGTGAAAAAGGTTATATAACAAATAAAGAACAATGTAAGTCCTCGGAAGGTTTCAAAGGTGGGCGTGAAATTATCTCATGTTTTTGTTACTGCCCACTTGATATTTGGATACGCTTTCATGGGAAGGTGTTGGGGCCAACTACATGTGTATGTTTTGAATCTACGCTCACCCTCTATTTTGCTACCTCATTTTGAAACAAAAGCCCAAAAATGAATTTACACTCACCCTCTATTCCACTGACTCATTTTATATTGACATCCAATCTGTTGATGAGGTCAGACGGACTCATATGAAAAACATATATATCACCTTGATCCCAAAATTTCATGGCCCCCAAGAGTCAGTGCGTGCACCACGCCAGTTCCTCTTGAAGTCCCCGTACCTTGGGCTTATTCTATAATGAATAAGTCTGATAGTGATGTCGTTTTGGCATCCAATCAGTCCATAAGTGCCACCCCACCATGATAGTTGTATGTTCCAAACATCAGGTTATGAACCCATTATTTGGGCCACTACTTTGGAGGTTTTTGGTGGTGGTCAAATGCTTTCTATGTGTGGCCATGGTAAATTATTTACTATACAAGGCTAACATAATGATATTCAATAGGCCTGATTTTTAAAAAATCCAATCACCGTGGTAGGGTTCACTTAATGCGGTGGGATCCACATAGATATAAGCAGGTAAATAGGTGAATATATGGTTTTTCATACGTACACAGGTGAATCTCGCGGAGAAGAAAGCTTGCTGTACAAGGAATTCAAGTGCAACCAGCGCCATACATTCTCTCAGAGTATGAAAATGTCGATAATATTTTATTCGGTAAGCCCAACCACCTGCTACCAAATTCCACAAGTTAACGAGATTTTACCCTGTCCTTCTCGTCATCAAACGTATAGCTTACGCCTGCGCATGCACATGATTAGGTATTGGCAGGGCCATGTTTTAATGATCCTAGCCTCATAAAATGGAAACTTCAAGATTAGAAGATCTTAACCTTTCCATTAGTAGCCGACAAAAGACGGTTGAGCAGACCATCGAAAACAATTCAGATCACCAAACATGCAGAATCCCATAGATCAGCAGACTCCATGTCTGGTGATGAGCGGGACCTGTAAGTCCCCGTACAGTTCTTATATACACTAAGCCATATTTTTGCAAAGAAGATGTCTCAAAAGTTCCCGGTGATGGCAATATGATGGGGCCAACAGATGTACAACGCAGGTCACCGAAAGGTATGCTCCATACTGTAAAGCGGGTCGCGTGCACTTTCTTGTTCAAGATGGACCAGAGAAAGCCCGATCGGAGGTGAAAGTCATCAAGGTTGTTGAAACCTTAAAATACAAATCTCTAGCAAACTGAAATGAGTTACTCAATGTACTGCGTATGATTTTGTAATAGGACGAATTGCTTTAGTGCACTAATGCTAAATTTTCAAATTTTTATCATATTGACGGTTGAAAATTAAATTTATTTTCTTTTTTACTATATATATATATATATATATATATATATATATATATATAAAAGTTTTGACTTTATCATAATTCTTCATCATTGGACTTTAGAAGTTGTGTCCAATATGAAAAGTATTTAGAAAAGTTAAGTGAATAGCATATTTAAGCCATATAGGACACTTATTATAAATAGTAAATTTACTATTTATAGTAAATTACAAATTTTAGAGAGTTTGAGTTAAAATTTGATTTTGAAACTTATTCAAAAGTTCAATATCCCTATATTAAAGAGTTGTAAATTTATTTTTAATTATCAATCAATTAAATTATGAATTTTATAAAATTTATTTTTATTTATTTGTTTTTTTATTTTCTTTCTTTGGATCCAAGAAGTCTCAAGAGTGTAAAGAAGCTTCATAGATTTGGAGTGGTTATCCTTTGAAGAAGATGGTGATCAGCTTCATCATTTATATTCTCATCTCACCCGCCTATGAGTTTATTAGTCCAAACAAAAACGGAAAGAAAAACATGGCTTTTATTAGCTAGGCATAAGGAACAGGATGTTGGGGTCATGCACGGATGGACATTTTATCTAAATATCGTTCATTCGTGAGGTCCTCTCATGGATTAGCTTCGGTCCAAGTGTGGAATCGTGGGGACTATCTTATCCCATCCTAACCGATCTAGGGGTCATCGGTCCTTAAGACCTGCCTGGCATTGCTTCTAGTAATGGTAGAATTTACTATCAAAAGCAATTAACAATTTTATAAGTATTTCTTAAGAATTGTTTACGTGAAGAAGCACATACTTAGGAATAACAAATTTATCAAGAAAGTTTCAATGTGAGATGTTGAATTTCCAGTATTTTATGTGGCACGGCACACCGGATTATTAGCTCCACCTAATGTTTGAGTCAGACCCTATGATAATACGAGGAAATGAATGGACAGAGTCGATGTTGAACGTCACCATAGTGGGCCCACAAAACTATTTATAAGGAAGTCATGTTAGTCGGCTTCTGATCTAGAGATGAGAATACCTAAGCCCACGTTGGCATGCAATACAACTCATGTACACATCACACATTTGCAATCATGTGTCAACGATCCATTCCTTCTATTAGAAAGGCACCCATATACTTATACCCTAGTCCAATTGATCTGCTGGTTAAGTAGACGAAAGTCTAATGCAAGGTTTTAAAACATCTGGCTGAAATTTTCTAACCTATCCACCAGTTCTCAATATGGGGCCTTACCTAGTGAGTGGACCTTTTTAATTTGAGCAAAAACATAGTTGGACAACTGGTAGATAGATTTGATCTCGGACGTGTGTACCATGATGGCACATGTATGGAGGTGTACGCTAGCACTCTGCTCAATCGATAAACATTTCAATGAGAGAGATCTTTGATTTGATTGGCTGACTTTTAGGAAACCTGGGAGGTAGGTATTTTAAAGTGGAATTTTTAAAAAATAAATGATATATATATATAATTGAACTAATTAAGTAGCTACCTAAATATTTTTAAAGCAAAAGAAAAAAAAAAAAAAAAAAAAAAAAAAAAAAAAAAATTTATAAAGCCAAACAGGTCAAAAAGAAATAACGCGAGGCTATTGTGACAATGGCATTTTAATAATTTCAGGTCATTTTAGTATAAGCGGCGATTATCACGCGTATCGGGTTACGCGCGAGGGGAATACATCAAGGCCTTTTATTTTTGCGTGTCTTCCGCAAATGTGCTCCGTTGACGAATGGTAGCTAATACGATACAGGCGCAAGTATCATACCTTGTCACCCAACGGTGTCTTTTAAGCTACATTCCATTCTCGTACTTAATCAGTCCCTTGAAAGGGTAGGTCCCACAATAAGATCACCTTTGATAAAATTCAGACCATTTATCTCATCTTATGGGCCACACCTATGTGTTGAGTCAGTATCATTAGTTGTCCAATGATTCTGATATTGTGACTATTTTATCAGTGGATTGACCTGATTTTTCTCCATATGATTTTCATTTGTGGGATATATCTCTTTCATGTTACTGATTTTCTACAAATTTGGTATTTTGATAGGAAAGTCCTGATCGGACGACTAGTTATTGTACTCCCGGATGCACTCTCGTCGAGAGAATACAGATGCCATCAAATTTTCAAAGATTTTGGCCTTTTTCGTCACATTTAAAAGATAGCGATGGCAGTTTCGTTATTCTGGATAAATCTAGGCCTCAGAGTATAAACGCTGTTTCCCTTACTTCGTCCAGTTGTCGGGGTAGACTCGCATGTTAGTTATATTTATGCCATTTTAAAAATGGGTGCTCATTTAACTCCCATGTAGCATTGACCTAAAGCTATCCAGACCGTCCAAATTGTAAGCCCTTATAGTCAATAAAGTATAAATAAAAATAACACTGATCAACCAATCCAAATCTTCCAGATGATGTCTATCAAATGAATGGCTAAAAACATCAAGGTGAGATTCCAAATTCGAAGGAAAAAATATATCGGATGGTGCAATTGTTCAGTTATACTCAATGCATTGTTGGGTAAGCGACTTGAAGGGCCTGGATTGTCGTACAACTATGGCATGTGTACGTTTAAAAACTTATCACCATTTAAACATTTTTAAATGGTGGAGAACTGACATGGGGGTCAACGCGCAGCTCCGAAGTGGGAGCGGATAAGGTGTTACCCTAGGCATGTGGGGGCCACCTTGATGTACTTTTTGTATATCGAGGCCGTCCATCTCATTTTAAGACGAGATTCAAAACCTTAAGAAGAAACAAATCTTATGAAGACCAAACAACTAGAGAAAGTGATGAATGATCATTAGAAACATTTTGTGATGAAGCTGATCTTTGTATTCTTGATATTATTAATTTTAAGTTTCTGGACTACATTCTAAAATGGGTTGGCGAAACGTACTATTCAACAAATCATCAAGGTGGGGACCACAACAAGGGTAGCACCCAATCTGCTCCCCTCCTAATTGGATTTTACCACCTATATGCTAATTGAACCTTTGACCTTGTGTTCTGTTGAAACTCTTGTGAGTTTTAACACCGCGGCCAAAGGATCCATTGGAATTGTGGTTTTTTAAATGACACCAGTAATTTTTACGACGGTGGATGCTTAAAAGATTCATCGAAATTTAATATTCCAAACCTTTGATTTTTTATTTCTTAAACTCAAATGACAAAGGCCACTTAAATTCATGGCCTCCTGTTGAAACCTCTACCACTTAGGCATGAGTAATGGTGCAGCGTAGGACATGAGATCCAGTACCGTCTTCCTCGGGTAATTGTTTCCAATTGACAAAATTTTTCTGAACGCCTTACAAAGATTCTTCGAATCCACAAGAAAAGGAATAAGAAAAATATAAAATAAATTTTATAAATTTTGAAATTGACCGATGAATGTAATAAATGAGTTCACAATGCTTTAATATATGGATACTAAGTCATGGGAGAGAAATTAGAATCAAACTAAAACTAGACTAATAAAATTTGCAACTTTCTATAAATAGTAAGCTTACTATAGACATCCATGATACCTATTAGTGCACAAGGTTTTAAGCCAAAAATAATAAGTACCTTATTTAGCTTCACCAAACTATTCTCCTAATTATTCTAAGTATTTCCTGTGTTAGCCACAACTCCTAAAGCCCAACATATGAAGAGTTATAATTACGCTAAAACTTACTATATATAGTAAAATTGAAATTAAAATAGAGAAATAATTGTTGATATATTTCGCAAATCCAGCTTGCATAGTCGGGTTAGATGGCTAAAGTAGCTTGTTCTACCCAAAATCATATATTTTACTCCTAATAGTTCATTTCGAATTGTGAGATTCGCTTGATTTAAAGTATGATGGTTTGAATCACTTTTTTTGTTGACTAGGCCTTTTTTGATCCATCTTAACTATAAAATTGCCTGCGACCCGCTCTACATCAAGTAAGAACCCAACCCTTTGATTTTACTAGGCCAAATTTCAAATAGTTGAAATAGAATACTTTAAATTGTTTTTATTTCCTATCCACCATACAAGTAGAGACTTACCTTTTAAACGGTTTGGATCATTGGAAGCTCATCCAGAATAAAAGGCCCAAGTCCCCGCATCACATTGCAATACCTCTGCATGTATTCGAGCAAACTTCTTAAAATTGGCAGATCTCTGTTCGAGATTCCCTGAGGGCGGATTGGGTACTACCATCCACACCGGCCGTCTACCTATTTTGATAGATGGGTCCATCACACATGTGAAGGCGCTAGTATGCAAAGATCATACTGATTGGATGAATCAATCCATCCGTAGCTTGGCCTTCTCTCTTACAGCCATTCATTTTCCAAGCCATTGACAGCGTGGGCAGGCGTTAGGAGTTCATGATATAGCTGATTATTTAATACCACAAATGATTCCTAGTGGGCCGAACAAATAGATAGATCAAAGTTTTTATGTAAATGATCTGGACCGTCAATTTTGTAGGCTATTGATTGGAGGATTATAATCATCTGGTTAGTGTGAGTTTTGTGCAGTAAACCTTCAAAGTAATAACACACAATCTCCAAAGGTTCCTGCATGCGGAAACCGTTGTAAATATGTATACATACCAGCGTCACTTACTCACGCAGGGAGCGATTTAACTTGCATGAAATCTACACCGCCCATTACGTATATTACCCTTTTGTTTATCCCTTTTTTCTTAAAATCATGCTGATTCAACACTCATGTGGGCTACCCAGTATAAAATCATACCTAAAACCTTTAAATTCATGTATGGCCCACTTGAGTATTAGAGCAATGTGATTTTTGGCTAATCATTTCATCCTGGTGAGTTATGTCAAATGAATGGATTGGATGTAGTATAAACACCACAGCGGGACCTACACAAAACTACCACCTGTTTCTTGGTGTGTGGCCTGGCTGATTTTTGGATCATCGTGTTTGTTTTGGTTTCAGGGTGAACATGAGGCAACTTACCTGATGGACAAATTGGATCTCATGGAAGTTTCACCCACGTGGCTCTTGGTGAGTGAGACTGACCTCCGCAAGACACGCATGGACCAAATGATCCAGTTATTTAACAATGGTTGTGGGTCAATGTACAACTCATACAAGATTCCAATAAATAGATTATGGAAGATTATATATTTTAATACATGCAAAATATCACACTAGATTAGACAATACGTGTACCAAATTAAATCTTGTCTAACGTGTGTTTGAATGCATGTGAATAAAACCTTATTTTTATACTTTCTTTTTCTTTTTCTTTTGTCTAGTTTTATGATATCTAAATCGTCTTACAATAATGACATGTCTTAGGGTAGGTGGTTGAAATTATTTTTCCTTCGGGAGCATGTGCTAGAGGTGGCAATGGGCCAAGCTAGGGCCAATCCAAGTTCCCTAAACTCTGCTGCCCTAGCCTGGTCTTTACCCTAATGGGTTGAAAAGGCCTTAGCCCTACCCGATCCTCTTTAGATCTTAATGTGGTAGGATAGAGATCTGTAAAGAAAATAGTAACATACTCAAAGGTTTGAAATAGTCTATATTTGATAAGTGTTCGCAACAAGTCTTCTGATATAAATGGTTTTGGTAATAGGAATATGACCCAGATCCAAAATAATAATAATAATAATAATTAAGTGTGAAAACGTAGGTATCTTCACATCATCCATCCTTTTGTATAATAGCAACCTGCTTGGTTAAACACTTCTCATTAACCCTGGCCTATCTGGCCCCAGAGACTAGGCCTGGATTTCAAGCCCAAGCCATATCCCTAAAGGGCTGGTCCGAGCAACTTCGCCCATGGCCACCCCTAGCATGAACATGCAACAAACATCGGTCATGTGGGCAAAAAGTGCATGTAACAAGTTTCTTCTTCATGCTTGATAAAATATGACTCGAAATGGAGGGTGATTGATTCAATCTCCGTTTTCAGGATGCTAACTCAATTGTGCAATGGATTTTAAGATGACAACAGGATCGTTCAAAATGGATTGGCTTTCATGGGTGATCTCATGATCAACTTGAATCAACTGGAAGTAGTTCATTTTTTGACTCATGGTTTCAGAAACAATTTATTTCAAGAGAAATTTTTTCTTTGTTCCTGGTACACCTATAGATACTGACCCTCCGCCGTAGCTAAGAGTTGCATCCTGGCTATTAATTAATGAAATTTTGGCGTATGCAGCCATGATCTTGATATGATTCTGGTCGTACTTATCTAATCAATGGCTACAACAATAGTAGCAGCTCTTTCTATCGGTTCTTATGGTTGGCAGACCTTCCTTGTCGTATTCAAAGCCCTTTGGCACAAGGCTCAGTTCTCTAGTTAGCCTTATGAAATATTTCAGCCCTTTGGCACAAGGCTCAAATCAGAAGCTTAGATTTGAAAATTAGCCTCTTAACTTCTTGCTTCAATTTTTTTATTTTTTTATTTAGTGATTTTTCTCGGAGCTATAAGAGGGATAGGAAAGCCCATTGCGCCTCTAAGCAAGGTGTCCCCATTTGTCCCAAATTTGTCTTTGTGATATTGCAAATGTGGAAAGGAGTTGTTGCTGATTGATGTAGAACGGGACGACTAACCGTTGTATAGACTAAGATTGCACAAATTCAGGCCCTTTTGGTAAAAAAGGGCGAAAACACAAACTATAGCTTTCAATATAGCCTAACTCAGTGGCTGATTATTCATTTTGCAATAGTTAGAAAGTTACTGAAGAGAGCTCTATATTTTGGCTAACAATTTAAGGTTAGTTGGCTCCTTTAACCTCCAAAATGGTTCCACAAAATCCAATATTTTTTTAAAGTGTTATATTAGGGTTTTCAATTAAAATTTATTATTTTAAGTTTTGGTTTTTATTTTTCTAGGGTTTTAAGAGCTTTTAATGGTAAGCGTTCAATCCCCACTGTTTTCTGTGGTGGGGTCCACTTGAGCTTTAGATCTTCCTCGTTCTTTGCCTTATGCCCTAAAATGATCTCTCCAAATGGATGGGCGGTGTCCATACAACACATACATCATGGTGGGGCCCACAGAACGTTGTGACGTCACTTCAGTACCCAGACTGGTACTGTCGAGTTCAGTAGCCAATCCGCGTCCGTGGTTGCCATCTCTGCAAGAGTTCTAAGAAAACCTGCAGACATGGCTTGTGATGATCCCTTCAACATTAATGCCAACATTGTCAAGACACTAGTCGAGGCAATCGGTGGATAGCTGATCGAATGCTTCCATCTACACCATCAGCAATCCCGTTGATTCTACTGCCTCGATTGCAACGGAGGTTCTCAAGCAGAAGGGTGTGTATGATCCAAAGAAGATTTTCAGTGTTTAGAGAAAACACTTGTATTGCACAAAAGAACTTGAAGCCGGTCAATGTATGTTTTACTGGATGGGATGGAATGGATGTATAATTTTGCCACTTAGGGCCCGTTTGGATGCCACCAAATAAGTTCCTTTTTCTAATTACAGCTGTAGATAAGTAACTTATTTAAGATAAGTTTAGTTTATAATTAGTTGTTAACTTTTTTTACTTAAAAGTACTTAATCACTTCATACACACGCGAAAATGCCCACTTGCGAACCAATTCGTACCTGCTACATACAAACTTTTTTGAGAACTCATCATATCTGATGAGTCTCGCAAATCTGAACGGTCCACATGAAGCAAAACCTCATGAAACCCCAGTACAAAATTTTAATTTGATCCAAAACTTCGGTGGGCCATGAAAAATGCAAACAATTTCTTCCCTTGATTTGAATTTCTCTTTGCTATGGCCCACCAGAATCTTAGATCAGGGTGAAAATTCACCCCTTAATATTTCATGGGATTTTGCATCTTATGGACCGTTCGGATTCAACACTCATGACACGTGTGCAAAGGTGTGCACATGCATAAGTGCTTAGGTGAGCATGATATATATATATATATATATATATATATATATATATATATATATATATATATATATATATATATATAGCTTTTCTACTACTCATAAGTTGTTTAAGATAGGCATAGGAGAGACGAGAAGCTCATCAGTAAGTTGTTTACCAAAAATATTTTTCTTCTTAATAAGTAGAAACTAAGATAAGTTATCTTAAGCAACTTAAGATCCAAACCAGTCCTTGGTGACTCAATCGAGTCAACTCAACTAGACAAAATGTCTAGCAGAGTCAATATGAAACGAAACTGTGATTAGCATGTCTTGTTAACTCACAAACTCAGTTGACCCCTTATAAGGGGAACAATGAAGCTGGATTGCAACCTTAGGTTTGTGTGTGTGGACACCATGTGTGTTTATTTCATAAAACCCACTGATCCTTTAAGTCACCAGGATGAATTTAAAAAAAAAAAAAAAAATTTTAAAAAAAAGCCTGTCCAAAATAAGGCAGGCCATACTGTTTGAATTAAGAGGCTTTAGAAGCAATTTTGCATTGTTCCCATTGGTGTGGTCCATCAGTCTTTCTCCAGCCAATATCTCTCATTAATCAACCATTTCCATAAGCCTTCTTTTCTTGTATTTAGCTTTGAAGCAAGCCTGCCTGAGCTTCTTGGTGCTCTCCTCTATTTGCATTGCTGGTATCTTTTCCATGAGCTTCCTTTGTTGCATTATCTCTGCAGTCCTCAGCTGGGTTTCTCCAACTTCTCCATCGAACCCATCCAACTCCTACAAAAGCCCACGTCTCTATGCAATCTTACTAACATCAAGGTCACAGTTTGTCACCACCTTTTAAGCCCCGTTTGTCTCATCCACTATGCACATGGCCTACATGTTAAATCCAAGCCATCCAAACCACAGGGCCAACCGTGGATTAAGCAATGCCTAAAAATTACTCTGATCAGACAATACTAACCATCAGATTTGTGGATATCAAATGGACAGTTATGCTGAGAAACCCAAAAAATGATGGTTAAGATTATTCAATCGATGTGAATTTTGGGGGATGATCCACATACAAAGGGGCCCATGATTTGGACAGTCCAAAGGGATCCACACATGCCATGATCGGATAGTCATAACCATCCAAATGGTGTCTAGAGAATGGACTCAGTGGTCCAATTTCAAGAATCAGAACCAGATATTTGAGATTGTTCAATCGGTGTGAATTTCAGGTGATGGACCATCCAAAATTGGGGCCCAATATTTGGTCAGCCCAGATTGCAGTATGCCATTTGCATGGACACCACAATTTAAATTAGAGAGAAAGAGAGAGAGAGGTGGACCTGAAGGTTGTTGATAAGTGTCTTCAAGCTCTTCATCTTCCTGTGGGGCCATCTAGGGATATCCAGCTCTCTACACTTTTTCTTCAGCAGTGTCAGCCCAACCTTCAGCTCTTTAGCTGCGTCTGTTATAGTCTTGTCATAGTAACGAGACAGCTCCTCTCGGGTCATGCTCTTCAAATCTCCACCTCTCTCTGTCTTTTTCTCTTTCAACCCCTCCACAGTCTCTTCATAACTAATCCCAGCCATGTATTTGTCTTTGTTGCTTTCTAACCCAAGGCTAGAATAATCCCATGTTCCAATCTCACCATCTAACCCATTGAAAATTTCACCTGGGGCATGTCAAAATGGGACCCACTTTAAATGAATGAAAGTCATGGGCATGAACCCAGACATGGTACACGTGGCATGCATCTAACTAGATCCAAACAGATCAAATAGTGGGACCCACTGTTGATGGAACATGGCCCCAGTATCAGATCGATTGGTCAATCCGGTGCTCCGGTGAACAGAAATTTGTTTCTTCGATTCGTATAGCTGATTGTTTTCCACTGTCACCGTCCATAACCTGTCCGCCAATCACCTAGGTTAGTATCATTTGGTTCATGTAACTTGTGGGTTATGTCCCATCTAAGGTGGAGCACGCGTCTTTGGACAGTTGGAAACAAGGACATGTATGCTGATGAGATTTTTTATCCCGTGCTCGACCAGTCATGGAGTTGAGCCCTGACTCGACTCAAAGTCCGGCGGTTTTGGGATATTTTTCTCCGGGGTGCTCGACCGGTCGAAGTTGGGTCTCTACTGGTCGTGGGTGGCGCTCGACTGATCGTGGGTTCGTCTCGACCAGTCGTGGTTACGCAGATTCGTTCGGCAATTTTGCGGATTGAGGAAATCTGAGGCCTTTCACAACTGGGATGCGAAAAAGAGTTTCCTAAAACTATGAATAGGGATTCGTAAGGTTTTTCTATATATATGAAAAATAAAAGAGGGCTATCAAATGTGTGTGTGTGTGTGTGTGTGTGTGTGTGTGTGTGTGTGTGTGTGAGAGAGAGAGAGAGAGAGAGAGAGAGAGAAAGGAAGCTTGTGGAAGGGAGGCTATATTCGTAGAGGTGATCTACCATACTCAGCACTTCCACGTCCTCGTAATCGATGAGATCTCTCCGTTTTTTTTCTCTTATTGTTTATCCACTCCTGCGTGAGTGGAGAAGATTGTAACATTCTACTTCATAGTGGATTGTTGATCTGGACGAGGTCCCGTGGTTTTTTACCTCTTTAAGGATTTTCCACGTAAAAATCTCGTGTGGTGTGTGTTTTATGCTTTGATTTATTTCATTGTTTTATTATCCATAATTCTGGTTTGTTTTGGGAAGCTAGATCCTAAGGTTTTGTGCAAGGCCCCCAACAAAGTGGTATCAAAGCTAAGTTCATTGAACGGGTAGGATCGGTTTTGAATTATGGAAGGTGGCTCATCAAGGATGATCAGCCTCAATGGTTCTAACTAGACCATATGGAAGGCTAAGATGGAGGACTTGCTTTATTATAAGAACCTATATTCTCCAATTTTAGACATATCAGTAAAATCCAAGGATATGTCTGATGATGATTGGAAGAAGATGGACCGAAAAACGGTGGGGTTTATTAGACAATGGCTGGATAATTCTTTATTTCACCATGTGTCTAAAGAGACCTCAACCGCTAGCCTATGGCTGAAACTAGAAGGGCTGTATGAGAAGAAGACAGCCGTTAATAAAAATTTTCTCATAAGGCGACTTGTGAATCTTAAGTTCAAGGATGTGGTTCTATGGCCGAGCACATGAATGAGGTAAGAAATATAGTAAACCAGCTCTCTGCTATGAAGATCGTCCTAGATGATGAATTGCGATCTTTCCTAGTGCTTATTTCATTGCCTGATAATTGGGAGACATTAGTGGTGTCTCTAAGTAACTCCACGCCAGACGGAAAGATATCTATGGAACAGGTGACTAGCTGTCTCTTCAATAAGGAGACAAGGAAGAAGTCTCAAGAGTCTACTTAGGAAGAGGCCCTTATGACACAGGAATGGGGGAGAGGAAAGAACAGGAAGGGTGGGAAGGCCCAAGATAAATTAAGAGGCAAGTCGACTAACAGAAAAGATGTTGAATGCTGAAATTATGACAAAAAAGGTCACTATAAACATGAATGTTGTAAGGCTAAGAACGACAAGAAAGGAAAAGGAAAAGAAAATGAAGATGAATCAGATTCCACTGCGGTCACTTCAGATGGTGATGTTGTAGTTATTCTTTCTGTAGATCATGATGTATATCTCACGATTATGAGTCAGGACACCGACTGGGTGATAAACTCGGGAGTCTCTTTTCATGCGACTCAACGAAGGGATTTCTTCACAAGCTACAAATCAGGTGACTATGGGACCGTGAAGATGGAAAATTTTGGCATATCGAATATCGTAAGGGTCGGTGATATTTGTGTGAAGACCGATGTGGGCAACACATTAGCTCTCAGGGATGTGAGGCATATCCCAGACCTTTGCCTCAACTTGATGTCGATGGGAAGGTTGAATGATGATGGCTATGAAAGTCGATTTGCTGATGGGCACTGGAAGCTCATCAAGGGTTCATTGATCATAGCCAGAGGAAAGAAGTGTTGCACCCTTTACAAGGCAAGTGTTAGTGTGTGTAAGGGTGGGTTAAACGCAGTGGAAGATTCAGCTATTGACATGTGGCACAGGCATCTAGGTCACATGAGTAAAAGAAAGCTTCAGGTACTAGCGAGAAAGTAGCTTCTTTCAGACGTGACAGGTATGCCTCTTAAAACCTGTCTTGATTGTTTATCAGAGAAACAGCATAGAGTTCATTTATTAAATCTGTTTCTCATGTTAATAAAGTGCATACATTAGATTTAGTTTATTCTGATATTTGTGGTCCTATGAGGACAAAAGCCTTGGGTGGGGCATTGTATTTTGTTACTTGTATAAATAATTCATTTAGGAGGGTTTGGGTTTATGCTTTGAAATCCAAAAATGTGGTCTTTGGTATATTTAAATTATTTTATGTTATAGTTGAGAGAGAGACAAGTAAATTATTAAAGTGCATCCGCACTGACAATGGTAGTAAATACATTGGCGACTTTTGTGAGTACTGCAAGTCCTTGGGTATATGGGATGAACAAACTATTTCCAAGACCCCCCAGCATAATGGTGTAGCTGAGCGAATGAATCGCACCATTGTTAAGAGAATCAGATGCATATTATCCCATGCGAAATTGCCCAAGATATTATAGGGAGAAGCAATGCATACGGCGGTGTATCTAATAAATAGGTCTGCATCAGCCCCGTTGAATGTACAAGTACCTAAGAAGGTGTGGACTTGACAGGATCCATCATACAGTCATCTCAGAATGTTTGGATGCAGGGCATCCGTTCACGTACCGAAAAATGAGATGTCCAAGCTCTATAGAAGATTAGGCAGTGTGTGTTCTTAGGGTATGGTGATGAAAAGTTCGATTACAGATTGTGGGATCTGACCGAAAAAAAGCTCGTCAAGAGCAGAGATGTGGTTTTCTTTGAAGATCAATATATATAAGACATTGGTAAACCAGAGAAGAATCAGCCTAGTTCAGGTGAGCTAGAGGACATGGATCTGATTATTTCTCCCATGGTGCTTGATGATGGGAGAGTACAACAAGGTGCAAAGGACAAGAGAGTTCCTTTAGAAAATGAACCAGGAGAGCAACCCCCACTTGATCCACCTGTTGAGCCACAGGTGAGTAGATCATCTGGGAATAGACAGTCGTCCAAGAAGTACTCACCGCATGAGTACATTATGTTGACTAATGGGAGAGAGCCAGAAGATTATTATGAGGCTCTAGCCGATGAGCATAAGGAGGAGTGGTTGAAAGCTATACAAGAGGAGATGGAATTCTTGTATAAGAACTACACTTATAACATGGTAAAACTGCCTAAGGGCAAAAAAGCTTTGAGCAACAAGTGGGTGTTTAAGAAAAAGGTTTAGCAGAAGAATTCATATATGAGGTTCAAGGTCAGACTTATAGTAAAACGGTTCGATCAGAGAAAAAGTATAGACTTCGAGGAGATATTCTCACCAGTGGTGAAGATAACATCTATACGGGTGTTGCTTGGGTTGGTAGCTAGCATGAATCTGAAGATAGAGCAGTTGGACGTTAAAACTGTCTTCCTCCATGGGGACCTGGAAGAAGAAATCTACATGCACCAACCAGAGGGGTTCAAAGTCAAGGGCAAAGAGCATATGGTGTGTAGGCTGAGGAAGAGCATGTATGGGCTAAAACAAGCTCCACGGCAATGGTACAAGAAGTTCGACTCGTTCATGTTACAGCATGGGTATGACAGAACGAAGTCGGACCACTGTGTGTTCACGCGCAAGTTCTCAAATGGTGATTTCTTAGTTTTATTGTTATACGTTGATGACATGCTCATCATGGGAAAAGATATCAAGAAGATTGACGGGCTGAAACAGGAGTTGGGCAAGTCTTTTACGATGAAAGACTTGGGTACAGGTAAACAGATCTTAAGAATGGAGATAACCCGTGACAGAAGCAGCGGGAAGCTTTGGTTGTCACAAGAACTGTATATTAAGAATGTCCTAGAGCGGTTTAATATGAATGCAGCGAAGTCGGTCAGTATTCTACTGAATGGTGTCCCAAAACGAAAGCAGAGGTGGAAGAGATGAAGAAAATACCCTATGTGTCTGCTGTAGGAAGTTTGATGTACGCTATGGTATGTATACGCCCAGACATAGCATATATGGTTGGTGTTGTCAGCTAGTATTTTGTCAATCCTGGCAAAGAGCATTGGGTAGTGGTGAAGTGGATACTGCAGTATCTACGAGGCTCATCCAGGTTGAGCCTATACTATGGTGACAAAAAACCTGTGTTAGAGGGCTACATAGATGTAAATATGGCAGGTGACATAGACTCCAGGAAATCTACATCGACCGTTAGAGCACAAGACAAAAAATCCTATCAAATCTCCTCCCTTTTTGTCCCGTGAGGGATCCACCTTCTTCAAGTCAGCCTGATTTTTACAAACCTTAAACTTGCCCTTGAGGAAAGCCTTGGTCATCATGTCTGACCCATTATCGTTCGTGTGGACCTTCTCAAGCTGTAACACCTTCTGTTCCAAATTATCCCTAATTCAGTGATATCGAATCTCTATATGCTTCGACTTGGAATGCTGACTTGCATTCTTGCTCAAGTGTATAGTACTCTAACTATTGCAATAAACCACGTGCTACTCCTAATTCAAGCTAAGTTCCTGTAAGAATCTCTTCATCTAAAACATCTCTTTATATGTCTCTGTGACTGAAATGTACTCAGTCTCTGTCATTGACAATGCTACGACCTTCCGCAACTTTCTCTGCACGAAACTGCTCCCCCTGCAAACACGACCAGTCGACGGCTGGTGCACGACCAGTCGTGGAGTCGAGCCCTGACTCGACTCAAAGTCCAGCGACTTTGGGCTATTTTTCTTCGGGGTGTTCGACCAGTCGAAGGTGGGTCTCGACCGGTTGTGGATGGCGCTCGACCGATCATAGGTTCATCTCGACCGATCGTGGTTACGTGGATTCGTTCCACGATTTTACGGATTGCGGAAATCTGAGGCCTTTCACAACTAAGATGCGAAAAGGAGTTTCCTAAAACTATAAAGAGGAGTTCATAGGATTTTTCTAGATATACGAAAAACACAAAAGGGCTATCAAAGGTGTGAGAGAGAGAGAAAGGGAGAGAGGAAGCTTGTGGAAGGGAGGTTATGTTCGTAGAGATGATCTAGCATATTTCAGCGCTTCCACGTCCTCGTAATCAATGAAAACTCTCTGTTTTCTTTATTTCTCTTATTATTTATCCACTCCTGCGTGAGTGAAGAAGATTATAACGTTCTACTTCATTATTAATTGTTGATCATCTAAACGAGGTCCCATGATTTTTTACCTCTTTGAGGGTTTTCCACATAAAAATCTCGTGTGGTGTGTGCTTTATGCTTTAATTTATTTCATTGCTTTATTATCCATAATTCTGATTTGTTTCGGGAGGCTAGATCGTAAGGTTTTGTGCAAAGCCCCAACATATGTCACGTGTACAGTAGTTTGCACACCCTTTTTTTTTTCTTTTTTTCTTTTTTTCATTTTTGAGAAATGAAACAGTACACATTTGATTAATTAATTTTCAGAAATGAAGATGAGTATCTGGAAATCAATAATATTCGATGTAGGTATGAATCCCAAAAGAAAATTACCGTGCAACGTGTTATGTTGAGGCAAGGACTCCATGGATGAATATAAAGGGTCAGGAACATATCTCTCCATCAAAGGAATGTCTCCACTCACATCATCTTCTCTAACAAATTCACCTTCCCACTCCAAAAGAGGATAACCACTAGAAAGAGAGAGAAACTTTCAGAAACCAGCTATATAAGAGGAAGTGATATCCCACCGTAGGGTGTGAGTGCCTGGTTTTTTTTCTCTTTTTTTTTTTAAGTGATATTTATACACACTGATAACACATGCACCTTAGTTTCCACTTTTGGATTGGGTAACTTGTACAGTCCAACTGGTCAATCCAAACTGTTCATCAAGTCAAGAACACATTTCAAGGGCTAGCAAGGATTTGGCCTTATTGTTTACAGCCATCCTTTTTCCAACCTATGGACGGGATTGCCTAATAGAAGTGAGTCTTTAGAAACATAAACATTCTATGATAGAACTATCAAATAGATTGATCAAATTGTTGGTGAGATGTATTTTTGTACAAATGACCTTGACCGTCCATATTATAGGTCATGGATCAGATGGCTAAGATCATCATCTAAGTGAAATATCTGAATGGTCGCCCATGAAATGTGAACTGGACCTAATGGACGGTATAGATCAATCGATTGGACAGTTAAGCGTCCCAATGAAACTAGAAGCACTATAATCACTGGAACATCTCTCATATGAAATATATATATCAACCCACATTACCTGTAGGAGGGCAGTTCCTCTCGTTCAAAGTACGGCCAGCTTTCGTCATCCATGTTTGAATAGAGAAATCTCTCTCTCTCTCTCTCTCTCTCGATCGTTAGAAAGTTGGAGGGGAGCTAAAAGGAAGAGAGAATAAATGGAGGAAGGAAGGTGGGGTGCATCAATTAATAGGAGATCGCGCGCCGTTGCGTGGGAAAAAAAAAAGGAGCCATGCAATGATGATTGATGGGCGTGCGTGAGAGTTACAAGATTAAGGAATTTAATGGGAGGTGGATTAACCGAAATCTCCCATCGGTTTTGCTCCAAGTCATTCCCACTTATTGCTATATGAAATAATGGAACCACAACCGTTGGATTTGGGATCATATTGAGATATCCAAACCAACATCTGATGAAATAAAACGATATATAAAGGTGGCTGTCTCAAAATAATAATAATAATAAAAAATAAAGATGGAAAATCCTATAGTCTAAAATCAATGGCCCACAAAGCAACGGTTGAGCAGATGGTCCATATTAATGAAAGTACTAAATTATTCCAATTGGAGAATTTTATCAGTGAGTATCCTTCATGTGAAGCGGTTTGGATCTCCATATCCAACGGTTGAAGTCCGAGATGGATCATTTTGCAATATATCGGTATGTACTCTAGCAAACCACTCAGCATATTAACGGGAATGGCAACGGTACTTACTCGCGTTAGATGGAGGGATGGTTTCACGGCACACGTGTGGCATCCGTATACGAAACAGGGGCCGTTAATCTGATAGAGGACACGTTTGAAGAAAAACTGGTCCAAAAGCAAAGCTGGTTCACCAATCAAATGGGACATGAAAGTACGGCACAAATTGCCGATGACAATGAAATGACCAATGCTCCACTCTCAAATAAAATTCCTAGGTTATACGTTTGCGGGCTCTTGTCGACCATTCATTTGCTTACACGTGAGTTTGGATCACACGAGCCTCACTTCTATCCATTCATGATTCATGTAATAGTACGGTTCATACGGTCTTATCTTTCAAACCAAACTTTGTGATTCGTGAACCTATCTTTTCAAATGCCTATAAATAAGAGAGCTCCTTCTTAAAAAAAAGGTAAAGAGGTTGTGAGGCAGAAAAAGTAGAGAGGTTGTGAGAGAGAATAAGAATAGATACAAGACAGGGAGTGGTATTCTCGATTTATTCTTTTTAAGTATGTACATTCCAACTCCCTTACTCTCGAAACATGAGGTAGTAGGCTCCAATCTAACATCACCTAATGTATACTCAACATTTGCTTCTTTTGAAGATCTTCCTTATTAGAATACGTGACTAAATGAGTAAATAAAAATTCTACATTCTTTTTCTTTTTCTTGCTTTTATTATAAATATCTTTTTCTACTATTTTCTTTTTATTTTGAATTTATGTTTTGTGGTCTAAATATGTAAATCTTAATGTTTTACTGAAAGTTCCCTAAATCCCTTTTGAAAGTTCACAATTTGTTAAAATAGATACTGTGTTTGACACAGGTGGAAAAATGGTACATAACCTATTCATTTTTCCATAACTACCCATACCTGAATCTGCGACACAAATTTATCCAAGAGTTATTCAGGTTCAGAATTCTTTGATTTTCCCGATCTCTGAGTGATTCCATGGATTGTGTATCCAACTGTAGTTTCTTACACTTTTATTTTAACTAGTGGTAACTCTTATCCATATATGGATATGAGTACCTTGCATGAGATTTATGAGTGGTATACAGATAAATATAATATTAAGCTTCTCTTCTCAACCCGTTTGCGAGGTTCAATAATGAACGTGTTAACTATGGGCTTCATTGGATTTGAATAAACTTCAAATCTAGGCTTTTATACGTTACTGCTTGTATCAACCAAGCTCCTAAAATTATTATTCAATTGAACATGTTAATTATGGGCTTCATTGGATTTGAATAGACTTCAAATCTAAGCTTTTATACGTTATTGCTTGTATCAACCAAGCTTCTAAAATTATTATCCTACTTAGAGTGAATTTACTCAATTCGGAAACGCTTGGGGCCAATTACGTATGATTTGGCTCAAATATGACTGACTATCCTCTTTCATTTGAGCTTCTTTTGATCCGGTTGTACCATCAATACGTCCGCGATCCACTCTACATAAATGATGGAAATGATTGAATTAATCCAAGTATCATATCATTCAACCCCAACAAGAGAAGAATGGGAGAATTCTGGTGGATTTCAAAATTTACTACATTTGTGAGCCCCACGTTGATGTATGTATTTTATCCATGTTGCTCATCCGTGCTCCCTTTACAAGTAATAATTGAGTTGCTTATGCATATAGGTGACCGGCATTAGATGTGAAATCTGACCAGTCAATTACAATTTCATGGTCTATCAAAGGCAGGTTTCACTTAATACAAGTGTTTTCCTAAATGGAGAAGTTGATCCGACTATCAAAATACCATAGTATTTTCAAGAGATATGATCATTGTGTAATAATGGTGTTAATTTCACTTATTGCAATTCAATACCATTTTAGCATACATTTAAATAGGCCTGTAGGATGCTCACATTAGCAGAATCCAAAAGGCAGATGAAGTAAAACACGAATACAAAAGTCCAATAAAGAAAAAATCCTACAGGGGTTTTTATATCTTTTAGAAAAAACGTGAAATAATCAGTAGTCAAAAAGTAAAATATATTATTCTTTAAGTAAAATATATTTTTCAAAGAATGTGCAAATGAAGATTATCAAGTTTTTTTTTTTTTTTCCTGCTTCTTTTTCTCTATGAAAAACATTGCATGTATGGAAGATATTTTTATTTTCCACTTCAGTTTCCACCAATCCAAGAACGCATTACATGGGTGCTTGCATGTGCAGGTTGCCGCTGAGTTGAACTTGCTCAGGACCGGCTCGAGTTCAGCTCCAGCCCAATTTGGAGTAGTCCTTTGGACTGGTTTGGCACTGAGGCTCAAAGGCCGAGGGTTATACCTACACCTGAACTTCCTAAAGGCTAGATTCATCCTACCCCAACTGCACAGCAACTCTTTAGCTTGTGCGGCAGCCCAACCCAACCCAACTCAACTCGTTTCCAGACGTGAGCCGTGGGCATAAACAAGGTCCTTAACTCATGGGCTGAACACTATCATGCATCAACCTGGCCCATTTACAACCTTTCTTAATTCCTATAAAAGAAGCAATTGTTACTCCTAAGCACGCGAGAGGTGAAATTGTCTTTTAGGTAGTTGGCCCCGTGACACTTGAGTAGAAGCAAGATTCGCACTGTGCCTAGATGCCAACGTGGTGGGCTCAAGCCAATTAATTGGGATGAACTCATTTTTAGGTGGTTTACAAAACAAAGGCTTAAGAAATTATTTAGAATTTGTGTACAAGGTATACAAGTAATTCAAATAAAACCTTCCAACATGGATGGGATTATGAGGGAGGATATGTTCACATTTTAAAACCCACTTCTTTTTATGCCATATTAATACATGTTATCCAGCTCACCTCTTCAATATATAATCTTCTAGTATAGTTTTCAGGAAGAGGTGTCAAGGAAGTATCTTGCTGATGCAAAACAACAACATCCATGGACAACTCTGTTCATGCGCCCAAACACAATATGTCCAGGATCCGGGATTGGACATTCTTAAGCAAGCTGTCTATGCATCCCAAAGATCCCTTCGAATTTCTGTAGATGGTTCAATTGCAAGGAATATGATAAATGGCCTTCAAATTCTTTGTTCAAGGGTGTGTTTGTGTAACACCCCGAAAATCGATACCGGAGTACATAAACTCCAATTCCGAGTTTCTGGATATTAACTAAATAAATGAACGTGTGACCTCATTTATATTCACACTTATTTTACACACGAGCAGTCAAACTAGCACAATTCAAATTAGCAGATCCAAAATGAGGTGGAGATAACAAAAAGTAATAAATATGGGGTTGACAATAAAGATATAATTAAAATATGGTGTTCGCCTGAATAAGGATTATACAAGACATAATATATATACCCAAAATTATTAAAGTGTAAGTTTTCAGTTTAGTCTAATCCTCTAAAACATAACATCGGTGGTGCAAGCCACTTTAAGCCTATCCTTCTGAAATCTCAATAGTACCTACATCAATAATATCACCTGGTTAGTGTTTTAAAATACTATCTCAGAGTGGGAATGAATGATCAACTCAATGGTTTCGTTAACATTAAGTTACATAAGCTATCAAATCCACATGCACAATTAATGAAGAGCAATTTAAGCACACAGTCCATAAATACTTTTGTTAATGCACATGCATGCTATTACGATATAATGCATGCCCTCACCATCTAACACTCTTTCGAGCGACACCATCTTACGTTTGCAATGCCCAACACTCCCTCAATACAACCATGATTGCCAAGTCGCCAACCTATGTTAATACAATGCTATGAATGTTCATGTTAGACAAGTATTTAATTAAGTTCGTTCATTCCGCAATATTGGGAAGCTGAAACACTTCCATTTAATCAATGACCTTATCTAGATCACTTAACCTAGGGCAGCCGTAGCAGCTCTGAGCGTACGATCCATGATCCAAATTTAGATATCACTCATTTATCTTAAAAATCAATAATTTCAAAGGTAAGACATGATACTCAAAGGTATGAGGATTAACTTGGTATGGGGTTGTAACCTAAACACCGAGTATGATCACTCAGTTTTGAGATACGAGCTTACCACAATCAAATCACTATAAGAAAGGATTTGTCACCCAATTTCATTCATGCTTGGGTCGTTTGAATGATACTCTAACACGGAATCATCGGCCGAGTAAATTTAACGGGGGTCGTTGGAATAAGGACTTATCACCTCCTATGCTCGTTAGTCACTACGGGGAGGCTGGTCACCCCAACGTAGCCGACAGTACGAATGTATTGTCTCATACCACCACTCGAGTCTTAGTTGCTCACTGGTCACTACAGGGAGGCTCGTCATCCCAGCGTAGGCCAACAGCTCAGACATGGTATCCCATACCACCATGCCCGGCTCATGAGTCTTTGGATCGTATTACTAACGGTTAATAGTAGGCCTTTCAAAGGTATAAAGTGCTTCAAATTCAAGCAGGTGTAACCATACATGGTTGGCCAACTAGTGGAACAATTCGGCTGACTTAGGCAAACTATGGCGCAATCGGCACTAGGTGCAAGCATCTCATGTAGTCCAACTACTGTTAGTTGTCTGTCTTCGACCTAAATTGATCGGATTAGCCTAGGGCAACCGATCTAGTAGGGCTACCCTTGCGAATCTTTCTGATTTTGCTGGTCAATCCAAATAACTAAATAGCCACAGTCAATCAATAACACTAATAAATCAATTATGCATCTATAAAAACAGATATAAGCAACAAATTAGAAAATTTTACTCTATTGGCCATTTTATCGAACATGCATGCCACGTTACAACTAACATAGCAATTCATATGAGATAAGGCATAATGAGTGTACAAAAAGGTGAGTAATAGGAAGCATGAGCAACAAATTTTGTAATTTCAACTTATTCTAGCATCCAATTGAATGTTCGAGTTACATTATACATGATTAGCAATTTATGTGAGGCGCAGGGCCATATGAGCATACACTGGTTAACATGCAATCATCCATTCACTTCACAAATCATTAATCATGATACGAGGTTCCATAGTTGGCAACCTAAGGGTAATAGTCTACACCTAGAAGTGGTTCGTCGCCCCTAAGGTTATGGTCCATTAATTAGCGTGTCAATGCCCTCTTTCTTGTTGCTGGGCTGTTTCCTTTCAGGGGCCCACTTCTGAATGAGAAATATCCATGTGATAGTTATATGTATAGGCATCAAAAATCAAATTTCAGTTCTCATTAATCATGCATGCACAAGTATTTGTGAAGGCCCAAACATAAGTGCTTGGGAGAGGTGCAGAAAAATTGTGCAGAAATGACCCTTGGTCATTTTTGGGTGTGTCCCACGATCAGGTGGGGCCACCTTTTGGCATATCGTTAGGTTTCTTTAGTATACCTATGTGTGCCCTTTGAAATGAAAATAGTGCAGTTTACTGGATTTGCTCATATGAGTTTTGGCATAAGGCCAAACATATGCATTTCAATTTTTCTGCGTAGGATTTTCTGCACAACTATGTCTGGTCCTATTTGAAATCTACTCCCCTATTATATGGGGTTCACTACTTTCGAAGGAAAAATGAAATTTGGTAGAGTTATATATGTACTTCAAAACCCATAAGGTAACCCTACTTAATCGTGCATATACAATTTTTGGTGAAGACTCAAACTTGGGTGTTCAGAAGAAATGTACAGGAAATACAGTGCAGAATTAGTTTTAACCTGATTTTGAGTATATATCATGATCACAAGGGACTACCTTTCAGTGTGCCGTGAGGTGACCTTGGTAGTAATATATATGTACTTCAAAAATTATAAGTCAGGATCAACTGTTTGTGCACACATAATATTTGGTATAAGGCCAAACATAGGTATTTTAATTTTCTGCACAACTGTCCTATGCCCCATTTTGAAATCCACTCCCTGATCATGTAGAGTCTTATTTGGCCCAAGTAAAATATAATTTATCTATTCATTGGTATATCTTAAAGGTTTCAAGTTGTGGCCTACTCATATCTTGTATGTGGGGTCCACTACAAAGGCCCTAAGTTGGTACAAAACACAAAAATTATCAAACAGTTTTCAGCAATGGGTCTGTCACAACTTAGGGCCCGATTTCTGGACTATAAGAAGAAAATGTGGTGGCCAATGTAATGAACAGATTGGATATCATGCACACAACATGATGAGCTTCAAACCCACATTGTCAAAAAACGACACTTCATGGAAAATGACTGAGAATCATAACTCCCTCCATAACTCCTAATACTATCAAGATAGTCTTTGTATAATTTATTAAGAAACGCTGCAGCTGCTGCAAACTGGAGCGGGCCACCATTATCAGGCCTCAAGAGGATCAATCCACCTATACAAATAAGAAAAAAAAAACCCACATTAGTCTATATTCAATGAAGTTCTGCAACTGTGTTTCTTGAAGCTTACCATCAATGAATCAGGAAGGTAGCCACTACAATGCCAAAAATGAAGTTCTGCAAGAGAGTGTGGCCCATATTCAAAACATAGAAACAAAAATGAGTCTATGAAAAAATGATTTTTGCACACCACCAATGCCGATTTGCATAAACCCCATTTATACTACCTCAAATCCCAAAATGAAAATGGTTGTATGCAACACCAATCAGGTTAGTTGCAGAAATCAATGCCAGCAAGATCTGGATTTATGACAGCAGCTGCCAGTTCAAAATCTAAATTGAAGTTTTAACAACTAAGAAAAGTCAGCATGAATCCAAACTATACCAGTGATGTTATGAATTTAAATCTACTAAAAATTCAGTCAATTTTTTTGTGAAAGAAACAAATGTAGACTTCATTCATAATGTATTAAATCAATGACTCAACCCATACAAAATGTGAATAGAAAACAAGGACAACACTAATTTCTTTGTCTAATCTCTTGAAAAGCATACTAGAATCGTACCAGAGAACATTTCAATCAACAAACAAATATGCCATTTGCAAATGACAAACCAACCTGAGGTGGACTGTCGAACCAAATTTGGGCATGGATGGTAAGCCATTGCGAACACTAACAACATCTTCAACCTTAAAAATAGCATCCCAAATAAGAAAAAAAGATCTAGTTATTATAAGAAATATAGAAAAGGAAACAGCAATATCAGCATTCAAATAAAAACAAAATTATAGGAGGTAGAAATGTCAAACATTTCCACAGATCATGCTTGGCAGGCATTTGAAGTGCTCATGCATCAGAAGTGAACAAGGGGATAGTGTCCTGACTCCTGATGCACTGATATGCACAAATAAGGGCCATGCTTCTGTTGTCCAGAACGTTAATTGTGGGCCCTACTGTTGTATAGTAGCCTAGAAATAGACAGTTACAAGAAAAAAATACAACAAGAATTGAAGGGAAAAGGCAGGAATCATTCATGTTCAGACTTATGAGAAGATTAAAAACCATTTTTGCCTCTGCTCATTTGAATCATGTTAAGCAATTCCTTCAGGTTAGGAACTTTATTTACTGTAGTGATCAACTATTATATGGATAAAATATACTACGGTCATGTTGCCACTTTTAAAAATGTTCTCTTCTCATTTTTTAGGTAACAGCAGTTATATATTAGAGATTATAGTTTATATGAATTATGGATTATCAAGATTTATTTTAGTCCTTGCCCAAATCTCTGATACATAATAACTGCTAGCAAAATGAGAGGAACTCATTTTTAAGTGGGCATTGCAGGACCAAAACTGTTATCTTAATAACTAATTAAGCAGACATCCAAAAAATGCATCACTATTATGGTCGTTCAATCAGAGTAATATTGGACCATGGCTAGTGATGACGATTCCAACTGACTGAACAGTCACAACAACAGGCTAGAAATTTAAGTAAACCACAACATGAGGTTTCAATGTTTGGTAGTATCAATCCTTTTGAAAGTATTTTTTTTTTTTTTTTTTTTTTTAACATTGTTGAATTATGTCAAGGATGTCATCAAATACTCTCGTCTTGGGAAAAACAGAAGTGAAAATAATGAAATCTACATAGAACTTTAGAACACGATCCAGAGGCCAAATGACTTGCATTTCTCACCTTGATCTCGGCATTTTTGGTTATCTCACTTGGAAGTTTTCTTTGATCAGGATTTTCCTGTCCACCGGGGGCCAGAAACTATTGCACTGAGGACATTAGTAGTAGAAGAAAAAGGATGAGCATAACACTAAGAAATCAATCCAGCTCTTGGCCCCCATCGCAGATGGTACATGAACTGATTCTAGCCATTTAATCTTGCCTGTTGAAATAAAAGTTGTGATTTTAAGCCATCCATTTGATGGACCTCAATCATATGGGTAGGATCATCTGATCGGAAGGCAATTTGCACCACACGCCCAGGCCACCATGAACAGGCATGTGAGATCTGTACCGCTCATTGGGTGGGTGCCACCATGAACATGCCCAGGCCCAGAAGTCAGTCTAATCCAGTAATCAGACAACCAATACATGTAGGAGAAGATGGATATATATACTCCTAGCCATATCCCAAAGAGAATAGGATTGGACTTCAGGAACCCTCACACAAGTAGTGGCCTGCCAAAGGAAGAGTCAACAGCAGTGGTCGACACTCAACAAAGTAAAACTCACAACAATTGGATAGTCAAATAGTTGTCTCGTCATCCACATTGTGGCCCACCATATTAACGTGATCAAGACAGTTTCACCACCAACTATGTTATTGGAGAAAAGTGCAGGAAGCCATCTGAATACTACTCTTCATGATCTCCGGACTGTTGATCTGGTGGTGCTTCTGCATATGCATTATGGCAAAAAAATCAGGCCAGATCTGTCGTTCATCTGATCCAATTTGTATTTCTTGTACATGTGCGAGTGTGGCATATGTTTGATGCAGGGCCATTGATCTGGTGCCGCTTGCACATATGCACAGCCCAAAAATCAGGCTGGACATGTCCTTGGCTGAGTTCATGTATAAGATGCTTTAGGGAAAAAAATGCCCAACAGTCCACACCCTTAACATACATGTTCCCCCAGCTGATGACAGGACTGTTTTGATTTTTGCTCACAACACATGGTGGGGCCCACCAAATGAACAGTGCATATACAGAGTTGATTCCTGATAACCACCCTTGTGAGCAGCTGTAGCAGTTTTTTCTATCCCAACGCCCCCAGTTACAAGAACTACTCTTTGAAAAAGGGAAAAGGTTCTCCTTCGATGTTACGATTTGTGTTGTTTAGATAGCAAAGAAAAGGGTGGATTCCACCAAACAATCATTAAATTTTTCCATATTTTGGATTCTTGACACAAGAAACTAGGTAAATATTGTGAGAGGAACATGAGATATCCGCTTGCTATCCAAACTAGAACTCAAAATTGGATTCCATGTTTCAATAATTCTCATGGAAATCATCATCGCATAGTTTATTATTCCAATAAAACTATCAAGAAAGGAATGACTAAAATCAATTTAACACACATTTAAATCTTACCCATAATATTTGTTAAAATTACATGACAATTAAACAAGAGATCATTAGTTTTTTTTCTTTGAACAGGCAGCAACTGCAATATTTGGTAGAATTTCATCTCTCTTGTCATGATTCCCAACGAAAAGCTACAGCATTAGTTCCCAGATAGGGCACTTTTCATACCCAGAGATAAGAACAGTTCCCATTCTTGACAGTGTACCCCGTCCATTGTGAGCGCTGTCCACGCTGTCCAGATTGGACAGTAGGCCCCGCCTTGTGTACTGCACATCCATGCTGTCCAGGGTGGACAGTGGAACCCACTGCGATGTGTGTGTGGCCCGGTCAGCAAATTGTTTAGCCCCATGAATATGTGGAATTTATGACATGCTTGTCATGTGATGGAATTGGGGCTCCATTTTCGGGGCATGACCGTTAAAAACAGGGGGCTGACTTCTCATAATTCTAGTTCATAGTAATTACAATAAGAAAGAGGAAATGAAAAATTGGCATTTACCTTATCATTTTTGAAGAGCAAATCAAGACAATTCCCTTTTGAAGCTTTAGACTGTGACAATAACTCGGTTGGGCTTAACAACCACCTTGCATTGCTCAGGCACAATCTCCTTGTTCAACTTCTGTATGGCACAACAGTAATTCTTCCCTTGAACGTCATGGAATTTAATATCAACGGACATTGGCTTGAAAACAGTTTCCACTTAGTCTTGCTCCACACCCTCCAAGGAAACGTAAATCTTAAAGGAAAACAAATAACGAAAAACAAAAATCAACTTTTACGTTTAATTTCTATCAACCACAAACACTAAAGACATCAGAATATGTTTCCAACCGTCTTTAAAAATTGGAGTACAGCATTTATGAAAATAAGATTTAAGAAGAAGGAAAAAAAGGCCCATGTTTGTATGTACGATTAAGCTACGTTGTTCCCTATTGATCGTAATGAAGTAAGCCTGAAACTCGAACCATATTCCTTTCCTATCTGACTTGAAAGTGGCATAGTTGCAACTGGAAACCAAGTCCTTGAATATGATTGCCATGTACTTTTGCTTATTTCCACTTTAGTATACTTTTAATTGCAACCAAATTCAATAGCATCCATACACACCCAATCCAAGCAAGAAAGTTCTTGTACACAATCAGTTTTTTTTTTTAAAAAAATAAAAAATAAAAAAATCAAGAGTCCAGAACACAGATGTCTAGAAAGCTCATGCATCCAAGCAAATGCAGAGTAAAAGCATAATTTAGGCTGTGTATGGATGCACAATTGAATTGAACGAAATAGCTGGTTGAATAGAGAGGTAATGACCCAAATGAAGACTTACTCGGCAGTCATAATGAGAAACTAGCCCTTGAATTGCAGTTAAGATTTCCCCAACTCCTACTCGAAAGAAACGTGGCAGCAATTTGGAGCCTAGAGCCTCAATATGAATTTTAAGAGAGAAGGTGAATAGGTACTACAATTTGGTCCTTTTTGTCTCTCTCTACCGAACAACTTATTGAAACTCGAATCCAGCAGAACCAAACATAGACTTAAAATATTAACATACGAAACTAACAGCTGATATTCAACCTTTACAATCACTATATGGACCATAAAGAAACTCATTGAGAAATAGCACCTTATTATGTTTTTCCTCTTTCAATTTGATTGGAGTCAATGAAAGTCATTAAAAAACAGTGCCCTTTTATGTTTGCCCACTTAAAGAGGGAACAATTTGGAATTGGGATAGAGAAAATGTCCACTTTTTTCACATTTCAAATCCTTTCAGATAAAAAATCAGAGACAATTGAGACTGACACCCCCAAAGAGGACTTGACGATGCAAAAGGTAAGCAGAAACAAGATTATCTTGACTGTTATAATTTGTTAGAACTATCAATACAGATGAGTTTAATGCATTTATACAGATAAATCTTATGGAAGAGAGTCATGTGCCAGTGCCACGTAATCTATTTTGTGCTTGTCGATGAATTCCTGTGTGATAACCCATGGTGCATCAGGAATAACCTCATCAACCCACCTAGAAGAAAAGATGCGGGTATGTTAGCGCAGAACAGCCATTGATTTCCATTTTATGCCAATTATGACATAAAAATAATTTTTCCATTAAAAATGAAAAATCATGAAAATTAGATTTCTCAAAATAAATGTTTTCAAAGCACAAAAAGATGCATTTATGATGATCTTTATAAATTGGGAGGGAACCAGGATGGAAAGAGTTCCTAATACAAAGAGGAGGCAACTAACAGTTGACACCTTCCATGGCAAGAACATAAAACCTCATCTAAAAACCACAAAAATATAGTTTTAACCACAAAGGTAAGAAGAACAGAAGGCTGCATGCATTTGGTCATTTAAAGAAGAGATATTACACAAATGTCCATCTGAAAGTTCCATGGTGCACATACCATGCTGGACCTTGGCATAAAATTCTTGCAAAAGTGGATTATATGGTTAGGTAAACTACAACCAGTTGTAGGTCATCAGTACCCTTTTCAACGTCCAGCCAAATAAAAGAAATCAATCATCATGAAAAAAAAAAAAAAAACTAAATGGAATGATTGCATTGGATTAAGCAATTGGAATTAAAAACCCAAAAATCCAAAACAAACCTAATCCACGTCTACAAAGATGAGACCGAATTTCCAGATTCTCACCTCTTAAGAAGAAAGAAAGACAGGAA